>VZTF01003047.1:2119849-2347647 GCA_013397755.1 Cnemophilus loriae | reverse complement strand
GGGCGGATGAAGCACCAGCTGTATTATTTATGTCCCAGAACAGTGCATGAAGTGTGCCAGAAGTAAGAACTATTTGGTGCATGTAACATGACAGTTAAGAATACCTAGATGAAAAAAATAAAAAACCAACAAACAAAGCATTGCTTGGCAAGCACATTCATCTGCTGCAGCATCTGCCTCCAATATGCTTTATACTTGCATAGATACGTTTGGGAACTGAAAGGTAACAAGAATTTATCAAAGGATTAGCAAGCACTGATGCTGCCATTCACAACTGTTACAAATATAAATTGTCATAATCATATTACCTGTTCCTCAGTTTAATTTTTGCCAGGATGCCTTTTGTCTGAAATGCCAGAATGTAATCTGGAATTGGATGGATGCTGACACAGCTGAAATATTTTGCATTAGTCACTATGTAAAATGCTTCCAGAAGAATGGGGTTTTTTTGTATATATGACTGTACTGGAATAGAAACGTAACAAAGATGAGAATATCTCCGTCACTTCTTTCATTTCGTTAAAAAGTTAGAGATTCTCTTTGAAGGTTTTTTGAAAAACACTGGTAACGAGAAGGGTGTGGATGGTGTCAGTTTAAGGGGCTTGTGACCTACACAGCAGTCTACAGTTTGTATATGCAATTAGAACACAGGTAATTTCAAAGGTGCATTTATTCAGACCAGCACAAAGCAGGGAGTGGTGCCCAGTGAGAAACAAATCCATGGTTGTTTCACGTGAAAGACAAAATGCAACTTTGAGAAGACATGGAGGTTTTTGGAATGGTATTTAAGACAATGTTTATGTTTCAAAGATTTCTGGTTTACTTTGTGAGTTTAGCACAACCCAAACCTAATTCTACAAAAAACCCACAAAAGACAAAACTGATCGATATCTTGCTTCCATTAAAGTGAGATACTGTATTTGAAATCAACACAGCTCTGGATCTGGCATTAGTTTTTCCTCTTTAGCACAGATGAGGACAACAGAAATGTTACACGATTGCGGTTTTTCCACGTCAGGAACACACATAAATTCCTCTATATGCCTTTATTTTGAATGCAAAGTATTCTGAATTATTTAATCTCTTAGGTTTGGGCCTTCATCCAAGAGACTTCGGGTCAGATCTGTCTGTGCTATGGCTTGATTTACTACATTTTGCATGCACTAGAGAAAGTTTAAACCTCAGGTGGTGAAGTACTAAAGTATAAAACTCTGAGAGACAATCTGGTATGCGGAAAATCAATGGATGTTCTGCTGCCCTTTGCTCACCGGGACTTTCTAGTAGAGGTAAGGAGCCCTAGTTTGGTTCAATCTGCATGATGAATTATGTGTGTTTGATGAACATGCTACTTTTAATTGTATGTCTCACAGTGTTAGTAACTTATCTTACACAGGTAGAGCCTGCCAAATGGAGTTGGTTTCTTGGAAGAAGAACAAAGGACGAGTAAGGAGAAATGAAAACAAAGTTTACCTACTTTTTATTTTTTTGGTAACACTAATATGCTGGATATTTTCCAACCATAAAGAAAGCACAGTTGTGTCCACATGAGTTCACAGCACCCAGACAGTGAGCAGTGCAATAGCATCGTGATAGCCAGAAGACTGAGATGAGGAATTTTAGACGTGTTAGTGAGCAGGGAAAAGAAATCCAGTGAGTGAGCAGTAGTGATTCATTGTTGTACTAAATAGAAGGAAGGGAATGGAAAAAAAGGAGAGGAGAGGGAAGGGGAGGTGAGGGGAGAAGAGAGGAGAGGTGAATTCTAGGGGTATTAGATAGATAGATAGGCTTATTCTTGCATTTACACGTTACTTACATGGTCTGTGTTCAGATGATACAACAGACAGGGTTCTGAAGTAGTGCGGACTTGGACAAAGACTGTCTGATGAGGTAAATGGGAAAAGATGGAAGCCATAAAGCAGGACCTTATTCTCCAGGCCACATCTGGTGCCTCATTTGCTGCTTCTAACACCATTGAAAGACCTGTGAGCACTGTGATACTGTTATTAATAATAGCTGTATCATAATTTCTGCTCAGCAGTAACAGCCTTAGGCAGTGCCTGCTCAGTGATCTGTGAGCAGTCGCTCTCCACCTCCCTGGATGCCAACAACAGGACGTTCTCAGCTGCTCTTGTAGCACTTCTTGTTTCGTTTGTTCCCTTGTCCGCACCTCTGATCACTCGCAGCAAGGTCTTCTCTTATCCTGATGCTGAAGTTCTTGAATTTATTTCCGTGCTGTTGCTTTTCTCCCCAGGCTCTTTTTTCAGTAGGACCAGTGCATGTTGTGGGCAGACAGCAAGCTTCATAAGGAGAGATCAAAACTGCTCCACAATCCGGTGTCTTTGCAGCAAGAAAGATGTGGTTGTGGTTAGACAAAAATGTGCAGTGGCAGGTATTGGGCAGGGATGAGATAAATGAACCCCCTGTGTACCCAGCAAAACCTGTGGCTTGCCCTGTGACCCAGAGGACTAGTTCCTAGTGAAAAATTAATAGTTTTCTGAAACAAAATTTCTTTGTGTAGTTTAATATGCGATGTTATGAATAAAACAAGAAAGACAAAGCCTTTGACAAAATAATCTGTAGGAGTTTACAGAAACTTCTCCTAACTGCTGAAGTTATTTATTTTATTGAAGAGGAATGTGGATTTTTGCATGACCAAAGCTAACTTTCAACAATACTGTACGAGGACGGAAAAGTGGATATCAGTCAGTAATTAGTAGCAACATTTGCTGTGTGTGCTGGTTTCGTGAGGAAAATCCAGAGTGTTTTTCTTCAGTGTTTGGTTTTTAGGTGGTGCATTGATGAGCAGAGGAATGAAGCACTTCTCATTGCTTTTTTGTCAGTTAGGAACAGCAGCTGCAAAAGAGAATACTCATTTCTTTTACCGTATTCATCACCTTACTATCCAAGTACCCTCCAGTAGTACATTAAGCATGACTAACATCTGTTCTGTGTTTGTTTTCTCACCTCCTCTCCAAAGGGAGTGTACATAAAGCGAACTGTTCTGGTTTGTTTTGATATATATGTTACACTGCTAAATGTTGATGTCAGAAGACTAAGTCAAAGAAATCCTTTCTGAACTTAGAGCACTGGCTCTCTATAAAGCTACCTCTAAGTCATGAAGACCTGGTGGTTTTTTTCTCTTCTCCATGCACTCAGAATGGCCAGAGGAACTTATACTGGCTATTCAGTTGGATTTTCTTTTTCTTTTACAGAGGAAAGAGTGGTAAAGAGAAAACATTTTTCTTATTTCGAAAATACAGTATGATAGCTTGACCAAAACCACATTTTGCACCACTGACATCATGCCTTTGCATCTTAAACGATATGGGTCACCAGTGACCCCAGTGATCTATTAAAATGATATACCTAAGAAAGATATTTGAAAGCCAAATGTATCAGTGGCAATGTGCAACCAATCTGTCAGTGCAGTGGTGATGTAACTTGGCATTATCCCCTATCAATGAGCTGCAGAAACATATCTGGTACTTGAGTCTTTGGGGAAAGATCAATATGGTCAGCCCACATATCAGCCAGGAACATTTAGAAGAAGCAATAAAGAGAGTAATATAAAGATATTTTGTGCACATGATGAAAAAGGTGGTGCCATTTATCCCTTGGAGAGTATAAAAATGGTCATTGTAGAAATGAGATGCTGAATCAGCCCAAAAGAGCTATCGCTTACATTAATATTGAATTGGTTTAGGATGGGAGTTTTGAATAGTGGTAAAAGGACAGGACAGTTGCATGTTTGTCTTTAAGCAGAAGACTTTGATCAGTGAGTGAGTAGGGTTGTTAGACTTGTTTGACAATTGTATTTATTTGTTCAAGATTTGTGGCAGTTTTTCGTTAGAGACTGGGTGCAGACAGTGTGAGTATGGCCACATTTCTGCAGTTATCCTCCCTGAATTTATCTAGTAACAAGCAGCTCCCAAAGCAGCCCGTGCATTGCCTGTGGTCCCTCACTGTCCTGCTTCCACAGTTAACACTTTCTAAAAAGGTTTTCAGTGTTGCTTGTTCTCAGCATGTATCTTTGCCTAGGCTGTACAGCAATTTTGTTGTGTCAGATTCTAGCTGACTACCCACCCTCAAATCATATAATTAGTAAATTTTTGTACCATTGGTGGTCCTGTGTCTCTGTAATTCTAGAGAACAGCCTTTTCAGTATGACGAATGTAAACTTACCGAACAGGAACGCCTCTGTATCCACTCTTCAGGCTGGCAGAGCAGTAAATACTGGCCTGCACAGTCAGTGTAGAAATGTCCTTCCAGCCTCTACAGATTTGGACAGACCTGTCAGTTCTTACCTATGGGCCATGGACTGGCAGCATCTCAGCTGTAAAGCACACACTGGGAGTCAACATTTGGAAAAGTGCTTGCCTTCTTTGCGTAGTGGTAAAAATTTTGCAACCCTAATATTCACGCTTAATAAAAAAGAATCTCTTCCAACATGACATAGTAGGAGGAATGCAAATCCTCTCTGGTGTCAGATAGCTACGAGGATCAGAGTTTCCCCAGGACTTGGAGAGAAGCCTGCCATATCAATGTCTGCCTAGCAACTGAAAGGTGACACGTGGAGCCTCCTTTTCAACTCATTTCCTCTTGATGAGAGGAAGGGATCCTCCTGCGAGTTATTACCTGAAATAATACCATATGGTAAAATGTAAACAACATCTGCATATTCATGTAATAATTTCATCTGTTTAATTAGTTCCAGCAAAGCAGTTTACCCTCTGAGGCCCTTGCTGTCAGCTCCACGCTCATACATCCATGCCCTGCTGTCGAGCCTGACAGCCATCTATTGTTCATTCACTGCTTCCACCTCGGCACTTAATGTAAGTGAATCTTCTGAGGGGTGGAAAGCCTGTCCCCATTGATCCAGATGTAAGGGCTGGGGGGAGGAGAGTAAATATCTGTCAGCCTGGAATACGGATACTAAGAGCAAACTTGACAGATCAGGTGGCTTTGTGGGTTTTTTGGGGGAGAGGGAGGGCCGGTTGGCTCTTGGTTTAAGGGCTGATCTGGACTGCAGACTTTGTACAGTTGTCCAGCCTTTGCTCTCAGGACAAGGAGCTTCCAAATGTGGTGAATTCAACAGTGGAATAGCAGCTTTTCCAGTCAGCTGTGTTTCAGTGCCAAAGTAATGACAGCATGCCTACTGGTGCAGCAAAACACAGGGCCCTAGAGGGCTGTGTGGATTGGCCAAACAGGTTTTCGGAAATGCACGTCAACAAACACTGCTCAGGACAAACTGAGAATGTAAAAGCATTAAGTCTGACTGGAAAGGTCCCTGGAATATATTTCTAGAGTCTCCTGGCTCATGTAAATAAATTATATTGTGGCTCGCATGTAACAATAAGCTGTTCAATTTACCTTCAAAAGGAAACATTTACATTATGGGAATATAAACACTTCATGGTAATAGTACACCTAAGTAGAGGAAAGTACTGCAGTTTGATGGGGTAAAGTCAATATCATAATAAGGTACTAATAATAATACTTGCTGCTTATATGGCCTTTTACAGATTTGAGCAAACATTAACTGATTAGTCCTCCAAACACCCTGATAAAAATAGGTAAGTAAGAATTATTGCCTTGTTGTAAAAATAATCCGTATCTTATCACATGCCCATCACCATGGTATCTACACAAACAACTGTCTGGCAGACAGTATTCTTTCCATTGCCTTACGATGCACAGAGATGAGATTGCAAGGTGTAAACTCAGCTAGAGAGATTTATCTTCTGCTTTGCTGAATGATGATCATATCTAGATTAATAACATTATCCTTTTTGGAAGATTTCCAGACCTTGTAGCCAGTGGTCAGGAAGGAGAGATGTCCCATGTGTTTGTGATCTTTCCTCATAGAAATGGCCGTGTCTGCATGTCAGGGAAGGAAATGTTTCTGAAATATCCAGGGTCCAGATACTAAAAAGCAGAAAAAATTGCAGTGTACCTATATAGGTACACTGCACTGGAATAGTTTATCCTTCTTGTTCTGTGCTCACAAGAGATTGTGCATGTGCATCTTGGATCTTTGGATCTTTTTTATAGTATGCAGGGAACACATTTAGGCATGAACTGTAGTGGTTAAGAGGTACTGATGTGTTCATCTGTATCATACTGTTACCTGAAGGAGGTAAAGAGGTCTTTCCTGCTTACAAAAAGAAGACTGGGAACACCAGAAGCTATCTGCGTGCTGTCCGTTGGAGTGCTTCAGGTTTCCCTCTTAGCAGCTTGGAACAGTGTTAGAATTATTCTTTTAATGCTCTTAATCTGACCCATAAAATAACAGTTCAAAATAGGCAGAAAACCAAGCCTTTTTAAGGTGACTCCATGACCAGCTAACATCAGAAAAGGGTCACAAACATCCCGCCTGCAGAATTATCCATAAGATAATTCTAACTTCTGTATCGTGTTACCTTTGTTGTGGGCACACAGTACAGAAACTGTAGTTTCCTCCTTATGACTATTTCATGCAGTCACAACAGTAAACTGAAATAACCTTCAGATCACGGAAGTTAGAACAGATTACCTTTACGAAGCTAATGAGTAACTGTTCTAATTGTTACCTTGCAATTCGTTTTAGAATGTTTTCATACACACTGTGGTATAAAGATTAATCTCTGGAAGCTCTTTGAAAAGCTAATTTGTCATAAATTAAAATAATGGTAATTTAATAACAACAATAAAATGACACTGAATTAATAATGAACTTTACAAAATAATATTGAATACAAGAAGAAATTAATAATGTGTTCACGATAGGTTCATCAGTCTAAAAATACCTGTAAATGAGGTTCTTTTTCCCCGGAAAGAATGGATGCCTATTGCCCAGGAAATTGGTATGTTGGGCTTCCCCATCAATATGAATCCAAATCTATATGAAAAAACTTTCAGGCTTGAGAGGTTCTTCTTGTCTTGGTGTCCATTTTCTAATGCTGTGTGCTGAAACAGACAGGAATTACGCAGTGGTAAGTGGATATCATACAACTTTAATTTGGGCAGTGTTGACTAGCATTAGACTATTCACACTGTTTAAAATGCCATTAGTTATCAGTTTATAAGAAAATAATTTTATATGATGAGAAACAAAGTAATCTGAGTTTGACTTTTAGATTTGCAGATTTCTGATATCCTGTGTGACATTATTTAAGTCAATCGTTCCGGACTTTTTTTTTCTCTGAGCGTAATGTTTTTTCTTTATCTCATTGTCACTCTGAAATTATATCTATTGTAGGCAAGTCTATAGAGGAGTAAAGACTTGTACTGAATTTTAGGTGTTGATCTATAAGTAATATATTTATTAATGTAAAGTACTAGATAGTGCAGTCATGTATAGGTATTACCTGTGGTATTATAAGAGTTCAGTTACAAGGAGACTAACATTATCCTACATACCTCAAAAACAGTTGTATTACTTCAGTACTAATCTAATGGTCTCTCAAGTCAGCCAAAATTATAGCACAGGTAGTTGTATATTCTTGCACATTTCAGCAAAGCTATGTTTCATTAATATTCTGGAATGAAACCCTAAAACTAATAGATTCCTTCCTCCTTTCTGCTCTTTTAAGTGCAATAAAATTGTTCTTTGCCATTTTTTCTCCATTAAATAACTTACATGAAGCAATTTCAGGCAGGCCTTGAAATGCTTCCTAAATTAGATGAAAGAAAAGTCCATTATATTTTAAGTCTATAATTGTTACGGTGTTTTTATGCACAGATCCAAAATAGTTTCTAATGGACATTTTAGGGTAGGAAAGATAATGGTGTTTTAGTGAGGTAACACTGCTGGCCACAGCAGGGTTAATTTATCAAAATAATTTTAAATGTAGTTGCTTAAGGCGCGTAACTTCACAAATTTTGCCTAGCCAGAAGTTTCTTTAACATGTTCATGACAAAACTAAGTGCATCCAGAGAGCTTTGGCATTTTAATTTTTAATACGGAAGTTAAGATATCTGGGTTATGTTCCCAAAACAGAAGCCTTAATGACCTTTATTCTATATTTCTTTCCATAGATTATTGCGATAAGGAAACCCTCGTGTCGCGACCCACTGGCGTCTGGCTAATCCGATGGTATTCGTCGCCGCATTGTCCGTGATCAATAACTAATTATCAAAGTGGCATTTCTTTTCAAGAGCTCCTTGTTAAAAAATGGCTTTTGGCTGAGAGTGGAGGAAAAAGGTCGCCACTTTGACATCGTTGCGAGTCTTTCAAAATCCAGTGGGCCGTCCGATTGAATTACTGTCCCAAACTAATTGATATAAATTTGAACAGAAGAATGCTTGTTACTACAGAATGTCATAATGATATCCTTGGCAAGAGCACGTCAGTGGGAAAAAAGGAGAAAAGACCAGCACTAGTCACAAAGCTTCTGGACAAGTTGCAGCACAAGACTATTAACAAAATTAACAGGAACAAAATTGTACACCAGTTCCTTCTTTCCAGCCAGTCTGATCAGACATTCAAGAAAGAAAAGCATTAACATTTCCTTTTGAACCTCATCCTTTATTTGAAAATGGGCTTTAAAAAAAATCTACTGGAAAAAATAATTGCAATGTACAAAGGACTGAAACTTGATGATCAGTTGCAGAAGTGTCATTGGCTCTACGGGGATCATGAGTGAGTATACATTGGAATTCAGCTTTAGTCATAAGGCAGAATTTGGCAAATAGTTTCCTTAACAGGCTTCTAATCAGCCTTAAAAACTGTGCCTTTAAAATATGGTAGCCTTTTCTAGAGAAAGTTGGACTGTATAAGCCACGTGCCTTTGAACTGGGAGAAAGCCTCCAAACACTTAGGATACAGTAAGGGAAGTCATAAAAAATGTGGTGAGAATGGGAAAACATTCTTGTACTATTCATGCCTGAAATCGAATGCATTTTCTTGAATGTCATTTGGAGATTGTCTGCTGTGGAAAGACTGGAAACCTCAATTTTCGTTACAAGGCAGCTGGGCTTGTGGAAGTTCTGGCTTTTGGGGTTTTTTATCAGATCTGACTGAGTTCTGCTCCATGTCCTACATTCTTCTCTGAGCTGGGAATTGCTGGGGAGCTCAGGAGAAAGTTACCCTGTAAAGGGTATGGCATGTTTTGGGAAAGGGATATTGTAGAAGCCTTTTGGGGGGGCATAACTGGGCTTAACTGATGACAAATTGATAAACTGAATCTGTTAGTTGTGTGATCAGAAATGTTGTCAGGTAGTTGGCCAAAATGTGCCATTTTAGCCACATCCAGAGCAAGTCCTATGGTTACTGAGGAAGAGAGGAGAGAAAGACATTTGTACCTAATTGGAAGGAGTGAGTTTATGTGCTTTTTAATCTCTGATCTTGAAAGGCTCCAGCTGGATCTAGTAATGAATATCTTTCCTGCAAACTTACTCTTTTACATTTCCTAATGATAAACCAAAGATGACTTATGAATTGACACAAGGACTTTCATCTCCGAGTAGATTTGGAGATTCCCTTCAGACTGTTTCAAGCAGCAAACTGAAGTTTGTGGTGTCTGATGACTTGTCTGTAGTAGTGGTGGCGTGAAATGATGAGTCTCCACACAAGCCTTATGGTCAAACCCCAGTGCCACCCCTGTGCAGTATTTTTGGCACAGCTTCAGCATAGGGACTCAAGAACAAATTGGGTGGAGACACCAAACAAATTTTGCTGGTGGAAGTCCTCTTGTTCGGAGGGGGTTGTGGCAGGTAACCATTTTGAAAACAGGTTGGTAGTGCCTAACTCAGATTTCAGAGAAGTCTGGCAGGCTGTTGCTTGAGATGGATTTATGGTTTGGATAAGACAACCATCAAGCCATATTTTCCTGGTATGTCAAAGCCACAGAACAAAGTGGGAAACCACAGGGGTCTGGAGATTCAGATTCACACGGTTCTGGTTACAAAGGGGGAAGTCTACTTTTGCTGACAAAGGATCTAAGGTAGCGAAGTTCACCACGTTCAGTTCCCACTCTGCCTTCCATATATGACTTTATGACTGTCCTCTTATGCTGGGGGCAGGAAATGCCTTGTGATGGCAAATAGCTGAGCCATCTCTGACAGACTTACATCATCACAGAGTCACTAGGGAAACGTCTTCTTGTCTTCCATGGCTGCTTTAAAGACACTTTGTGAGGCTTTCTTCTTTAGCAGACCAGAGAATTCAGTCTGAAAGCCTGTCGGGCGGGTCAACCACTGTCTAGGTCAACCAGTCTTGCCCCTTAATTATTCCCTCTGGCACTACATTCACAGGGTGATGGAAGTAGAGGCTAAATATAGGCCCTCTATATATAGGCTCTCTATATTCTTGGCATATATAAAACCACGTCTATACTGTTATTATTGGAATATACGTTTGCATCGTTGCGTAATCTGGAGGAGGAGTTGTAATGTGTGGGATAGAACTGAAAAAAGGCTCTGTAATTTGTGAACTAGTTTCAGGTTCAACCAAAAACATAATACTATCAGAACTGACTTATTATGTCATTAAAGATTTTAGAATTTATATCAGCTCTTAACAGGTAAAAGTAATTGCTCTGAAAGAATTAAAACCTTGTGAGTGATTTGATGCTGAATTGCTTCCTCACAAAAATTAGTGTAGCACAAAAATCAATGTAGTCCCTACCAATCAGATTTAAAATCAGTTAATTGTTCTAAAAATCTGTGTCTAAATGAGATTCTTGGATGTACAAGAAGGGGAACACTGAAAAAGAGTAAGGTCATTTAAATACCAAAACACTACAAAAACATTTACGAGGATTCTGATAAGAGAGACATAAATTATTTGAGATCTTGAAAATATTTTTCCTGTTGAGAAACTTGGAGAGTTTACTTAACTTTTCTGACAGAAGCCTAGAAGCTTATTCATTCCTGGTCTGCAAGACATTTCAAACAGCTGACAGAAAGGTTTTCCTGTAGCTTAAACCCCAAGATGATTAGAGCTAAAAGAAGGTAAAACAGAAAAATTCAAATTTGAAATAAGGCGATACTTTCAATATTTCGTTACTTTCTGCAATACTGTTAAGAGAAATGTGACAAAATATTCATACAACATTTGAAATTTCCTTTATCCCTAGATGGGAATCAGGGATCTGATCTTCACTCTTCCTAACATCATTGGTAATGTCCTCGGTAGGTGACTGACATTCTTTATTAATATCGTAATCTCTTCCACAAAAGTAAAAACATACCTGAATTTTAATTATGTAGTAAACCGTATAATTTTGAATCCAACTAATTGTCCCAAAGTAGTGAATATATAAATAGTTCTGAATATCTTACACTTACTGCTTCCATTTAACACTTCCTGTGTTTGTCCTTTTGCTGTTTCGACACAGAACCAGAGCAAAGGGCCATATGTAGCTAGATCAAAGCAGGAGTCTGTCCAGAAAGGAGCTGTGACTCATGAATCATAACTAATCCCTTGATTACCCTCAGATGGTACATTTTATTTCCTTTCTTGTATCTGGCCAGCTGTTGCTCCTACTGCTGATCCTGCTGGTGTTTTACTGCTTTTATTGGCACTGCCGGTGTCTTTCGGTAGTCGTGTAAGAACTGAAATGGGGATCCAGGAGAGCAGTTGTGCTCCACCCAGAGCATTCACGGCTGAGAAACTGCAGTGGAAGTGGCAGGAGAGTCTCCTTTCTTCCTCCAACAACTCTTAAATAGGCCTTGAAGTTTTATTGTGGCAGTTGTCGCTTTAATATCTGAACAGCTCCCAGGTTAGCTGAGTGATGAGCAGGGATCTTATGGCTGCTGGATGTTGGCTCCTCTGTTAGGAATCTCTGCTGGTAAATGTAGAGGGGGGAAAGCTCAGAAGTCCCTGTCTTCATCAGCATTATGATGGGAAAGAATTCTCAGTACTTCCAAATTCATGTTAACATTTGTTTAAAATTATTTACAAACAATTAATTTGTCTGTGTACACGTATACTCCTTATTTACAGCTGTAATTTTCATTTCGTTTCCAATCCATTGCTGTAGTATCATGAGTAGTAAGCCTGGCTCGAATTTTTTATTTGAAATTTTAATACAGCATTTGAAGGAAAAGTTGGCAACAAAATAGGCCCAGCAAAATAGTTTAAAATAGTTATACTTGCAAACAGACACCCAGCTATAGCTGTCTGGATCTGAAAAGCTGCGAGAAAAGCGACTATAAAAGTTGATAATATAATGCACTCAAAAAAAGAATAGAGCTAGAACTAACCAGCTCTGTAAAACATGGAACAATAATCTTGCAGCTATTTCTGTGCGACACACAGGCACAAGCACCCAGGTAGATTTTTTTTTCTTTTCTTTTTTTTTTCTTTTTTCTTTTTTTTTGAGCAAGCAGCAAATCAGCTAAGAGAACCCAGCACTTCATTTATGGACATTATTGATCTAAAACTTGTTTTTCCACCTAAGCCGAAGTGACAAAAACTTCTCTAAAGTGAAACAAGTTCAAGCACTCTCAGCCTGGTTCCCATTAAACATCACAAGAACATTGCGGTTTGACATTTATCTGGCAGCCTTAAATGTGAAAGACCAGTGTAGCTGGTACACAGAGAATGGAAAGGCCTCTTTGGCATCACTAGGGATGCTTTTACCAGGTTGGGGTCAGGTGGGATGACAGCAGAGTGGAAGGAGGTAGTCTCACTTCACTGCAGACTTGAACTATGTTTGACCTCCAGGGTACCAGTGACTTACTTGGAAATTGCAAGAACGCGGAGCTGCCCTTTATAGAATTATAATTCCTTGCCATTCAAACAAAAAAAAAGCTAATTAAGTATCCCTTATATGATGTAACCCTCATCCAAACAGAACCAGGGATCATCCCGCTGCCGTTCTTGGAAAACGTAACTGTCGGAAACAATGGTGTTGGTGGCTGCGATTTGAATGTAGACCTTAAAGAATCATGATTCCAAACTTCTTGGTGCCCTTTCCCTATCAATCAAAAAGAATCGTATGAAATAATTATTAGGCTACATAATTATTTTACAAAATAGAGGGTGTTTTTACTGCACATTTCCATTTTAGTACCAATCATTACTTCCCTGAATACTAATAACAGCGTTAAGCATTAATAGCATGTTTTAAGGTAAAGGGTCAATAGTCTAAGACCTATGAAAGAACTCTGAGCATTTGCAATGTAAAAGAAACCTTTCACAGAAAAGTCTTAAATAATAAATGTATTTCTGGGGGAAATATTATATTGTGATCCATTTGGAGAGAAATGACAATTTCTAGGACGTCACTCAGCTGCCTCTGTATAAAATATCTTTAATAATGCTGTGGCTTCACACTTGATACAGAGGTTCACAGAAAGCTTACAGCTCTGTGCAGAGGTCACTAGTATTATACTCATTGAGGGGAAACTGAGGCACATAATCACTCAGTGCACCAGTAAAAGGAAAGGGATCTGAACTGGTGACTCAGTCCTCTGAGTGCAAGAAAATGGTGCCTTTTCTTTATTTCCAACTAGTAAGCCATCTTCTAATAGTTCTTTTAAAAGTATAATATGCACACAGGGGATAGTGAACTTATTCAGAAAAGGTAAAGGTGCTTGAAACTTCTTTGTTCTAGCTGGTTTAAGCTGCACAATTTGAGGAATGGGGGGGACGGGGAGGAAGAGGTAGAAATACAGCAAATCAGTTTGAATTTCCCTTTTATGCCTTCATATGTGTATTGACAGAGGACCAGAGGAACTGAAGCCTCAAGAAAGGCAGCTCAAGTCTGAAATCTTCTTGGCCCATTGAAGTCAATGAATTGCCTCTTCATCAAGAACTCGTCTCCTCTCTGTGGCATTATAAGTCCCCCAGTTTATTCCTTTTCAGCTTTACTCCAGTTGTTTTTAAGGACTACGTGAATATTTAAGGTCCCAGTAAGCTACTATTTTTCCTCATTAAATTTTTCTCTCCTTATCCTGTAGGTATTTCCATCTTCTCAGACCTGTGGCCACTTTGGATTCATAATCCCAAAGGATTTTTTAAACCTAAATAACCCTATCTAACAAACACTAGTAAGGATTCACAGACATGAACAGGCTGGAGGAAGAACCACAGCTTCTCATTTATTATTATTAATATTATCACTAATATTATTCTTATTTACTGATATGTGAATAGTTTCTGAAGAAAAGGGTAGCACAAGTTCAGATGTAGTGGATCCAGGTGAGTCGGAGAGGTAATAACAGAGGTGGTTGTCGTCTGCATACCCAATACTGAAGACATTCCCTCAAAAAAGGGAAAATACCTTAAAATTAGGTTTCCACTTGAAAAAAATAATTGTTTATTTAATGAAAGCTTTATGTAAAATGTACCCTATCAAAATCTCCTTTAATCTGTGCCCAAGTCTGAGTTCCCCAAATTTTTGTTTCTTTTTAATGCCTAACCAATCGAAACATATGTTTGCAGAACACATGAAACCAATGAATACTCTTCCAGTGCTGCAGATTCTTTTCCCAGAACCCACAATGCATGAAAAAGTTTCAAGTGAGATCAAGACTACTTGGGATTCTTTTGGAATCAGGTTAGTCCTACAGGTCTGCTCATGTTTCCTTGAGCACCACAACCCCCACATGAATCAAATATTCCCCTTCACCAGCTGTCAGCAGATTGCTGGAAGTTACTGTCTCTCATTGTGGAAGGGAGCGGAGTTGCTTTCTGGGAGGAAGCTCCAACAGCAAATACAACACAGAGTTTGAGTGGAAGGTTGTCTCCATCAAAGTTGTCCCATGTTCCACTGTCTTGGAGTTTTTCCGTGCATCCATAACAAGAACTTAAGAAACAGTGTTAGTAAGACAATAGAGCTTGTGCCTGTTCTTCTGGTCATTAACAACAATTATTTTATAATGCTATGGAATACATATCTGACTGTTAAAGAGTTAAAGAAAAAAAGGAATCCTGTAAAAAATCAGGCCATCGTATAATGCCTCCTCATTGCTATAATGATATCAGTTGCAACAAGTCCAATGGCTGACCTCATTACAAGGGTTTAATTGCATTGTTACACAGTTTCACTTCTTCTCTCTGGCCTCTTTCTCTTTATGACAGCTTTAGAAAGGAATTTCAGCTTGAGGTCAAAGGAAATTAATTACTGCTTTCTTAATCTGTGCTCATCTACATTTAGAAAACTTGGGGCTTTTCACTAACATATTTGTGTCTCATTTCTGTGTAGACCCAAAGTTATAAGACTTTTGTCCTTTGTGAAAGTGCATAAATAGCCTTTTTCATATCAGAGGCCAGATTTTTTCATGTCATTTACAGTTGTGCACATATGGATGGATGCCAACGGAGCCAATGGAATGTCTCTGGATATACATTCAGCGTGGCTGAGGTAAGGCACTTGCAACGTATCTTTGGTTCAGACTAGAGATTCATGGCAGATGCCAGGTGTTAAAAGAACCATTAACTACAAAAGCAACCCAAGAACAAAGGAAAGCCCAACCCAACAAGAAGTTACACTTAGGATAAAAGTCAGAAAGAAGGATCTTCAAAATTAAGTAGATACTTCTGTAGAGAGAAGGGTGAAAAAATATGTCTCTATGACACCAGATTTTGCCTGCTACCTACATTGTGTTTTTACCAAATACATCATTGCTTAGTTAGGGAATACCCAGTTTATGTCTCAAACAACTTGTCATCCAAATAACACATATTGCAGTGTGTCAGAAAGGGACAAAGGCAGAGACACTACAACAATAGTCCTTGGCTGGAAAGCAGAAACATGTGCAAAACGTGGTTAAATGCTGTTGTAGCATGAAATATAAAAATAAAAGCTCACATATTAGGGCCCCAATTATATCCTGTAATTAGGTCATTTGAATTGATCATTGCCTCTTCCACGAACTCTGGTTTTGAGAATAACTAAACTTCTACCAAAGAAAACAATGTTGTTAGTTTGCTTCTTGAGAGAACAACTTTGGAAGAGAAATTACAATCAGAAATGTCTCTGGGATGATTTGACAGATTAATATGAGAGGATATGCTATGCACCAAAGATAATCTGAACAAGTATTACCACCCTGCAAGCATGATCTGATAGTTTAAATGTGTGAAAAATTGTTATGTACTATGCATGTGTAAAACTACAATACAAGAAATAGAAATTTTCTGCAGAACGTAAGTATTTCTTACAGGTACTTTATGGTTCTGATTAAGTCATGGAAATGTTGACAAAGATGAAAAATTGGTAAGTTTTGAGTCCTTTGACATAGAACATTTAAAGTTTCACAAATCTATTCACTATCTTTTGATCAGCTTTGCCACCCACTGAAATTCCTGCTGCCTGAGCTGTGTGCTCTTTTTAGTTTATTAGTTACTGCCTCATTCTCCCCTTTCAAGTAGTAAGATTGGCAATAATAAAACCGCAGCTGCAAAGCAAAGCAAACTCATTGAATAGTTTACCCTTCGTCTATCTTGACTTAAATTCAACTCTGTTAAAAACTCCTGCAAAAGGACAAATGTTTCATCTAAGTTGCTGGTAAACCCTTGACATCAGACCTACTTGCATTAAAGTGAGTTTCATTCTCGTGATTGCCCAGTTTGTAAAACAACCTGTGTACACCTTTTCCTTAATAGTCGTGCTTATAAGGCAAGCTCGGACTTAAGCGTGGGTTGTGGCCAAAACTGAAGAAACAATCAATGTAGAGACATAAAGGTCACCAAGCTGTGGAAGCCATGGTGAAAAGAGGTCCTGAACAAAGCCTGAACTTCTCTGCAGCCATAAAGAGGTGTAATACTACAGGTGGATGTGTCTGAACTGAATCGAGTACCTTGGATAACAGCAGCAGTGAAGTAAGAGTCACATGAACTTCAATATGCAATAGTTACTCAGGTGAGCAGCCAAAGTTTAAGGGGCTCGTAGTCAGTTGAGAATACACTGGGACTGATACTTAAGGAACTTAGATCCATGGTAGCTCTAATCGCGCTCTAAGCGCATTCTTAATGTTGTGAGAGACATCCCCTTGTAGGGCCTGGACCAAGTCACAATGTAGCAGCAGTCTCTGAATTATTTCACTCATTGGCACCGAGAGTTTTAGTGAATCTGTTGTCCAAGATGAACCACAGAACTGCTTAGATTGGAAAAGACCTTCAAGATCACCGAGTCCAGCTGTTGACGCAACACTGCCAAGTCCACCACGTCTTCACCTCCCCAGTGAGCCAGGACTGCTGGGAAATGATGAAAAGTGGCTTTGTGAGCACTTGTACCAGCTGCCCTGGTACCCTTGGGTGGATCCCACGCAGGCCTGTGTGTCTAAGAGGTGTTGCAGGTCACTGATCATTTCTGCTTGGATTATGGGGCCTTCATTTTGCTCCCTGTCCTCCAGCTCAAGAGGTCGGGTACCTAGAGAACAACTGGTCTTACTATTAAAGAATAAGGCAAAGAAGTACCTCAGTCTTTTCCTCATCCTTTGTCGCTGTGTTTTCCCCCTGCATCCACTGAAGGATGGGGATTCTCTTTAGCCCTCCTTTTGTTGCCAGTGTATTTATAGAAACATTTTTTATTGTCTTGTACAGCAGTAGCCAGACCAAGTTCACGCTGGGCTTTGGCCCTTCTAATTTTCTCCCTGCATAACCTCCCAACATCCTTGTATGTCACACGGAGGTGTGAAGGGATTAAGTTGAAAGGCCTAGTTAACACAGGCATGGCACTGCTGACAGAATTAAGTGCTAATGATATATAACAAAATACTATTACATGAAATAGGATCTTTTTCACCCAGTTTTTCGATTCTGTCTGATAGAACTAGTAGAAGAAAATGAAAAACTATCCATCAATCAGAGGTCTGGCTGGGTCAGACACTTTGGTCAAGCAATGTGAGCAATTCCACCTACCTGCACTATAATTTACTGCAAAATTAATGCTGTAACATGCAAAGCCATTGTTTGATAAAGGTAATTCTTAACCTCAGGAAAAAAGAAGCAAAATTTTTTCTTTCTCTCTCCCTTTTTTTTTTTTTTTAAATTTTTTTGCTATCCTGACAAGATGAAACCTTTATAATAATTGGAGAGTTGAGGATGAGTCACTTTTAATGATAAAAAAAAGGACCTTGAGCAGGATTTGATAGACTTTCTCACTGATAAACCAAGATACACTAAGAAAAAGAATAAAAGCGACAACAAGGTATTAATTTTTGTTAAAGTTTTCCTGCTTCTTTACAACAGAATGAAATAGAGGCTTAGTGGGAAGAATAAGTTTTGATATACACTACTTTCTATGAGAATTTTCAGGACAGCTTATTCTTAACCAGGATAAAATACAATAATTCACCAATTCGTGGTCTTAATTGCACTGTTGCAAGGTAGGGAGACTAATGGCATATTCTTATTTTTAAAATGTTTAAAATTATAGTTTGTTATAAAACAGGTCACTTATGTCTGGTATTTGATTGGCCTTGATTGCTTCGGAAAATTAAATTGTTACATTAGCTCTGAAGTAATTTGTAGTTTCTAAGGGTGTTCTAAGGTTTTCATTAAGTATCATACAGACCTACAGTTTCATCAGAAACTGAGTGGAAATTTAAAAATTACCCAGTGCCTCAAGAATCACAGCAAACCCTCACGACACTCTGTTGTGAACCTTATGATGGCCATTCTCCAGTGGGAGACGCTGAGGTGCACAGAAAGGGTTTTTCCTTTCCTAGAGGCTTGTAGGTATTCCTGCAGCTGCACCTTTTATTTATTCCTTCCTATGCTGTTCTGTGCTTGGTGTGTTCTGCTGTGCAATGTGAAGAGGAGCAAAATCTCGTAAAACTCTAGGGAGCAAGAAAAGGAAAGAGCATCTCTCACCTATCCATTGCTCTTTCTCTCGATGTGCCTCATGAATAGTTTGAAAGATGTTGAAACAGATGAGGCTGTTTACCTGCTCTCTATTCCACCACTTCATTCCTCCATCTCTTTTTCATATATAGAGTGAAACTGATAGCAGCAGTTGAAGGTGGGATAACAGGAGGAGGTAGAGTTGTTCCTTGCAGAGGATTTACCCATGTTATGTGCTGTTTCTTTGGGATTGCCTGAATGAGAATAGATTTAGGAGATGGAGACTCTGACTAGAATGAATCTGAATAGGAATCAGAAGAGTAGGGAGCAAGTGCTGCAACTATGAAGCAGCTCCAGATGGGTTGCTGCACATACAGGATTTCAGATTTTTTGCATTATGGGTCTATTTACTCTGCAAGGTATTCAAACACTGTAGTGAAATAGATCTCTTGTTTTAGTTTTGTCATTTATGTAAACTGATTTTAGGAGAAAAAGAGGTACACTGAAGACCAGGAGCTATATGGGGAGTGTTATTATAATTGCCAGATGACTTTCCAGGATAAAAGGCAAAAAATACAGGTGACAACACACAAGTAATCAATTAGAAAATAATTTGTGGTAGTTTTGCATTTTAATGCAGGTGAGGCAACCATACACAGTAGTAATGCAGTTTATATTTTGAATAATATCTCAGTAAGAAATATAAAATGGAAAAAATATCACAAAGATACTGTCATTGCTAAGTCTTTCTTTCCTGTATTGTTTCTTTTGAAACTTACACTCAAGGGTTGCAGGCTGCAATATCTGGTGACCTGCATAAACTTGTATAGCAGCTACTGTAGTGGTGTGATTCTATTATCCAGACTTCACAACTTACCTGCTGGGAACTTCCAAGAAATGATGTTATAGTACAAACAATCCAGTTTTTATTTTTTTTTTTTTGTGCCTTTCCTATATTGTGAGGACCTTCAAGCATACAGTCTCCACCTGTGCGTGTGTATACATGGAATTGCACCTGAAATTGGGTACCTGCAAACACCTGCAGAACTAAGAATAGTTTTCATTTTATCTAACTAAGCCTTTCTATCATCTAACACCCACATGCTGACTGCCCTAAAGGTTTGCTGCCGCAAAGCTCGTCTGGAGCTGCTTAAGAAGACACGAGCACAAGATTTTGATTTCCATTCCTGAACTGTGCAGAGTCTGGACAGAACTTCCAGCAAGTGTCTCTTAATAGCCTCGTATGGTTATTACATTTCAGTGATTTAAAGGACACTGGTGTGGCTCTCACCAGTTTTTGCTGGTGTAGTTTCCTGGTCAAGATCTGCATTTTTTGGGGATAGCACCATGGTGCAGGTATCGTGCAGTTACCTAGTGAGGTACCAGTTGAAAGTCCCTCCCAAAATTCACTGAGATAGTTCAGAAAAAGTATCAAATACATCCTGAGCTGTCCCCAGCAGGCAGGTACAAGTACAGGTGTTGGAAACCCCTCTTGGAGGTGCCACGCTGCCATTTGCAGGGCTCAAAAGAAGTTTTGTCTTTCACAAGAGCTTTCACCCATGCAGTCCCCATCTCAGAGTAAGCTTCTTGCTTTTAGGTAATGCCTATTTTATCTGCTGAAAAGACGCACATGAAAAAAGGGCTGGCATTAGCCACATATCCATAAAAGCCTAGCAACCAAGAGTATTATCTTTATTCAGAAGAAGCATAGCACTTTTAAGGTTCAGAAACATATATAAAAATTGGGTTCTGAAATGGTCATTTTTCCCCTCTGCTATGCCATTATAGCGATCAGCCAAGCTTCTGCAAGGTAAATACTTTTGGAAAATAAGTGGAAATTTGCTGCAAATCAGTCCCTTTTGTGCATGGCCACAGGAGCATGTTGAAATGTTTGGACACTAATACCCATTCATTTTCTTGGCTCCATAAATAAAAGCCGCCAGCTATGTGGCGGCCGTGAAATGGTATTCTTCAGGACCCAGCAGGAAGCCCCATCCTTATTACCACTGCAGGGGGCAGGACAGGCCCAAAATAGCAAGACAACTAAATCAAGACATTTTCAATGTCTAACAAAATGACTGTGGTTTAGAGAGAAGCAAAAGGTTGGAAAAAATTGGACAGCTTTTATACTTAGCATAATACCTTTGTTAAAAGAGTTCAGATAAGAAAATCAGATCTCAAAAAAAAAAAAAAAAGTGCATAGGCATATTCCTGAATATCGTTTAAAATATGCAAAGACCTGATGGAACCAGAGACAGAGCACAGTGCTGTCTGAAAGGACATCTTGCTCAAGCCATATTTTCCAAATGGTAGCCCATGGTTCCCAGTAAATAAGTGTCTTCTGGCAATATTGTTGTTTCTTGGGTTTTGGTGGGACCAAAAGGTTTGAAGAGACACTGGAAATTTGTCAGTAAAATTTGAAATCTCTTTTGGTCCACAAAAATTACCAAAAAAATGACAATATTTATATGGAGGAAAGGTTTTGGATTAAATCCTTCATTTTTTCTACAGGTTTACTTAATTTTTATGGGTTTCCTACACCAGGCAATGTGATCCTAGATTTTGGCGTAAAAACATCCTGAAGGGTCTCAGTCAAAATAAATATGGTGGTGTAACTTGCTGTTTTACATAGCTGAACTGTGCTGATCTGGGAAAATACTAAAGTAGTTTTAAAAACTGGACTTCAGTTAAATAAGTGTACAGAAGATGAATTCAGGGGATATCTTGTGTAAGATAATAAAAGATTTAGACTGTTGAGGTTTTAATGAATTCACAATTCATTGCTGTGCTCCAAAACCAGTGTGTCATTCTCTACAACCACACCACTAAAATAGATATAGGAAAGATGTTATTTTTATTTTAACTTTATTCATTTGTGATTCTGATTATAAATTTGCTTAAACAAAGTTGAAGCAAAGATATGCCTGACACATTCACATTTCAGTGAGGCATATATATGGGTATATACCTATAAATTTATATTTAGACATACAAGTTTCCACACATTTTGAGGAATTAAAACAGTTACTTGGAATGTCTCGTTATAGAAGGAAATATTCAGTGTTAGTGTCAAGAGAAAAATAACCATTTTACCTGAACATTAAATTTACTTGCACTGCAGAGGAGAAATTACTAAAGTACAAAATGTCAGAGAAAAATGAATTCAGTGCATTACTGAGTCTTGTCTTGTAGACTAACCAAGGGCTTTTGATAATAAAAATAAAGCTTGAAAATGAAAAAGGGGGACCCACAGTGACAGTTCAGTGCTGTTTCCGTCTTCACTGGGACTTGAGACTTCCATCAGGCTCCAACTCTGACCATTCCAACTTTTTAATGTTGGTTTTCCTAGCTCCACCGCAGAGTAATCCAGACTGCCCAGGGAAGTTCGTATACATGAAAGGAGTGGCTCATATTCAATTCTTTCCTTACAGGCTTAAGAGAGAGAACTGATTGGCTCTATTTGGCTCAAGAAATTCCAGTCTGAAAAGTAAAACCATGATCAATGCAAAAAAACCCCTGCATGGTCACGTGCAAGGGATTCAGACCACATATCCTTATGCTTAGACATAGGCACTTATGGTGGCTTATACAATCAGAACTCTTACAAATAAGGACCCCAGAAATAGGAAAAATGAAGTGTGTTTGTTGTTTGTCTTTTCTACAGTAATTGAAAGAAGCATTAAGGGGACAAGCCTGGTTGTAGCTGGTAAAGACACAAGGACGTTCCAAAGGTGTCATTATGGATGTGGAACCCAGCGTGCTCCATCCTGTAAGATCTCAGCATCATTTCGTTTCACCTCCTGCCTGAGTGGCACAGGCTTTACAGAAAGGGCAAGTTGTGCATCCAGAGTGGTGGTGCCCATAAACCTGATCCTCATGCACTGGAGCACAGGTGGCCTTGTGCTTCCCATCGCACCAGTAACTTCAGGCACACCTTTGGGGCACCGAAGTGACCCACATACATAAGGCTGCTGGCTGCCCAGCTGTACCACTCACCTTCCTGACCTCCCAGGCTGAAAAAGCAAAGGATCAACCAGTCTACAAAAGAAAATGCAGCGAAGGATGCACTGGTGTCAGGACTATCATTACCATAATTGACACTACCGAAATAATTCAGACATTAAGCCTGTAATCTCTGCTGCTGTTTGTATCTGCTTCATTTAAAACTTACAAGGCCAAAATTCATTGAAGCCAGTGGAGGTAAGAGGGAGGAAGGGGAAAACCATCCCTTCACTTATTTCCATTTTTTGCCTGAAAAAACCTTGCCAAATTCTTTGAAAGCTTGTATTTGCAAAATGAATTCCAAAATAATTAACATTGGAAGTATGATTTAACAAACTTACATTTGATACGTGGTAGGAATAATACCTGGAACATCTTTCTTATGCTCCGCCTTTTATGACTCAGACTTTAATGATCCTAATAAACATTAGCTTACCTAATAAAAACTCTAGTATTTTGGAGCTGGTGCACAGTATGTTAACTGCATCTGGTGTCAACTGGAGCTAATTAATATTTTTATAGGTGTCTTCTCTCCACTGTAGTTTAAACAGAAATATTGTGGGGTGCTTACATCAAAGCTGGAGGCAATCGAGAGCTGTGCTTGCTTCCCAGGCTGAACTGATCGCAAGTAGACCAATTTTTATAGGATTGTAAAAGCTGGCTGTGGCTGGGGTTCATGCAGAGAAGCACTTTTCCCTGTAGCTCTCACAATTCAGCATTAATGCTCGTGGCTTGTTTGCTGCGAGGTGGCTGGTGAGATGGATGGAGGGACAGCGGACAGATAAACTGGCAAATAGTTCTGCCTGGACTTAGACAAAGCACACAGTGACCCAGACAAACCACACTTTTTTTTTTCCTCTCCTCCTCCTTCTAAAGGCTTTAAAAATGTGCTCTATCAAGCATTTACTTGTGGCGCAGATAAGATTTATCTAACAAGACTGGGCTAAAATTAAAAAGAAAGATGAAATAGCACAAGCGGTGCTAATATGTGTTTTGAAGCGTACCAATCGGCCAGTGCAATGTCACAGCCCTGGGCTACATTTGCAAGTGGTCGAGCATCTCCTTTTTAAAAGGTTAACCTACAAAGAGCACACAAGCCCCTCTCTATGAATATGGGCAAACACCCAGGGAGCTCCACAACAATAAGAAAATAATGACATCAACCTGACCATGCTTAAGTACATAACATGCTGAAGGTTCACGGTTGTGTGGCCTGGAACAATAAAGGAAAAATAAAGAAGCCTGCTTGGTAGGCCCCAGCTGTTATTAGCCATGCTGTGAGATCAAGGGAAGGTATGATATGGGCTGCCATTTCAATTGAGACCAGGTTAATCTCTCAATTTGTGGAAAAGAAAAACTAAAAAAAAAGAAAAAAACAGGCAGGGAGAGAAAGCAGTCTTCACTCCACAGTGCTACATATGGGAGAAATAACAATATCCCTATTTACATAATCTGTCTTTAACCCTTTCCTAATAGAGACTTAATTTCCTAAGAGTCACAAACTGCAGATTTAATTTTCCTGCCCCCCGAAATGAAATATCAAACCTTTGTTAACCATTTCCCATTGGTGCTGCCATCGTTTGTGGCTGACATCCAGTGCTGCTGAGGCTTACCCAGGGGGACCTCTGGTTGCTGCTGGAGGATCAGAAATGGGTGTAAAGGCCTATGGATGCCTCTGCTTTTCTGTTACTAATCTGTCTCTAGCACTGGATAAGTAATTTCAAATTTGTCCTATCGTTTACAGGCATGAAATATGGCAAATCATACTAAGCTCTTTTACCAATGCTCTCAACTAATGTAGTGCAGTTTTCAAGTGAAGTGCTCTGTAGGTGAAAAATAGTCCTATTTTTTGTGGCAGTAGTGTGTGGAGGCAGTGTGGGGCTTGCTCTCAGAGATGGTTTTGTTGTGTAAGAGCCTGTACTGATGGAAGCAGTGAGGGGAGTCCAGACTCCTCTGAGGTCACCCTCCAGCCTCCTTTGGGATCCAGGTCAAGGCAGGATTTCCACCAGGTCTCTTGAGGAAAGCTGCTTACCTGCAGATTTGGAAAACAAATGGAATCGCTTTAAGATTATAATTTATGAAATAATATCCCGGAGATGCTGCATTTTGTTATTTGCAGTTTATGCTGTGTAAGCCAGTGTGTGTGCACAGCCCACGAGGCTGCCGTGGATGTTGAACTTCTCCTGACTGCTGTCATCTGCACCAACCCTCTGGAGTCAGGGGAGAATGCTCCTTCCTCCAGAGCATCATCACAGAGGATGACTTATGGGAAAAGGGGCCCTGGAGCGAGGGCTGAGGCCACGGTGCTGCTGAGGCCGGGGAGTAGGCAGGGCTCTGCCAGGGAATGCCCAGTGCATCCCAGGGAGCCAGGGGGACTGTGCACAGCCTGCCAACACTTACAAAGACACTGAGCTGCTGATCCAAGAGCGAGCCTGAGGGAGAGGACCCACTCTGTTAGGACACAAGAGAATTTTGCCCAGTTTTTCATTCTGTTTTCTGTGTTCTTTAATTTGTCTGAGTTTTTTTCCTTTTGAAAGAGTTCATTGGTCTCGTGCCTGGTTTAAGCAAAACTCTCCCTGGCATTTAAAAAATAGCACTGGGTTCTTGGGTGTTTTGAAGGAAAAGATGCAGCAGAGTCATCTCAAAGCCCTGCTGACTCAGCATCACAAGTACTAAGACTGATTAAAAACTGCTGCTTTATTTTCCAGGTATCCCGATGATTTGAATGAGTTGAATGAAGCTGAACAAGGGCAAGGGGCAAATAGGAAGGAAGTGGCATGACAGAAAATATGTCCCTAAAAATCCAGGTGAGCAGAATAGCCACCATGTAGTCACTTTTCACTGAGTTACTGCTATATCCTCTACCATCCTCAAAAGGGTGATGCAACTCTAGTAGCTGTATTTATTATTTTCTCTCAGATGAGCACATCTCAGCTTATTATGACTTTATGTTATAACATTTCATTGCTAGTTCATGACTTAATCACACTTCTAACTATTTCAACAAAAAAGAATTTCCATGTAGATCCAGATTACACTAGTTTTGTTTAAAAGTCCTACTAAAGGAAGGAATATTAAAATTTGTTCCTGGAAGATACCTGGATGGGGTTAATTTTATTTTATTAGTATAACCATAGTGTTTCTCTTTTGAAGACTATGCCTTTTAAGAAAATCCTATTGATATTATAAAGTATAAATTACTGCAGAGAAGGAGCTATATTGATAGGCTTGTAAAGTTATTTGCATTTTCTAACAGCAATAATATATATTTTTTTAATGAATGGTCTTCTGTTACAAAATGAAGATGGGCAGGATTTGCTTAAAATATTAATGGTGACCAATGCCTCTGCATGAAAGTTTTTGGTAGAGATTCTTTAGCATTTTCATTTTGCCTGAGATCAGTGACTGTGCTAGAACTTAAAAATATATCCATAGAGAAGTTCCCCTCTGTGTGTTTTTTCTGCCATATTAACTTTTTTCATGTCAGTAAATACTGAAGTTCAAAGGACTTGAAAGCACCTGTTTGTTTCTATTTCTTTTTCAGTATTAGACGAATTAATTAAAAATACATTTCTGAAACTGTAAGGCCAAAGTGGTCAAACAGTGGTTAAAACCAAAATCCTTTTCTTAGGCTCCTGTGTACTCATTTTTCAGAACAATTCAGCCTGTGCCTTAGATATTCCTTCTGCAGTAAATATTCTTCCCTTCTCAATGGGTTCAGTATTGAACTGACAGAGCCAACTTCATCTTTGCCAGATTTATGCAGCTTTCTTGAGGAAAGACTGTGCTCATATCCACTGAGCTCTACGTGGTCTGTGGCTACATCCCCTCCAGTGCCCATTGTGTCTGCTCCTCAGTACTTCAAATTCAGCACTTTCAGATTATAATGAAAAACTTCCCAATGTAGAGTTGGAATTTTGATTGCCTGTGTTATCAGCAGGGAACATCACGGAGTTCCAGCGCCTGAACGAGTTCCATGCGTTACCTGTAATGCACGAAACCTCAGCAGCAGCAGGGATATCACATCCTAATTAACCATGATATTCTTGCAGATAAGAATAACTCTATAACCCACTTCTTTTCCTACTTACTAACTCCTGCAGCAAGAAGATGTGGTCCCAATCCTGAGTGTGGAAACATCTGGCAGGGCTTCCTTCACCTTTGTAAAGTGAGGAGTTGCTACTGGATCTCTATTATAAATTTATGTGCAGAGAATCATTAGAAAATATTTCTTTTGTTTTGTTGGCAAATAGTTGCCAGCACACTCTAAATTATATTTTATTCACACTGCACTTCACAGCAGTGCAGCCAGCTGTTAAATAATAATAGAGTTACATCAAATGGCTGGGTGGTTCAATTGGGAGAAGCATCCAAAAGTTCCAGATACTTACCTGGCACCCTCCCAAAGAATGCTGGTCTGGAAACTGAGCTTAAAAAATATAATCAAAGAGCTTCTTTCTAAAGCAATCACCTTTTTGTGACTTGTAAGGTACCTTAATGTATAGAGGTTTGCGTACCTGAAAATACATCACCTTTAATCAAAGGTACATGTAAAGCCAAGGCTTCAGGAATTGCTGACTTTTAATTTTCAGTTGCTTTGTGTTTCCTGTTCCCATTACAATCAGAAATAATGAGGGGAAAAGAATCAGTAAAGTAGCCTTTAAAAATATATATCAGAAACTAGGAAAAGTCATTTATTTAAAAAAGTTTATTAATATTTTTCTAACATTAATGAATAATTAAAAAAATATGATTCTGAGCTCCTTGTGTATGCACATACATGATTTGAAAGGACAGCAAACTGAAAGAAGAGAATACATCAAATTTTGGCAAGCACAGTGTTTTACTGACAGCAACAAACAGGCTTGTATCCATCGTTTCTGTACTTGTGAGACTTTTGGCTGCATCCAAAGACAAAAGTTCTGGCTTTTCTGAACTTGGGAAAATTAAGGTTCAGTTAGTAGAACACCCCAAATAAGTCCTTGCTTTTGAGATCCATCTAAATTTTCCAGTAGGTGGGTCAGAAAAGAACCCAGATTTACTGAGCATGGGCTTGGAGGTCTCCAGTCTGAATTTTCTTGTCATGAAGTTTTGTTCATGGGCAGTGGGGCTACCACATTAAAATCCTCAGCCTATGGCTTTTAGGGGGAAATTTTACTGGTGAGAGATTTAAGTCTAAAACACCCTGTTTACATATGTAATATCTTTGATTCTGCTTGCAGAATAAATGGCATATTTCTCATTTCCCTCTGGGGAAGACAATTATTGTAGTGGTGAAAACAGGGTGATTGTTCCCTGCTCCCCCCTCCCCACATTTTCTCTTTGGACTTCATGAAAAATAAGATACCGTTGGTGCTGTGTACAAGTGTGAGACCACCAGCTAATTTTGCATAGCCCACTGAACAGTTAGATGGGAATTGCTCTTCAGGGTGTTCTCTTTGACAATAAACAGAAGCCTCAAGTCTGTGTTTGGCTGCAGTTCAAAAAAATTACTAAGGAATCGTACACACTTATGTATATGAATACAAGCAACTGCACATTCCCATACAGTAAGCTTTGCAACCACAGTTATTAACATTTTAAAATGAGTAAATGCAAATAAAATGACTGAGTAATACATGTTATGTTAAGATCAGCTATATGAAAAGCAAAAGGATTAAAAGTTAATTTCATCCTTTTTAATTCAAGGGACATATAAATGGCATTCTGGGTAGAGTCAACTCCTCTTTTATCAGTCCTTTGATGCTGCTTTCTCACTGATTCAGTTGTTCAAATGCTACCTACATAATAAAACCCTGAGTTAATTTACTAAGATTTTACACCAGTGCAAATGAAAGAAGGGAAAGTGCTAAACAAGGCAATTAGCACTCTGTTTAGTGCACTCCCAAAATAAATGTAGGCAATTTACAATTTGGCAAATGGTACTCTATCCGGATCCAAGTCATTGCAGCCTAAGGGGCTGGGCAAGTTCATTAGGGGTGAAGGAAAGGGTCTTTGTTTTGCCTTGCTTTTTAACTATATATATATATATATACATATACATATATATATATACACACATATACAAATACACACGTTGCTGCTAAGGTCCCCCCCGTTTCACTGTGCAGCAACAGATGTGACCCCTCCTGGGGTTAGGAGGATTTCTGGTGGAAGAATGTCAAGCTCTGTGCTCCCACTGTCCACGTAAATGACCTCATTTATGGTGATAATGCTCTTTCCAAAGTGAGGGTGTCCAAAATTGGCAACTCATTGATAACCTCCTTTGTGGCTTTCTTGCCATGACGGTTTTTTGTGTGCTTACATGTTTATTATCACTGGAACTGTTCAGATCAGATCTGTGAACCTGGGAATGTCCTGAGTGAAATGATAAGATAAAGCACTCTGCAACTACAACTGACTCTCTTTTTAATTGACAGGAAGGCTGCACTATGACTTCCATGTTTATTCTTGTAAGCTCCTTATTAATGCAAAAATAATAGCTGTTATTAATGCAGGATCACAGCCAGCATTAATATTTAAGATGTAAGAATGAAGGAGGTTAAATACGTGTTTATATTAGTTTTAAACAAAGAGCTTTGCAAAACAGTTAAGGCAAGTAATGATGACCATATTCACAGCGAGTGTGTGCAGTGTGAAATACCTGCCACGTTCTGGGGTTTAAATACATATTCTTAGTGGGACAAAGGTCTTTGATGAGTCCCCTGCCTTGTCATGCCATTGTCTCTCTGAATTGCTACTGCGTCTTGCGAAAGAGAATAGGGATGAAGATCCTAAACAAAACATGTAATATGCTATGATATTAGCACTGATTTATTTTTTTTTTTGTTTATTCAGTCTGTAGAGCTCTTTTATATGATAGATCATAAGGTAAAAGCATTCTTTTGTGCCCTCTAGCTGCTGGTTGCACAAATGAAAGAAAGAGGGAGAAAACAACCCTGTGATTATTAAATTCTCCTCATCTTTAGGGTTAAGTACCTTGGCTAATAAAGATCTCTCATGAGGATAAAGTTTCTTTCTTGGCAATGTCACATCCATTTAAGTAAAAATCATCTGGATGCTTTCAGGGATTCAAGCTGTTACCTTTACATAAAGCATCTACACCAATTCTTTGTATTGTTTTTATCCTCTGAGAAAGCCTGACATTGCATTTCTTGGTTAAGCAAACCTCCCACTGAGGGCAGGCTGTGGGATTGGGCCCTTTTGTGCTATAGAAACCTGTTTCACAAGAAGGAAAAGAATTGTTTATGTGTTCCTGGAAAAATTTAATATCATTAAAAACACTGTTTCAGACAGTGACAATTCAGCCTGATCTTGTACTGAGCAATAATTATGACCTTGGATTTCAGACTTGTTTTGTTAGCACAGCATTTGCTGCTGATCTTTGCACCCTCATATCCCAAAATACTTTGTTCTTTTTGGCAGGTTGTTCTAATAATACATTTATTAAGACAAACAGCTAAAGTTTCTTCATTGTTACAGCTTATAAAAAACTGCTGTATTTTTTTAAAAATTGTTCTCTAAACAACCTCATCACCCAACGCCTATTGTACATGCCTAAGGTGTTTGAAAAATATTATGGGCCAAAACACCTCTGATCTTTTCTCTGCATTCCATTTGAGTGTGTGCAAATTTGGGTTTATGCAGGCTTACTTCATAGCAAAAAGGATCTACTTTCGACAGTCATAAGAACTTGATAACTTGTTAAGCACTGGCATGGATCACCAAGGGAGGAGTCAAGTCTCTGTTGCTGCAGGTTTTCACCAAGAGGTCAGACAAACGTGTCAGGAGGAGTTCAGGTGCGTGCTCCTGCCTTGAGGCAGGTGTTCAGTTCGGGTGAGCTTTCTGAATCCTTCTCAGCTGGGTATTTTTATGATTCGGTGCCTCTGCACTTTGCGGGTGAAGCTGTGTGAGCGCCTGGATTGCAGTGCCGTGGGCTGAACTGCTCCTTCCCCTAAAGGCTGTGTTTTGGAGGCAGTGAATGAGACTGATGCCCATCCCCTCCCACTCCGTGCAAGAGGAGGAGGTCGATCGGCCCCCAGGCAGTCTGACAGCAGGCTGTCCTCTTAAGCCACGAGTTTAGTGTACCTTTTCACCCTTGCTCATGATCTATTTAGGTGGGCATTTTCCTTCCCAGAGCTGAACCTTACATAATGCGGAGTGAAGCGGCCTTCGCTGAACTGAACGTAATGCAACTGCACTGAAAACGCATCTGAATCTTATTCACATTCCAGGAATGAAAAGGGAAAAGCCCTTTCTCTTGGCATCAAATATTAGATGCTATTTTTGCGTTACATCCTTGCTATTTCATCAAAAGTGGGATTGCAGAGGAATACCTGTGATCTCTCTTTGTCCCTGTGATACATATGCATATTTTTTTTTCCTTCCTAAAGACTAAATACAACGAGGAAAAAACCATGCAAGATAAAAAGGAGGAGCATAACTTCTGAAGAAACTGTTTTGCTCTGCTTCAGATTTTTCCAATATTGTCAATTCTTTGTTTTGAATCCATTTTTTCGCTGTTAAGGGAAGAAGAAATATACCCCAGCCAGTCTTGTGTTCCAACTTCTTTACCTTTGTCTGCCTAACTCAGCTGGTATTTAATTGGTCAGCAATAGGAGGGAAGTCTCCTTTGAGGTAATGAATATTGACTGTTTATGTTGAAATGTCACTGTGAAAAGAAAGCCCAGCACCAAAGAGGCGGAACTCAGTGTGAGAGTTTCAGACACAAAGGAGACACCAGCAAAGCACAGGCATTGAAAAGCAAAGCAGCTGAAATTCAAAGAAAAGATGAAACAGAAATGGGCTACATGTGTGGGAATTTTAAGCTGTCAGTTGACAGGTGAAAAAGTCATTATTCCACCTGTTAGAACTAAGTGTAATTGCTTGTTTTTCCTAAAATAACACAGAGGCCATGACTCATAATTTTTTTAATTGAAAATTTGTTTAAACTTATTTGCAAATACTTCACTTTTTCTTTTGAGGTAAGTGGATTAAACTCATTAGCCAATTTTTCTACCTCAGACGTGGGAGAAGGAAAGTACCTTATTTTCTGTGTTGTAGCGGGAATTAGATAATCAAATCTTGTGTTCAGCCACTTGCTTTTTGTCATGGAGCAGCTTGAATAGCAACTTTAGGGTTCGACTTGCAAGTTTATCATCCATTCTATAGCACTCATTGATCTGGAATGAATAAAGGCTGTTCTCCAGCATCAACCCACTGCACGACGTATGGCCTGGAAGTTTTTGCTGCTGCATAAAAGCTGTTCTTTGTTCCCAGTTGCGTAATAAGGAATTGTATGAGGTTCTGATCTATTTTATGCCATTTCTTATCTCGATGGCGTGGCCATGCCAGCAGATTTCTGGGCTCCATAATTAAGTTTTGATTGTTGAACCCACTGTGCTTTCTCCTCTGTCATACTCTTTTGTGGTGACCTTTAGAGACTCTGCTGAATAGTTTTTGCAAAGTTGACCCACTGCTATGGAGTATAACCTCCAGTTGTTCCATTTTGTTCATCTGAGTCATTTAGTATTAAGCTTTGATACACAATGAATTTTTTATTTTTAATGTAAACACTGACTTCGTTGTTTTGGGTAAAATTTACTATGATATAGTTTAATTCATGTACATTCTTCTGGCTAAGGATCTTCACGGATATCAGTCAGGGGCTGAGCTCACCATGTTTAGTCATAGATATTGTTTCCACAAACAATCAGCCTTCTTTTTACATCCCCTCTTGTTTGATTTTATATTTCGTAGTAGGAAGTTCCATTAAACATCTTTGGGAAAGCGAGAGTAAATAAGGAAAACCTCTTTTAAGTCAGTGTGTCTTAAACAAAATATATTGCAAACACATTCTGCTTTTTCTGTGAAAAAAGTGCTCAAAAAACTTAAATCAGATCATTTCAAGTATACCTTCATGTTAAAACCAATATTTTTTATTCTAAGTAGATGAGAAGATTGAATGAATGGTGCAAATATTCCTTCAACAATCTGAGCCTTTATTTTCAAATCTCCATTTTAGTTTTGGCACTTAAAATATTCATGTGGTGTTTTTAAAATGTTCCCTGATTCAGACAAGTGTTTGAATCCAGTAGGCTTTTGTTTTTTATTTTCTCTTGGTGAATCATTGAACAATTTCTGCTTTAGCTTCAATCTGGGCCCATTCACACAATGTGTCCATCTGAAATATCCTGCAATCCTGCAAACAGTGCGCTCCTTTAAATAGAAAAGTATCACCAGGATCTGGACTGTAAACAAAACATTAAATGAATTAAACATGTAGGAAATATCTGCAAAGAAGGGAGCTAAATTTTGCTACTGCTACCATTTCTCTACAGTCAGCAAAGGCTTTGAAAGTTAGTGCTTTCTACAGCCAGTCGGAGTTCCCAATGGGAGGGCTGTGATCTCCCACAAAAGTTGGGATGAGCAGGCAGTGTGGGGAGGCCAAGTCAGCAAAGGGGAGCTCTGTGTGTTTGGTTCTCTCCTGTGGTTTGGGTTTTTTTTCCCCAGAAGCTTCCAATGTCTTTAGGGAACTTTGTGTATGTCCAAAAGACAAGCTGCTTTCCCTTTCTATGGAAAAATAGCCCAGGCATTACCTGAAACTTCTAATTTGCTCTCTTGTGCATTGAAAAAAAAAAAAAATATATGTACATACAACCCAGCTAGAAATGAATGTATTTTTACCATCTGAAATGCCGAAGCTAAATATACAAATCCAATAGTTTTGCATTAATTCTCCAGCTTGGAGAAATGAATGGGCTACGCCAGCATCCAATATCTCCCTTTGCTGTCTATTCCTTCTCTTTAAAAAAAACCCCAAACATACATTCTCGTATCTTTATTGCCTTCTTTTAAAAAAATATTTGAACTTTTCGTGGTTAAGGCCCTTAAAATGCTGATCTCTCCAGTGAAGGATTATTTCATATCTCACTGTGTAGTTTCAAAATACTCAGATTTAGAATTATATTACTTTGTTTTGATTTTGTGTGTCTACGCAAATGGAAGATAACATCTTTAGTCACAATTCTGTGTTATGCTTGAACTCTAACCTGTGACATTCACCTAGCTCGATCTAACAAGCTTTGTGCTCCCTGTCCAGATGAAGAGTGATACTTCTTCATTAGCAAGATCAGTTTCACCTTTAAAAACCCTTTGCTTCCAGTTTGCATTAAGCCAGATTGAGATGTCTTGGGTCATGATGACATTTCAGGAGTATTCAGAAGCAAAAGAGGAAGTCATTACATCTGCAGTTCACCTGCAAAGAAGATGTCATTAAGAGAGGAAGCAAAATGAACCCCTGTCAACTTGTTAGGGCCCAAAAGGTAATTCTGCCATCATATATGGAGCAGGGTAGGATACAGAATCCTATTATTGCTGACACCAGATAACTTGCTGGTGTAAAAGGTTCTCTTTTCCAGAAAAGTTCAGGTGGTACTAAATTTATTAATGTGTCAGTTTGGGGAGATGCAATGTCATTTCTGTTGTCTGCAGGGATGAAAACTGGAGTGTCCTTGCTCCTGTCAACACACTATCATCTTAATTTCTTCCACTGTGCACCTCGTTGCCATCTGTGGAGGGGAGAGCAAGGGATGAGGGTGAAGTGTCAGGGGAGAAGCCTTTTTAAAAGAACTACTAGTATTTGACATTTATCATTTTAACCTGCCTCTTTCCAAAACACAAATTTATTACATCAACATTTCTGGTGAATGGTTGGCCTGATCCTGCCAGGATCCAGTTCCTACGAGTTGAAGCATTACCTGATACTGTAGCTTTACAGAATCAAGATTTTGGTGTTCTCTAATAATCATCAATTCAGAAAATATGAATATTATTCTGTTTTCTACTTGATATAAAATCTAGCAACTGCATTCCACTCCAGTGTAATTGAAAAGACAGTTGATTTTCAGACTGTAGAAGTATAGAGTGGGTAAAAGTCTGAATCATGTCCATTATTTCAAATAATGTGGCTTTGTTTTTTTTAAACTAAAACTGGTATCTTCTTGAAAGATCCTGGTTGTAGAAATAATGCCAAATGTTTGGTTCTAAGAAATAGATGAACCACTTTTCAGTTGTGTTGCATAAGAATACTTTCATCCTGAAACATTTTCTCTGCCTTCTGTATGTGGAGGTACAGAATAGCTGAACCCTTTTAATGAAGATGCTATTACTAAAAGGGAACATTTTCCAGGTGAAAAACATTTTCTTTTGGCCTCTGAATGCAATCTAGAGTTTTTGTATGAACACTGTAGTAACAGGAAATATTTTCTTTCAGTTCCAAGGTGTCACATGCTGATTCTGTGCAACACATTTCAATATGGGTATTATAACAACTCGTCTGATACTGATCTTAATGGATTTTTGAACTGCTAATATTTCAGATTTGAACTGCTTGTAGTTCAATTGATGATCTGAGCATTCCACAAATACCAGAACTAGCATGTTTACTGCCCTGCTGTTGATTGATATCTCCTAATGAAAAAAGCACCTGCAAAAATGATAAAGGAAAGTTACTAATTGGTTTAACTTAGGCCAGCCACTTCATATTTTATAAATGAGGAAACTTTTAAGGAATTGCTGCTGGAAGCCATCTGCTAACTAAATAAAAATGAATGATAATCATCAGGTTCCACGTGCCACTTAGAGAAATATCATCAGAAAAAAAAAAAATACAGCTGCTTACTTTGAAATAAAAGCAATGCAGAAACTCAAATTCAAAGGCCCTAATAATCATCTTTATAATATAAAGTGTTAACCAGTTTGGTATACACCAACCTGTCAACAGGTCTGGACCCCTTCTCTAGATATCAGAGAGAATACTTGTGGTCACTTTTAAGAGCTGCCAGTAGAATTTACAATAGCAAATTATGATTTATTATTCCTTCCAGGACTTCTCATGTTTCTGTTCCCAATTCTGCTTCCCTCCTCATCATCCTTTTTTCAGCTAAAACTGTATCAGGATGGGAAATGTTCAGGATATGTGTTTTCCTCTTGTATTGTGCATAATTTTGCAAGTCATTAAGCCTTTGTTTCTTGTCTTTTCTAACCTTCTCAGTAACCTATCGAAACAACTCTCAAAGGAAAATGAGTCAATCAGGGAAGAAACAGCTCTAATGCCAAACAAAAAAAAAACAACCACCCAAACAGAAATAGAAACAAAAAGGGAGAAGCTTTCACTTAAGGAATGCAAGTACAACCAACTTCAGGCTCCTTTAAAGACATATACTATGTTTTAATTTATTTCTACTGCCTGTGAAGTTCTATTGAATCTGAAAGGTTACTCGTGTGTGTAAAATCAAGCACACTGAAGAATGTGGGAATACTTCAAGCTACATTTTAATATGAAGGATTCTACACAAGCACAAAAGATGAGATTCTTCTTGTAAGTTCAAAATAAAGACCTGCAGAATATGCTGTTTTGTACAAGGAAATGCCAGAAACCACATCATTCTATAACAAGGGCCCATCCTGTTTACCACGTTGGCATGGCAGTCCTGAGAAAATTAAATTTCCTTCACTAGAAAGACATACTTTCTTCCTGTGCTGGCAGTGCTTGGGTTGTGTTATGTGCAGCAGGACCATTTAGAACAACTGGGTTTAAGCAGCGCTGGGTGTTTTGTCAGGGTGACAAAGGGGAATTACATTGCACCCATATATGGCACACAATGCTTGGACAGCACGTCATATTCTCTGTGGGTAAAGTTCACTTCTGGGCAGAAAGCCAACAAAAGGCTCATGCACCACTTAAGTCCCACTTAAACCCTATTTTGAAGGCTTAATAGTACACAGGCCATGTTCTGGCCTCTTGCCCAGGAGTGAATTTTACCATGTTCGCATCCCCTCTCTCTGCATGCGACGGGGGCAAAAGGGCACTGCCTTTGTGCTGGGCAGGACACTGATTTCTGGAAGAAAACACCAATCTGCTCTCCTCCAAAGAAAGCCACAGATCCATAGAGCAACATCTATCCTGGCTTATGGCTAATCCACCTTCCCTGATGCAGTGAGAGGTCACGTGAAGCCAGTAGTTCTGTCCTACAGAGGCAGGAATCCACCTAATGACTGGCACATGGCTGGTGTGGAGATTTCCCTCCTGAGCCCTTCAAGATCCTCAGCTGTCCTTTTCCGAGCTTGGATTAGTTTTACCTCTGTGGTGACCATTAAGAAAAGTTTTTCTCTGTCATTTCAGAGATTGCTGAGCTCACGGTGCTCACGTAGGCTGAAGTCTAGAGGGGAGCTGATAATGCTTTCTTGGACAGTGCCTGCAAAGGTGTTTTCCATTTTGAGAGCTTGTGAGATGCACCAGTGTCCAAATGACTGTTCTACTGTCACTGAGCAGGAGGAGATGATCTATTGCAACAATATTCTGCATGAATCATTTTCTCTGTTTTCACTGTTATTTCACATCTGAATGTGCAGTGTTACAGTAATACAAACTGCATTTTCCCAGAAAATAATTATTCACAGTTATAATTAGCTTACAGTACTTCATATTGTGACCTGACCTGCTGTAGAGTTCTCTGCAAGGTTGGGGGCTAAAGGTACTATTTACTTGCAGGCAGTTGTAAAAACAACACTCAAAGTGCAGGATTTCATATTAAAGATGAACATCATCAGTCTGTCTTATAGCTTAGACTTCATGTATGCTATTCTTATTTTAATTAATGAAAACTCAATATACAGAAATATTTTGAGATACGGCTTTCTGTGAATGGGTTCCAATCCATACTGATTAAGTAGACTGGAAATATTATTTCCTGATCTGATTTTTTTTTAAGTGCATTTCCTTCCTAATTAGCAAGCAGAACACAGACCACAGTAAGTACACAGTTCCCTTTAATAATTATTTTATCTTTATTTTTCAAACAGAATAGTGATTTACTTATAATATCTTTGAGAGATCATTTAAAAGACAGAAGCTTATGCCCATTAAAACACAACTCCTCTCTGAAAACTGACTTTGTGTCACCAAAATACTTGCGAGGTTCAAAAAATATTTTGACACATTTTACTTTTCAATCGTTATAAAAGGATTTTCCCCCTACATATTCTTATTGTGTCTTCATTTCCAGAATTGTTTTTAATTAAAAAAAGACTGTTTTGTTACAATGGATGGTTTCAACCCACAAAATATCCTATTGTGCTTGCTATCAAAACAAACAGGTGCACCCAGCAGCATGCACGGTATGCAGTGCAATTGAGCAAACAGTTTGTGCAAAGATTTAAGCTCATCTGAACAATGTGAGTTCAAGTGATATGAATTGAAGCCAAGTATTCTGGATGAAGGGCCCAGAGCTCAGGGAATCTGGATGGAGCCCAGAACCTGTTGATCTTTGTGGGAATTGTGGGCACTTTATGCTGTATGAGAGATGACAGTCTCTGTCAGGGTTAGTTTCTCAGTTTGAAATACCCATGATTTTTTTTATCAATAGCAGTTACTTTTCTATTGAAACTCCGTGCTCCCTCCTGCCCACGTATGAAAAAACTCTTTCTGTTCAGATGTTTGCAGAGATTTCACAAAATGGGAAGACATGGAAACTAAAGTTTGCTAAAAGTCAAAGAAAAGATGACTGGTAGTTAAAGAAAATTCTCTGTGAAGTTTCAGAATGTCTCAGTTTCCTATCTGGTTGGCTTCTATGGGTGGTATAATTTAATTCCTGGACAGCCAAGGTGCCCAGCATGGAATTTTCATGGAGAAAACACACTTTACAGCAGTTGGATGCTTTTCCTTCCTACAGCCTCAGAGTTGTGATGGTAGGGAACGCAAGGGGACAGTGATAAACTAAAATTCTCTTTGCTGCAAGGCGAAGCAACCTGTCCTTTACTGCCAGAGTGTTGTGTGGCCGTCTATGAATATTTCATTACTGCTGGGCTGGGGCCACGGATTCAGTTCAGACTCCCAATTAGCACTCTGCACCTAACTGTCTGTTGTTATCTCTTTTTACTCTGCTGTGATGTCTTCATTTATCTCCAGTGGATGGTTCCTTTATGCCTCACCCTTCCTACCCTTGTGCTCCCTTGCCTGGTGCTTCAGTGCTTGTAGGTCCCTGTGTCCTCCTCCTGCAGTGGACGGAGCTGCTTGCCAGGAGTCCCTGGGAACTCTCTGGAATGGAGTTCAGTGTCTCACTGTCCCACACACATCCCAATCCTAATAACAGTGAGTGAACATTTTCCTAACCTGGCCTGTGATGTTACTTCTTTTACAGGCCAAACTCCCTTGTTTCTCAAATGGCTGAGAGGTCCCTGCATCAGCCAACCCTTCATCTCTCCTCCCTGTGAACAGTCACTGCACACTCTTCTGGCTCTGATCTGGATTGTAATCTCTTCTGCATAAACCAGGACCATTATTTGTTCTGAAGAACACTGTGCACATCTGTAGGACAATTTTGATTAATAATATAAATTCATTCTGGTCAAATGCAGTCCAGAAGATCCCGGACACAGCAAAAGATGACTCTCCCAAGGTCTCGAGATGCCCCAAAATAAATTGTGGTGTATGGTGATCCTAAGCAGCTTCACATATTTTTTGATATGAAATTGTTTGAAATTCTGAACTAGGCTGAATTATTTTTTTCTAAGATGTTAAAAATGTTTGAAACCCTTTAACTGAGAATTAATGCAGCAAGTACAAACTCCTCCAGCTTGAAGTTGGAAAGTGGAAGGAAAGAAGTACTTTCTGAGGTGAAACTCCTAAATAGTATCATTTTTCCCAGTTGGCAGTTACAGTTTGGTGATCCCAGACTTCTACACACAAAAATACTTAACTGTCAAAACATAGTTATTGGCTAAAAAAAGGAGAAAACATTTCTGCTTCTGAGAGGGGGGTGACTACTCAGTGTTTGTCAGCCTCTAGTTCTGGATGTTCATTATAAAATTTTGACTGCACATACATGGACAGGTTTTTGGCAACAGGACACGGTTCAGCTTTGTTTCTACTTTCATTAATTTTACTTCAGTTTGTGGAGAAAATCTCATAAAATATATGTTTGTTTAGAATTGTGTACGTGCGTGTTGCACGTGCAGGGTCTTTATTTATCTGCCACCTTGACACAGAATTTAATAAACCTCTATAAAAGGGTAAAGTGAAGGAAAGTTTTTCCCTTGCAGAGCTGCATTAAGAGTTGTAGCTTTATTAGATAAATTTAATCTCGTAGACATTTTGTGAATAATTCTCCATGGACTGGTTCCTTCTGGGTCCTTGCTTTTATTTGCGGTAGCCAAAGTATTAATAGGGTTAAAGGTGCTGGCGTGGTGAATTTATGGGCGACATCTCGCAGTCCGTTAAGGCAGGATCACTAATGGGTGACCTTGAGGTTCGACCGTCCCAGACTCAGGAAGATCAAGTCTCAGACCCCTCCTGCAAGTGCTCTGACCTCTCCATTCTTCCCCTCCATGGCCTAACCTTTCACTCACTGATCTTTGACCAAATTATTAAGCAAACACCTGCTTAGGTCTCTGACCAAAGACTGCAGACCAGGAGAGCTGCTGTAATTCCCTGTGAATTAGCTTTAATCATAACAATACTGGCCTAAGGAGAAAATCAGGGGGTAGGTTTACAGTAAATAATCATGCTGCTACAGAGCACATCCAGAACGGACCCTTCAGCAGCTCTCACCTACAGTAAATCAATGCTAATCTATTTGACTGTGATAATAACGGCTTGTCAGCAGATACAGTTTCTTTATTTGACTTGACTAGGACAATGACTAGGTAAAATTTATTTCCTATTACTAAAACAAGACAAAGACTAAGATTAATCCTTTGATGCCAGGGATTTCCCATTGGTAATAATGCAGAAACTGCATTAGTGTTCAACACTGTTGCTACGAGTAACTGGAACAAAAAAAAAAGGCTGAAAAATATCTGATGATGTCAAATGTTAAGCCTGTGTAATGTTATCTGATTTACAAACTGAAAGAACGGTCTGAATTTCCCCACATTTCTTTGGATTGCCTTTTGGCTCTTGTGGTGTGATTTTATAAACCTGCATCATCTGAGATTAACTCAAACCTGAGTAGCTCCAGAGCATAGATTCTCCTTAAATAGACTGTGAATATTGTTAAAAGACTTTACTCACAAAAAGTGGTGGAATCTGAATTATTATACAATAATAAATAGGATCGAATCTAGCTAACAATATTGCAAATTAAATTAAAGGGAACTTAGTCTACACCCATCTTCTGCCTATAAACCAGTATGAAGTGTTTGATTGATCAATGTACATATTTTCCTGTGTACAGGGTTATTCAGATTGACTGTCCAAGTTTAAACTCATTTACATGGATTATTACTTTTCATTCCTTGACTAGATTAGTTGTAAGATTAAACCTGGAACAATTGGATAGATGGCATGGAGTACATGTGCATATATACTTGAAAACATGTGCAATTTGTTTATATATAAGTATTCACATTCAGAGAGGCTTTACAGTAGGCCTAGAAAAATATAAGTCAGGTATCTGGGAGTCTGTTGCATAAAATATGCCCTGGACTATGTCCTTAAGCAAAGCTGGTGTCTTTTTTTCTGGAGAAAAGAAATGGAATTACTGATGATGAGGTATTGGTTTGGGAGAGGAGGTAAGTTAAAAGATAATCAATATTCAGTAAAAGTTACAAGGCAAGCACTGTAAAGAGTAAGTGGATTTTAAAATGACGTTTATTTGAATTCTTTTGCTTTACACAGTCCTTCATTAGTGAAACACAAGACCAGATGATTACAGCACAACAGAGATGTTCAGTTAAATGCATTACCTACTTCTTTTCCGACGTGCCAGTGTACAAGGTCAGGTTTTGCCCAGATTTACACACATCCAGCATCCCTGAACTCATTTTCTGTCCTCAGTCATACCAGGCAATGCCACAGATGATGATTTTTTCCATTTCAGGAAAAAATACACATAGTCAAGGGCACGACTGAAAGCCCAGTAGAACCAGGGGAAGTCTTCCCTTTGAGTGCAGTGAGCTTGGAATCAAGCCTTACATGGTTGTGAAATATCCGTAAGATATTTGGCCACACATCAATCTGTACTATGATCTACTCTATATTTGTATTTTATAACTATAAAACTAGTTCACTTCACATATTTGCTGTACATTTATCAGAAAGGTGATGTTAGTGCTTCAGATGGGTCAGATATGGGCCGTAGGTAAGTTGGAAGTTACACAAATACAAGAAAATAGTAATCCATACATTTTTCAGATATTTTATCATAGAATCATTTCAATATCTCTCCCATCAATGATAGAAAACACTCTTTATTTAGAAATTAAAGGGAGAATTTATCAATATGAAAATTAAAGAAGTAATGTTAATATATGAGTTTATTACTCATTTTTAATGTAGATGTGGGCAAGTTTTACTGGCATGTACTTTGAGTTCTTTGTTCCTTATATCGTTCTGATGCATACAGTAGCTAATTTATTTATAAAATTAGAAAATGTATCTGTGTGTGTGTGTTGTGGGATGTGTTAAAGATTTTCTTACATTAAGAAATGAAAATAAAAATGGTTTTGCCTTTGCTCGTACCTGCTGCTGGTGGTTAAATGTTGCATTCTTTTACCCAAAGAATAGAAGACATTTGAAATACAACATTATAAACCAAGGGTATATGACATGATTTTATTTGAAGAACAAACTGATTTTGTGCTTATTGATAATTCAAGCAGAGAATTGTTTTAAAATATCACTGCAGGTAATGCCAAAAGGAAAGAAGGTTCTCTGGCACATGTAAGATGGAAAAAAGAGGGTATTCCTGAAAGAGGAATGCACATCAGTCAAAGGCATCAATAAATAAAGCTCTTTTTCATATGTAAATGGGAATTTCTAAAGTAAAAAGGTATTGTTTTATAAACAGTGAGATAATATTCTTGAAAAAGGTTACCAGTGATTACATAAGTTATCTCTTCCATAAAGAAATTTAGAGCTCATAGTTGCTCTTTTCATTAAAAAGGCTTTTCATCTACTCTCACACAGAAAGCCAAGCTCTGCATTTTAATTAGAGATAATAAATAATTATATTAGGAAACTGAAACTATTAAAGTCTTTTTGTGATGCTGTATAGCTCTATTTCTCTCTAAACATATGAGTATATACATTCAACTTTTGATTCACAGATCCCTTTAAAGGAGATAATACCTATATAAATATGATCAATATTCAGGGACTTTCGACAAGGGCAAAATACCTTTATATGCCTCAAGCAGAATAAAACACCTTAAAATCTATCCAGCCTGCCCAAAATATTAAGTGGCCTCAATTATAAATGCAAAAAGAGACAATAACACCTCCCCAAAAGATATTATTAAACTAAGGAAATATGAGGGGACTGGATTTTTCTGGGGAATGTGTTGCCCTTGATGTCAGCAAACGTAGGAGGAAGCCCTGGCAGAGCAAGGGTCTGGTGTTGGGTTTAATGCAGCTGCATCAGCTCTAAAGGAAATACTGGAATTGTCCCTCTTGTTCGTGCCTCCAAGTGGAAATTCCTCCTTTTTTTAGTTATTATTATCACACATAGGGGCATCCTCCCTGTGTGAAATTCGTGCACCAGAGTCAAGGGCAGGAAAAAACCGCAGAGCCAGCCTTGCCCAAGTTCTCCCCCCGCCCGGGGAGCAGCTGACGTTGGGAAAGCAGAGAAGGGAGCCATTAGAGTGGGGCTTGGGATTGACACTGACCTAGGGCTGCCATCCCGCATTGTCCTGCCATCTGCACACACGTGAACTTTGCCTCCAAAATTTGGCTTCTCAATTAACGTGTCCAGCTGGGGGGAGAATTCCGTCATTTGCCTAATATCATTATTGCCACTGCTCTGACATATTAATATTAAAAATATATGTGAACAGATCAAGGATTTGCCTAAGCACTTCTCTTTTTATTTCACATAATAGGCAGGAGGTGAAAGAAGACACAATATAATTTGAAAAGCATAACCCTGATTAGGCAGTGATTGGTACACAGCTAGAGCTTACATTTAAAAGCATTTTCATTATTAGCAGTGCCTGTCAAATATAATGTTTTTTATTTTTTCTAGCTGTTGTGCAAGTAGATGCAAGGTCATATGATGTTTTGAGGTTTCAGTAAACAGAAAATTATTTATATCCTACCAAGGTTTTTGCAGAATAGACATCTTAAGATGATATTTTTGCCAGTGGATATTCTTTTTTAATTGGTGATTTTGAGAAAGCTGGACTCAGGCTTCAGTTGTGTTGTTATGGGATGGTGGAATCACTGACTTCTCTGGATTAGGCCTTGAATGCTCCAAGCTTGGTTTTACATTTGCAGCTCTTTTCTCTCTCCCAGCAGTGGCAACCTAATAGGATAATGAATGAGACCTTCAACGTTGGGATCTGGGGAGATTGGAGATACAGTATAATTGTAAAGCTTGGCATGACGCAGGTCCTCTTAAGCTCAAAGATGTTTTAAATGGATAACTAGCAAGAACATTATATTTATTTCCAGCCCCCTCTGGAGAAAATAGCACATTTTCCATACCCTCAGCAGCATTGTACTGTGTGCAACATTGTGCTGCCTTCAAAAAATACTTCTAAAGTGAAGAAGTCACCTTGAAAATCTTCATATTCTGCCTGTCTCTGAGTTCTGGGTTGTTTTCTGTCTTGGGCCTCTTCATGTGTGTGTCCTGCTTACTTTTTATAACTCAGAGTAATCACATTGAACTCTCAACAACTTGTGAGTAAATCTAAATCTTCCAATAGCTGGACATGTCTCAGTAAAATCTACATGTTCCTTTGAAAATTGCTCCTGTAACATGTTTGTAAAAGGTGGGAACTTTTAAAAACCTCTGAGTTGTAGGAAAACCTCTTTTTCCTACAATCTGGAGTTTCTCACTGGTGTTTCCTCATGACTTTTAAAGTTAAGGGTAATTCACTTTTCTGTTACAAGGAGTCTTTTTGGAGTGACATGAAATGGTGCAAGTTTCCACATATTAACATGAGTCTTTGTATTGAATTTAATTTTTCCTGGTCTTGTCTTAAATCAGTATCAGTGCAACACATAGACGAGAACTGATAAATAATAACTATTAATAATAGGTTCTGAGGATTAAATAATTTCTTTAAGTATATCAGGTACTTTTATCATAACAAAATAGGGCTGTGCTGTCCCTCACTGAAATACGCATATCTCTGATTTAATTGTAAAGGAAAGAAATTCCACATCCTTATATTCTAGATAGAGTGGACGTCTTAACTTGTGGCAACTCCTCCATCTGTTAACCCTGACACAATGGAATTCTTTCCAGAGTTTTCCCATTCTGTGCATTGGTGACATCACAGCTTCTTCTCAGAGCATTTTTAACCCTGTCTAATGCAAAGTATCAAGGGCAGTAGAGGAAAAGAACCAACAGAATTGCAGCAGGAAGCAAATGCCTTGCAGATATTGGCTGTAGAGAGCAGAATTTCAGTCTCACTGTTTCCTCAAACTAACTGCAAGCTCTGGGAAGTTCAGAGTGCTGCTGAGCACACCAAGTCAGGGGCTGCAAGGAGATGAGAACAGCTGATAAACCTCTGGCACGCTCCCAACGAGGCAGGTTGTGTCCCTGGGGTGTTTGCGTGGCCTTTTGTGACTTGAAACGTTAGGAGTGTTTCAAGCTGCCATTAAATCTTGCCTCAGACACATTGCATTTGCTGCTGGATCTCCTTTGTAAACTTTCCCTGCTGAAAAAGTTATCGGGTGGACCAGTGGTAAAATGACAGAGTGACGGCAGGGAGGCAGCTCTGGGATATAGACACTGATATTTCAAGAGGTCTGTAAACTGGAAATGTCCTCACGCACTACCCTCATCCCTTCCATGATCTCTTTTCCCTTCTCAGTGAGAACAAATTTACCAGAAATGCTTCAAGCTTGGCTTTACAGCATTTGCAGCTCCCTCCTCCCTCCAGCGTTGTTTTTGTTTGAGAGGTAGATGGTATCCCTCTGTTTGGTTTATTTCCCCTTGTGAAAAATAAATCTGTTTTCAGAAATGCTTCAGATACTTCCCTGTGAGCAATTCTGTCTCCTGCCTCATGCCCCAAAGGCACTCTGAGCTGAGCTGATTGAAGGATTTTAAAGGAAGACACTGGGAATGTTGATATACCGTATAACTCTAAGGCATCTTCTTAAGCATATGCTAAAAATGGATTATGGTTTTTATTCCTTACTCACACTTCGTCCTTCCAAATGGCTGATTACGATTTTCATCTGCTTATTTCAACGTCATTTAGGGGGTGAGAGGAGGAAACACACATCCTGTTCTGCTCCCATCTTCTACTCCTTATAATATGGTTGTGATCCCACTGTTAAGGTCCACACTTGAGAACTACCCAGGAGCTGGTCTGGGTCACCTATAGAGGCTTTGAGCATCAACAAATGCAACTGAAGCTGAATGAACCCAGGACTTCTAGAAATCTCTCCATCCCTGTAGTAAAAATAAAGCTAAAATGAACGGAAATTTCTGGAAATGGAAATCTGTACATTCCTACTGTTCCCATTCACCATGACAAAGAAGGATCCCAAATAATTGTATTGACAGAGGTGAATTAGGGCTAAAAAATTATTAGAAAACTATTTAGGATGATTGACAGCGGGTTTGCCCTACTACATTCTTCTCCACTCTGAAAGAGGAACACATGGAAATAACCTGGTCTAGTGGGAGATGTCCCTGCCCATGGCAGGGGCTGGAATTAAGTGATCTTTAAGGCTCCTTTTAACCCAAAAAATTCTATGATTCTATGATTCTTAGATTGTAGGACATAGAAATTTTTTTAATATAAATCACATCTTTCGTTTTAGATAAATTCTGGTTCATAGTCAACAAAGCAATACTTCAATAAATCAAATAGTTGTCTTTGGTTTCTTCAGGTACCTAAAGGTTAGGCTGGGATTAGAGATCTTGCAGAGAACACTGTAAATTTTGCTTTGACAATGTCCATTCCAAAATGAGTTACGAAATTTTTTCTGTAGATATTTATGCTAAATCCCTGGAACCTTATGGGAGAAGCAGCACAACAACACCACATTTGTAGAAATGACACTTTCAGAATTAATAAAAGTCACAAATGTTAAGAGTTAAACTGAAACTGGGATCACATCTGAAGTTGGTTCTTAGAGTTTCACCCAGGTGCTTTAATGTTTGTGGTGTATTTGTTACCCTGCTGGTGTGTGTGAAACCAGGGCTTTTTTCTTGATTCAGAATCTTATCTATTATCTTTTACAGCTTAGCAACAATTAACACGTCTTCCCACTTCCATAGTCAGTACTAATTCAAATAACTCTTCTGACAGTTTCAAAGGCTGTAACTTCACATTATTTTTTCTTCTTTCACACATGAACTTCTCTGCCTTGGTTTTATTAAATGGAAATGCTACATAACTATTGCAAGGAGCCTCAGACTGAATCTGGACCAGAAGCATTAACTAGCTCAAATGAGAAATACAAACCAAAAAGCTGTCTGTCCATTTTGGAAACATGCAGATAATGTGTGTGTCACTTGAAATTCACATGCATTTGGGATCGGCAAAGAAAAGTAATATACAGCAATGATATCTTTGATCATCGAAAGAACTCCGAAACATAGGAACTGTGTCGAGTGTGGTTATCATCAACCCATTTTCTATTCCCAGTGCACAAATCATTTCATGCATTCTACAACCCAAGCCACGATGCTGGGCTTCAAAAGCAATTTCAGCAGCAAAATAAGGTGCTTTTCTTCAATTTTCAAGCCATTTGTACGAGGTTAGTGTTGTTTACCCACCTGGTACACTGATATTTACATACCCCTTTAAAGAAAATTGGTAGGTATGATTTATGGAGTACTGTAAGAGCACAATTTTCCATGTAGTGCACCTAATCTGAAAGGGCACTTGCAAAGGTCACTCTGGCCATACAAATACCAAGTCTTCTCTTTGGAATAAGTTAGGATATTCATTTTTCTTGGAAAATGTCAGCAGTACCCTACTCCAGGGGTTAGTTTATGCAGATAAATGCGTAAGCCTTTAATCTTAAGGAAAAAATACTCTACACAAATGTAAGAGAAGTCCATCTATCACTGTTAAGACCTGTAATTTGTTTTTATTTAAATCCCAAGCCAGGGCAGCCCGGGCAACAAAATTGTTAACATGGTAGCTCACATCTGAGCCAAGATTAAAGTATATAAACATACATCTGCTTTCAACCTGGGTGAACAATACACCATGTCTTCTGAAAGCCATAATCTGGATTTCGAGCATCTCAAATATCTGCTCTTGTTGTGCTACCGTGAAGTCTCAGAGTGCCTGACCTGAGCATGTTAAATTGTCCAATAAGTGCACCGTGTATTTCCAGCATTTTATCTCTCAATGAAGAACAGTGACAAATGTTTTTACAGTAAACACACAGTAATAAAAAAGAGATTCATTTTCCAACTTTGGACAAAAAGGACATAAACCTAAGAACTGCTTAAAATAGTTCCAGTGCTATTTTTCATGTAAAGGATTTATTTATTTATTTATTTTTAATGTGGAGAATGCTCCATGGTTTTGTTTTTTTATTTATAATGGTCCATCTTTATCATTACTAGAAGTTGTTATTGACAACAAGAAACACTTCCATCTTGGTTGTTAATCATATCCATGTGGGAAGTTGTTTTTATAGATAGTTTTTCATGCCTGGTTTTAAATCATTTGGCAGAATATTTTATAATGAGGAGTCTCAGCTTTACTTGAGTTGTCTCAATAGCCAGAAACAAAGACTGTGATCTTAATGAGGTCTAGGAGATTTTAAAATGGAAATCATGTTGAAGTGCTTTGTAGAAGTGGTGTTTTACATGTCTAAACTGGGAAAACTAATACATTGGGAGTTTTTTTCAGAAAATGCTGGTCAGTACTACTAAAATTTGTCAAGGTGCATAAGGATGATGGATATAGTTGGTAGATCCAAGTCTACTGCTATTATTTTCCCATTTATTTTTTTCCTGTTTAAACAAGGAGAGGGTGATGCAACATACAGTTCATCCTTATTTCACATGAGCTGCCTTTAAAGAGATCTGGACACTGTGTAATTTATTACAACAATTGCAAAGATGTGTGGTTCAAGCAAGGTGAACCAATGAGTTAGGAAGCACCTCAGGATTTGATGCAACACAGTGGCTTGTTCTGGAAGAATAATTCTCTTTCATGCATTGTAAAATGTGCAAAACAGAACTTACAAATGAAATCTTAAAGCATGCTTTTGTTAACTGTCTTGGATTTTCTCCAGTGTGATTTTTGTCAGTTATTTCTAAAGGTAGAGGCACTTTGCATGGTAACGTACAGGAAAATCTCAGCTAGGAATTTACCTGCAGATCTAATCCTTTCAGTCACCTGGGATGATACCCTGGGCCACCATACACCTATATACGAACACTGAGATTGGCCAGTTCATAGACTCTGACAAGGAATCTCTGCAAGGTGCTTTTAATTGCAGAGAACAAAAGGTAGATTTTTTTTTTCCTTCCAGATTTGTGGGTACTGATCTTTTATAGGCCTTGAAAAAAATTACACTCCTCAGAGGCTTTTTTTATTTTTTTTTTCAGATTGGTTTGTTGTATTTGCCTCATTAGAACAAACAGTACAGGGAAATTTAGTCCTTCAACAGAAGCATGCATTACTGGTCAAAAAAAAAAAAATTAAATTTTCTTTTTGCTAATACCTCTAAAAGTGATGTTAAAAATGTCTTCCTGCTAGAGAACCTAAATCTTTCACTATGGACCATGTGGAAATCTTCTGCAGCATCTCCACAGTGGCATTAAAAAAAAGTAACACAAACTGGATGAGATTCCAAACAGGCGATTAGTTTGCCATTGAAGCATAACCAATGCCTCAACTAAAACAAGCAAACAAGCAGTCGAACATGTGAACATAATTTTCTATCATTTCTTTTTGATGTGGGTTGGATGGAAAAAATCTGGGACGCAAGCCATGATGTAGATTTTCAAAATTGATTAGCATTTTTGGACAGTGGCAGCAATTTCTGTGGTGGTGTAATTTATTTTAAGCTAAAATTGATTAGGGGGGTTTTTTTTTTTTTTTTTTTTTTTAAACCATGCACCAAAATTGCTATGCAAATCAAGGTAAATGGAGCCACGAAATGATGGTGGAAGCACAAATGATGGTAACATTTTAAGTCAGGCTAGGGAAGGCCAGTGTATGTAGGATGACTGGGAATGGTTTTCCTTGGGTTTAGATGAGCGATTTGTAATTGTCAAACAGTCCTTGTGGAAGAAAGATTGTTTTGTCCATTGGCATAACATTAATCACGGATAAATTCTCTTTAATTCTAATGTGGGTATAGCAGTTCTGTAGAAATTCCATTCTGGCTTAGTGTTAATGTCCACTTTAATGTTTTAGTGACTTTAAGAGTTGGTTTTGCAACCGTTCAGTCTATCCCAGCTGACTGCTGGTGTAAAGGGATCGTATTTTTACAGCTCTTTGACTTCCCCTCTATTTCCAGTACACAGAACCATTCTGTACAGAAACTCTGTTCTTTTGGTGTTATCAAACGCAAACAGAAAGTTAAGGAGTGAGTCATACCAGGGCAATTCTCAGAAGAATGAGATCCTGCAAAGGTCAGCTTTTCTTGCTCGTCAATTGTTGACATTTAAGCATTTATTTCAGACGTTGCTGATAATGTTTTCTGAGATAGTGGGGAAGAATTGCTGTGGTGGTATGCAATTATGAGCATAATGAAATGCAAAAATGCAAATAAGGTGGTACGTGCCAGTCCTTTGGAGTGCCTTTTGTCAGAATTGCAGGCACCATGAGACTTTGATAGATACCATGTCAGTACTCATTGCTAGAGCTGTGATATCTTTTAAAGAAGCATCTCTAACATGTTATCACTGGATGCTAATTAGGAGTAACCTTTGAAGATGAAAAATGCAGAGGTCATATTCAGTAAACTCTAAAAACAGCATCGAACTAATTGTGTCGGTATCATTTTGCTGCACAAGACAGCATTACCCTTTTTTATGCTGTATTTATACATCAGCTCTGCAATACCCAATTCAGTGATACTTAGCATCCCTTCTGCCCCAGGGATTTTTTTCATGGGGCTGTATCCTGTTCATTAAAGCCTCTGCATTTTGGGTAAACCATGAAGATACATTCCTGCATATGCCTTAAAAAATTTAGACATTATCCAAGGTCTTCGTAACTCAGGGTAATATTAGATCAGGGAAAGAACAGCTGGACAGAGTGGACATGGTAAACTACAAATACAGTGAGGCTGGAAATCAGAAGAGCAACTGCTGTAGTGCAATGATGAAGCAATAGGACTAAAATGCTTTGGTAGTGTTAAGATGGAATGTGAACTACTTTTTAATTGTTTTTTATGACAGAGTTGCCTGCAGTGACTGGGACATGACTTTGCTGCACCAGAAGGTCCTGGGTTCTTATAAAGTGCTGTATTTTCACAGCCATGTACCATATCTGCCATACAGTTAAAATGGAAAGAAAAATCTCATGTATTTAATACTTTAGACTAGAATTATTTTGGACCTGGAGCATGCTGGTCTGATAATGATGGTTTTTTAAAGCAAATGTTTTAAATTCAGCATTTGAATCATTCTATTAAGTTTAGCATCTGTAATTGCACTTACTGTCATGACTCCATACAAAGGGAGGCACTTGAAAAGTTCACTGCTGCTTTGGGGCCACTATTTCAGCCCATCACAGAACTGGGCTCAAGAACCTGTGTGATTATTCCACTCTGCAACATCGGCTACAGGTAATCTTTTCTTTCTTTGGTAGTTTAAGTGAGCATGATGTAGAAATAATGATTAAAATTTGTATCCATGAGGTCTGCCTGTCAGAGAAGCAGGACTCAGGCATGTGAAACATTCAGCTTTTGTGTGACTTCATCCAGCTGGATTTACTGTTACAGATTCAAAACACATTAAGATGCCAGACTCAGAGAAGGACTGCAGGTAAATGTGAAATAAAAACAGAAAACAAAAGGAGGAAATACTTTCAAACAGTGGACCGGCTTAATCAGCCCTGATACCAGTTAGCTCTTGTAATTCCCCTAGAATCAGCGATGAATCAGTTCCTGAAAAGATTTCTTCAAAAATTGTTTCTGTTGCCAAATGTTCCTGAGAAACTGAGAAGAAAATTCCAAAGGCAAACATAGTTGTTCAACAGCCACTGAAAAAGAGGGCACGTTGAACTTAATTGCATGGAATAGCTACAGCTGTCAATACTTTCTTCTCTTTTGCAGCATCTAATGTATTCAGATTTTAAGTTTTTGACATGGAAACCTTAAAAGAATTAGAATAATTTCTCTGTTTGTGGGTTGTTTTGCATACAATATATATCAGCTTTGATGTTATTTCACTGGGGAACTAGTTGTCAATCCCTGTGTGTAGTTTTTTTTTTCCAGAACTTTTAATGTGGTTTTCTTTTATGATGCTCTCTCAGATATAAAGCTACTCTACTTTGGCTACCAACTTAATCAGTCCTCATTATAATTATACTCAGCATATTATCAACTTTGTATTGCACTCAGAATTACTTGCCCCTGGGGAATGATGCCAATAAGAATATGAAACAGATCCCAGGCAAAACTTGTCTCTCACGTTCCTTGCAGATTTAATTTTTCGAGGGCTATCTCTGACACTTGAAATAGAAGATGCTGCATTCGGAAAACTCCTTTCTTGCTCTGTCTTTTATATTTGCCTGTGATATGTTCCAGTTGTCAGCGAAGGCTCCCACGTTCTATGATAATGAAAGTGATAATAATTTTTAGTGTTACCATAAGATTGTTTTGCCTCTGTCACAAAGGCTTGGCTGTAATAGAAAATCTCTATTATACCTGGACTCACTAAATGAATTAAAGCAGTGAGCATATACCTGCTGCTTTAGTCCTCCTCTCTGCAGCGTGTCAGTAAATTCAGCTTATAGGACTGGTAAACTAAAAATTTCACTATGAGGTGAAATCCTTGCTGAATTCAATGGCAAAAATACATTTGCTATGCATGTTTGCAAAGCTTATTTGCAGTTGTCTAACTGGACAGTGTGGAAACCAACTGGTTTTACTGCCATCCCTTTGGTATCCCATTTTCCTATTAAACTATGACCATATTGTGGTGACTCAGGCAATTAAGATTTGTCCTGTACGAGGATCAGTGCTCCAAGAGGGATACTGTGAACCAGGGCATCCTGGAGTTGGATCTGTGTCTCATCACTGTTCATTTCTAAATATACCAGTTCAGTTCTACTACTGGGTGTAGAGACACAAAGTCCAGCCTGTGCCTCATTCTGCCAGTTTTGTTTCTCTTCCAGGAAAACACGAGCATCTGCCAGGACCGGGTTCAAACATGGAGTGATTCAGTTTTGGAACTTGCTGCATTTATTTGTGACATCGCCACAAGTACAATTAATGTTTAAGCTTAATTCAGGACCTGAGAACTAGATGAGTATTTCTGGTGGAGGCACATGCTGTAACCAAAACACAAAAACCCACGAGGGTGCGTTGCCTGTCTTCCTTGGTCTAGCAGTTTGTCTGTACAGATTTCCTCACAGATATAAGGAGACTGCTGCTGACTGTTTTCCAGTGAAACAGACTCCAGCCTGATTTTAGATCTAATCCCCGGTTGGTTTGACATTTTTATGTGACATATAGTTTGAAGAAAAATCTGCGCAAGTTGCCAATGGTTTGTCTTCTTCAGAAGGGGTGGGAACACTGTGATTCTTTGTCCTTGATTACCACTGAAGCTTACAGGTGTTTTTCTGACGCTGCTGCTTGGATAGGGTAGACATGAAATCCACGGAGTGCTCCTCCACAATTCAGTGCTCTAAATAAAAAGATAAACATCCCAAGTTTACTCAGTTGAGTCTGAGTCAGGACAAGATAAATGTGACTTCGCTTCCTCCCTGTTTAGACCAGTGTGTTTTTTAAAGATGTGCTTATAATTCCCATCACCCAAAAGAGTTTGGATTTGTTTTTCAGTTGAGGAAGAGCCCAGCATCCCACGTACTCATATAAATACTTGAAATCCTTTAAAATCATGTTATTTAATGTAGTCAAGGCAACCCACGCAAGAGAGGGGCCACCTGACAGACTACATTTCCCAGGTTCCCACGTAGGTGGAAGCAGACGGTACCACCCATTCCCGGATAGAAATGCTCGCACGTGGCAGGTTTTTTTTTTGCTGCAAAGGCAGATGTGGCTCTGTGTGAAGGTAACTTTCTGTCAATTATCACACATCTTTCCCAATCTCTGCTTTCTCCACTATCTGCTTTTCTTCTAATTAACACTTTTGCTGTTTTAACAGCCATGAAAACATAACCTTTTAAAGATATCCCTTTCCTTGGTGTTCACTGCTTCGTGTTTTGCTCTAAGCTTCCTGCATATTTTGGGCTTTAGTAGGACAAAAGGAGTGTCCTGCTGGCGCTGCCTGGTTGCAGCAGAGCTGTGAGCACCTGTGTGTGTGTGTGTGTACTGGCAGTGACCTGTGTTTCCGCTGCCAGATATTCCCACCCCTTGGTCTAGGCAGTTAGTGGATGCTGTAATTACAGAAAGCTGTTGCATCCCAATAAACGTTAGGTTGTGAGCTAATGAGGCTCAGCCCTCTCCTGGAGGGAGAGACCCTTCTGTGCGCTGGGAGCAGCGGTACCCAGGGGTCGTGGTTGCTCCAGGGGTGCAGGAGGAGTGTGGTAAACATCAGCTCTTTGAAGACTTTGCTTCCTCACTGGTTTCCCTGTCATATAGTTGGGAGGGAATGAGAACACGGTACAGTCCACCCAGCTCAGATGTGGCCTGTGACCCAACTAATGCTGCTGGCACTGCATGATTTCTTCCTCTGGATTCTCCAGTGTAAGCAGCCAATTTATGGTTCCTTCTTCCACCGAAGGGGGAAGCAGCTCTATGTGCCCTTTATGCCCCACTCGTAAAAGTCTGGACTTAATTTGGCCCATGTGAATTAGGGCTGTAAAAACAAAAGGCAGGTGAGGTTTGCAATGCCGGGCTGACCGAATAAATCAGCTCTGTTCTTCCCCCCCCCCTCCCTTATTTTTCTTTTTTTTAATATGTTAATGTGATACTGTGAGCCTTAAATAAAAATCCTCATTAATGAAGGAAAACGAAGGCGGTTCCTGAGCTGTGTGCCACAGCCATGTGTGTGACACTCCAACACTTTATTAGCCTGCTCCGTACCTCGCCGGCTCTCTCAGCCTGCCCATGTGTTCCCTGGGATGGGAGAGTAATTAGTTCCCCATGCTGGCTGTGTCCTGGGCCTCTCCTGAGCAGAAGCTGACAGCCATGTGTAGCGTTGTGATGTGGAATACTGGTCATTAGGGACAGAGCTGAGATTACCTATCTTATTTCCTTCCTGACCTTAGGTCAGAGCTGAAGCACAGTCCCTGAGGTGAAGGGCTTTTGCCTCATACCCAGCATTGCCATGCTAAGCAGCTCCCTCAGAGCTGGCACCTCAGGGAGACGGCAAATCTTAAATAAACATCATAACTAACATGGGTAATGGGAAGGAAATGGCCCTCTCCCAACAGAAACACACTTTGTCACTTAAGGTCTGTGTTGCCAGGAGGCCAGTGAGACTGCACTATGTGTGTTTGACATTTTTTGCATTAGTTGTAGCCTCGGGTCCCCATTCTTCATGGTGCAGTACCAAAGTGGGGGGAAAACCCAACCCCAAACATGTGCAAAAGTTGAAGACTGCTGAATTTCTGGTGTAAAAAGGCTGGAGCTGGGATGGATGTTTCCCCAGTGCTGGAAATCCCAGGGTGTGGCTGAGTTAGACAGGGTTCTGAGGGTGTAGGATAAACGTGCTGGGGGACAGAGCTCTGTGGGATGCTCCCACTGTGCCATGTCTGTACTTCCTGACACTCAGCACTGACTCTCCTGGGGAGATTTTCCTATTCCGTGCAGATGTGGAGAGGGAGTCTGGAGAAGGAGCAAGTGGATGACATCAGGGACCTGGCAGGGAAAGGAAGGACAAGAAAAAGGACTGTAAGTCGTGTGTCTGGAGACAGTGGCCCAGAGCAGCGCTGAGCCTGGGCTGAAGTGAGATGGCTACTCTATAATTGGCTCCTCTTAGAACTTTTGGGGCCCAGGGAAGTTGTAACTAAACCATTATAAGTGACATACACTTAGTTAGATCTTCCTAATAATCTGACTCTAATATAAAAATTCCAAATTAAAGTATAACACATAAAGGAATATTTTTTTCTTTTTTATTTTACTCATTGCTCCAGTAGTGAATTTACACAAGTTTTGCATTCCGAGTATGGCAGAAACACATGCACAAATAAATATCAGCAGATAAATTATAGGATCACTTCTCAAGACTCCTAGAGCTGTAATTAAAACCATGTTTGTTTTACCAAAATTTAGGTTTAGCAAATCTTTACATAACACAAGATTTTTATCTCTGTATCTGTATAATTTATGTAATACTAGATTTTTGTCTCTGTATCTATATAATTTATGTAATACAATGCACTCGATTAGCCAATGTTAGTTTAAATTCTTCATGGTGTTCACTGATTTCATAGCAGTGACTATTTTGTCACAATTCAGCCTGTTATTTTACAGCTGGCTCCCACCACTGCTGGTAGGTAACTATGTGATATATAACTTGCAAGCAGTCCTGCTGTTTGTTACTGGCAATTAATTTCTCTGGTGCCTTTCTTCCATTCAGGCCAGGCCTTTATGTTCTAAATCCAGCTATTCTAATACTCCCCACTTCTGCTGTGTAGAAAAGACTCAGACTGACAGATTATCGCAGGGCAGTTAAGCATGTAATTGCTCAAATGAGTTAAAATCCCTTCAAATATCTGTCTTTGTACCTCATCACACCACTTCATGGACTCAAATATTTGACAATTGATGAAGATAAACTAAAAGGATCTTCATTAGCTACCAACCACCGTGACAAGCTTCTTTCAGCTAAAGGCTGGTGAAGTTTGGGACTTATTATCTACTTAAAAACTGCAGGAAAGCAGAAAAATACTTCAGTGTACTTTAGACTAGAGAAAACTAGAAGCTTACATGGTAGCTGGGGTCAAACAAAACCGTGGTTTGCTAATCTAGGCCTGTACTCGTTACAAATGTGCAGTAAAATACCCATGGAATCTTACAGGATAAAAACATAAAGGAAATATTTCAAGCTTCTGAGAGCAGCAATCATCACAGCCTCCCAGCTGATGGTAAATAGGGATCTTATTCATTGCAATGCAAGTGTGCAGCACAAATCCAGTTGTTAAATGATGCCCCCTTTTTTATTGCTTTGCAGTTGTGCCCGTGGGAATGAAAACTTTGACTTTTAGTGCAGCCACCTGGATTTCAGGTGCTGTGTCTGAGGATGCTGAACATCACTGCATTAACAGAAAACTCAGGGCAGGACGGGCTGGGCAGGCTGTGAGCTCACAGGCAGCAGATCTGGAGATGCCCCAGGTCATCTTAGATGTTGAACACACCAGTTTTGTGATGGCTAGGGATTTTAAAATCAGCTGATCTTCGTGTTGGACTGCTGGAGCAGTGCCAGTGTTATTGGGTGAAAATGTAGCTACATTGGAGTAAGATGGGGCTGGTGTGTTACTTAGCAGGGGAAAATAATTGAGCCATCTATGCACAGTTCTGAACCAGGTGGAAGAATCTGTATCATACATCGATTTTCTTTGCATTTCTTCTTGAAAATCAGTAGTTTGGGGTGGGCTGCTGGTGTTCCATGGGGTGTCCCGTGGATTGCTTGGGGACTGGCATCCCTCAGGGAGGTGTGTGATACTGTGGGATCCTCCAAGGGTGTCCTGTCAAGGGTCCCCCCTCAGGCATGTGTCCCTAACCATGTCCCCTTCCCTTATCCCTTACCAGTGCAACCACTGACATCTGTCAGATGAGGATTTTCCCCATTGTAGTCTGTGACACTGTGGTACCAAAATTGCCCCAGGGTAAAAAGAAATAAAGTATTACAGCCCCTTTTATCTAGGTATGGACTTTTTTTCCTGTTTCAACTCTCTCTATCACATTTATTTGGAATATAGGGTCTTATATAATTAGCATATAACACATTATCCTGTGTGGAAGGTTCTTTTATTGTTTATTTAGTGTTTAAAATGGTTTGTGTGGTGGTAAAAGCAGGGACAGGACACCTCCAGTGCACCTCTGGCCCTGTTGAAACAGGGAGCTCTGCCAGACTCTTCTGATACTGCTAAACTCATGGGCAAAGAAACTGAATGCCTTATCTGTGGTGGAACACTGGACTTGTGTTTTAACCTCCTATGTAAAATTAAAATACAGTACTGCACATTTCAAATATATTTCAAAAAAACCCATGATGCCTAAAAGGTTCTTTTTGATCCTTTCAAGTGTTGGACATTCTTTCATCATCTTATTCACCACGTTTTTAAAATGAAACAAACCCAAGCCAACAACTTATCAATGTTTTTCTTTCCTGGATCCTGACCCACGTTGTCAGTGACCAGTGTAAAACCCTCCACTTGCTTAAATTTCCTTGCACTGAGATGAAGCTTGAAGTGTTTTGCAAAGGATTCTGCTCGATTCCCTCTGCACATAGTAAGTTGAACTTTAAGCTTTCTATTGAAGTTAATCACACTTTCTCTCGTGAGTAAAAATATTTTCAACATGAAACAACAGTCCACTGAGGTTTGACAAACTATATTTTAATTGTAATTGATTTATACCAAAAGATAAAATGAGTTAATTAGGGCATGCTATCAGAATTAGTGGCAAGGGAAATGCTCTATAAAGCTGGCAGGTAGGGGGTAGGAGATGAGAGATTTTGAAAGGGAGTAGGACACTGGCATTTGTAACCTCCTAGTGCTGAACTGAGGAATGAAAATATGCTACCTCTGGCTTTTGCACAGATTGCATGTGTGGATTTTCAGTACTAGAGTCTAGGTGGAGGTTGAGTGCAATCCAAAGAGGTTTAATTGGATCTGTGTGACTGGTACTCCTTCGTACAATATGGAGAGTGGTTTTTTCGTTCCATCAACAAAGTGCTTCATTGCCCTCAGAGTTTCTGCCTGGTGTGAAGGTAGGCTCTGGTTCTGTGAGCCTGCCAAGCTGAGCCTGATCCAGTATGAGCAAGGTTCAGAAAAAACAGCCCCTTATTTATTGGTTATGTTTCTGGTCGTACCAAGTTCCCTTTCAAGCTGTTGTAAGCAGGTGTCACTTTATGCTGTTGGCAGCGGTGTGCAGTGTGTCATGATTATGGCTGTAATTTGGTCATGGAAAGCTTAGCAGAAATCCAGTTATCATGGTGGAGGCATTACAAGGGGTTATCTCGTCATCAGAAACGTGTCTTGTGCTGGCTTGTCATTGTGGAGACATAAGTCCTGAAAACCAGACGTGCGCTTGGCTTCCCTCGGCTCTTCAGGGGATGTGCTGTGAGGGTAGGGCTGTGTCAGCAATCTGGGGTAAACCCCTTTTCCCATCTGAGCACAGCAGTAATTGCTGTTGTGTGAAGTGACATACAAGCGTGCTGTACAAAACGATGCTTTTTACCTGAAAAAAAATAGAACCCCTTTTGTTCCGTTTTACGTGGAATGGTTTCCAAGGTGTGCTGAGGTTTAACAATTCCAGCTGTTCTCCTGGTGTCAGAACATTCAAAACACGGGAAGTTGTATGATATTTAAGCCACATTTAATTCTATCCCTTGAAGGTATGAGCCTGGAAAGACTGCAGTTTAGAATGTCAGTTCCTGTGTGATATTATTTCTTCTGTGAGGTATCTCCAGGAGATGCTGCACTTCTGATACCCCTGTATGAACACCACATGTGGAAGTCACAGGGGAAGGACATTTTCCCCTCAGAGAACTCTTGCAGATAATTTATACATTTTTTTTAGCAGATATAGTGGCATAATCTGGTTTACTATTGCAAGGCTGAAATTTGATGTAAAGAGCTAAAGAAGTTCCATGTATCACTTCAGGGATGATGGTCTAATTCACTCTCCCTATGGAACTCTGTCAGATCATGCCAACATAATATTTGTCATTTTATTCTTGATTTAGGTAACTGGGGTCCTGCTATTGTAATATCTGAGATAAAATGATTATTTATGGAATAAATAATAATAAATGGATCAGCATAGACTTTAAAATGTTATGGAAGTATTTCCATATGTGAAGAAATCGCCATCCTTAGGAAAGGCTGAAAAGCCACAAGTGTTAATTTTGCAAATGAATCCGGGCCATCTGCATATTCCTGTTTGTTGGGTTCAGTTGCCTTGAGACCCTATAGCATTAGGAGAACTGAGTAACTTGGTAAATTTATAGGAGAAATCTCTTCTTAAAATTACAGACTCTTTCCAATCACAGAGAGTTGATTTGGAAAAATACACAAGACAACAACAGAGAAGGGATTTTGGTGAAATTTAGCGCTGCCCTTTGCATTTCACCTTTGTCCTTCTCATCCCTTTGTGGAGTCCTTTCCCCTGTTCCCGTTCTCCTCCTGCATGACAGGTGAGGTTGGATGTGAGACAGTCAATACAGTTTCTCATGTATATTTCAAAGAACAGCAGTCAATTAACCTTGGGAGAGTTGGACGTTCTCTTGTCTATAACAATAGGCCGAGATGCTAAATGCAATCAGAGTACGGGGACGGAAGGGAAGAGCTTGAGCCTCTCACATGCAAATAAGTCGTACTGAGATCCTCTTCTCTCTTTTAAAATCACCTTTAAAAATGGAATATCTTTACCAAGAAATGCTCTAATTTGCAGCACCTTTTCTTCCTGGTGCGGCAGGGCATTATTATTGCTGTTTCAATAGCATCATGTTAAACTCATCTTTTATGAGTGTGAGGACAGACAGGGTCATTGATCTGAGTGTATCTAAACTAAACTTGATCAAAGATGCAACAAGGCAATTGTCAGTGGGGTGAGGAAATAGGCTGCATAATCATCCAAGCTCATTAATATTTCTACTGATATGGCCAAATTTTGACTACTCAGGCTTCTTGCAGGAGCAGCTCAAAGAGCTTTGCAATTTAAAAATGTGGTAAAACCAGTGATACCTCTAAGGCAGGGAGAAGAGTCACTTACCCAAAACTTCCCCTTTGCCATTTGGAAGTTTAGAATTATCTTTTGTGCTGTTTACACGTAACGTTATCAAGGCAGAATTGTTCCTATTTATTTCTTCTTTGTTACAATTGCAGCACTCACATTTTAATAAGACTATAAGTATAAAAGCAACAAATTATGCTCTTAGAGGAAAAAAGTTGTCATTACGATCTGACTCGTTCCTAAATCAAAGATGGGGAGAATATTAGAGTGGGCTGTGTTGTGTTTTAGGAAGTATTACTCTCAGGTGAGGATGTGTGTGTGTGTGTGTATGTCTGTGAAAGGCATTTTATATGCAGAAAGGATCACAGGAAAGTAGCAGAATGGAAATTACTTTTTCATATCTGTTAGAAAGAAACCCCTGTAGACGTTGATATCCTTGCAAGGACTCATCTTCACCTTATATAAGGACTGCACTCATCTAGTTATTTGAAATTGGTTGCAAAATACAATTATACATAAAGAAGCACAGTAAAGAGCTCTATCAAATGCAGTAGAGCAGTAAATACTGTTTTCAATTAAACACTAATCTAAAGGATATTATTTCACTGTCCAAGACCTCTCCAGATTTATTTTTTTTTAAACAAACATGTTTTAATTACAGAATTCCATTTGCTGGCTCTGAAAGTTTGTCCTTTTAATGAAGAAGATATTTTAAAATTACTGTCTATAGTTACTTGCAGAAGGCCTCATCCTGAATTTCATTAAGCACTCAAAAATCCCTTTGAAGTTTTCTTTTTCAGTGAAAACATTATCAGTCTCAGAGTTGGTATGTTACTAAAAAAGAGTGTGGGTCAAAGTCTCATACTGGGCAAATCAGCACATCTCTGATTTTGATGAAGTTACACTAATTTAATTCAAATGGGACTCTGAACAACTATTTTAGTGTCTAAAGATCTAGTATAAGATAGTTAAATGTTTTAAAAGCACAAACCCATGTATTTTTCAGCACCTGAATTTCAAGCAAGATACTCACAAAATATTGAGTAGGCTTCCCTCCTTTCCTCTGTATCTAATTATACTGTATTTTTTAGAGTTGATTAAACAGTTATCCAATAATGAGATTCAACTGTAAACTACCTCAGGAAAAAAAAACAAACAGGTAATTAGAACTGTTCTCACCTCAGTGCTACAGCCTGGACAAACACCCCTTTTCTCCAGGTCACTTTGGGATGCTGCCAAACAACACACGGCTGTTTGTGGATGCAGTTTGCATGGTATAGATGCTGAGCTGCCTGGATTTGCCATAAAAAGCAGCAGTTGTTTGATTTTTCACATGTCCAGAAGTAAAGGAGGGAGGAAAAGGTCGAAAATATGGTTTAGAAAGTTGTTTTGCAGTTTCTTGTTGGTCCAATCTTAAATTCTTGTGGTTGGCATTTAAACAGCAAGGTGTCCATGTACACACTGACTTTGCCAATACTAAAGAGTAATCAATAACCACTGAATTCAGCAGGAACAGGTTGCATCTTGGGTCCCCATAGTGGCAGAAGTTAATACTGACTCCCTATAAAAAGCTTTTCTTCCTTGGACTTGTTCGAGTGATCAGTTGCAGCAAGACTAAAAGAGTGTTATCTATTTGTGGGTGTGCAAATCAGTATTTTTAGACCAATATCAATTCTCCAGCCTTAACTGGATCCACCAACCAGGTGGATTCATTAGGGATTCATTGTAATGAGGAGGTGGAGTGGGAATGGCATTAGCTTACCAGCAAAATGTTACTCATACATATAAATAAATGGCTTTGTTCATTTCCAAAAACGAGGCGTGTTTGTCCTTGAAACAGTTGCCTCCTCTTATTTATGTTCCAGGAGCATTGTCCTAAGTAGTGTTGGGTTTTCCAAACACCTCTGGAATAGGTGTCCTAATTCCATTAGAGGTCAATAGGCTTTGTATGCCTAAACCCCTCGGAGTCCCCTGAAAATCCCACTTGTAGGACGTGGCATCGTTGGTTTAAGCAGTTCAAGGCCACTCGAAGGACCCTCCAGATCTCTCTGATCTTGCCCCAAGAATCTCCTAGTGTTGTTGAAGGTACAGCTGCCTGTTCAGGAGCAAACAGCTGCCCCACACAGTGTGTTTTAACCATCACAGCTGTTGTGAATAGCAGTGTCTAAACCTATGGTTGATACTGGAGTCCAGGTAGGACTTTCCCATAATCCAGTAACATCCAGCCCCTTTGGCTTTGTAATGATTTCTGTCTCTGCTTGTTTCCTTGTCCGGGATTATGACCTCAGGAACACTACTGCTCCACATAAAAGATTACTAGGGTAAAATTAAAACATGTAAGAAACTTGTTAAATGTTGTCAGGGTTTATAATTTAAAACTGCTATGTTATTAGATATTGGAACAGTACAAAAGGTAACTCGTGCAAAGGTTTTAACCTCTGGCCCTTTCTATACCAATTAAAGTATAATGTATAATGAAATTTTAATCTCATGTAATTAAGCACAGTATTAATTTTGTAAAACTGGAAAGGCTTTTTAACCTGTATTAATCTTCCTTTTTGAAGAAAGTAAGTGTGTTTCTTATGTTTCTTACAAGTTGCATTGTTTCTTTTTAATTAAAGGAAAGAATTAAATTTCTTTGTTTATACAAGTTCATAAAATATTTTTCTCTACATCTCTTCTCCTAGGTTAAATATCAAAAGCAAGTTGTTTGGGTTTTTATTCTTATTAAGAAAAGCATTGTCGAATATCACAGTTTCCTCAGGGTAAGGCAACAGACTACACAGATTTAATTAATCAAGAATATATTTATACTGTAAAATGTCTAATATATCATTAAATCCTTTCCTCCTTCTTTGAAGGAACACAGTATCTCTGCTCAGAAGGTATTAAGATTTTAATGAGACTTACGTCATTCATTAATCTTTTTAAATAAAAATTCTTGTAGCATGTATATGTCTGTGCATCTGCACAGACAAACACATCTTTTATAAACATTCTAATTTTGCAAGAATTGAGATTTCCAGTGACCAAGATCAGAATATGCCCTTATAGGACGGAAAAGAGATTGTAACACGAGACTGCCAGTAAAATGTCTGAGAAGGGTAGAAGGAAATGTCTGTAGCCTAATAATTGCTTTCTTTAAAAGTTAAAAAAAGAATATGCAGCTGGAAAAGATTCCAGGGATTTTGACGAAGATGCACGTGATATCTGATACTGAAAATGCATTAAAAGCCCTGGCACAAGCAGTTGGCATATAATGGATAATTTGGGCTCATTACTGATGACATCTTGGTGTATCAGCTCTGGCCTTGGCAGCCTTAAGGCAAGAGCAGGGCGGCTCTGGAGGAGGTGTCTGAGGGGCCCGGGAGTGACAGTGCTGATCCAGCAGGACAGAGCGTGGGTGCAAGGGGCTGCAGAGGTTCCTGGCTCACCCCGGGCCAGCTGCTGCCCCAGCTTTCTTTCCTCCAGTGCGATCACGTGGAAAGAAAGTTGGTGGCATAACCCTGCTGGTTGTGTTTTATCCCTGCTTTGTTGCATGCCCTTTTCCAAGATGGATGAGTGCACTGATGGCACAGCAGTGAGATACGCAGTCGTGGATATTTCTTGAAGACTGAGTCAGCCTCCATCTGATGGCAGACGCAGTCAAGCCCTTCTAGACATGGTCAGAAACTACTGTGCCTTTTATCTAAATTGCCTCTAGAATATTTTAAAGTNAAATTCCAGGGGTATTATTTTTTAATATCATGTTAAAGGCTACTAAAAATAAATCCAGGTTTCAGAGTAGGCATCGTGCCTGATGGTCAGCATGACTTTTGCTAGCGTTCTTGCCTCTCTATTTAAAACAAAAGACAGCGTAAAGCATCAGAAATCTGGGGTTACCAAAAGAGGGGAATCTTTGGCTTTTATCGATACATTCACTAGACTGTCAAATGATGATGGATAGCAGGCAACTAAGATAAATTAGCATCCTGTCAGCCCTGAATAGCGAGGCGAAGTAGCTTTCATCCAGCTCTGTATTGCTTCCCTCTGTGTGTATGGTACAACTGGGCAATCAATCTGGAAATCCCATGGCATTTGTTTCATCTGCCCAAATCATAGCACTCCATGATGTTTCAGGTGCAGACTGATGCAGGTTAGTGCAGTTGCTAAATCTCATCACCAGAGTTTAGTGGCAGTGCTAAAAGTCCCGATTCTTGATGGAGCTGACATTTTGAGATTTGTGGTGAGGTTTGTTATTAGAGAACACTGGAAGGACAAGGTGGTAAAATATCCACATTTTGCAAATTATGAAGGAATAATGAAGCTATTTATGAATGGATGTTGCTTCAATATACTGAAAACAGAGGATAAGGACTAATACATTTGTCAGGTGAAAAAGCAAAGTGTTCACGCTTGCTTGAAAAATTAGTATTTTTCAAAGGTTTTTTTGCAGAACAAAACTTTGTCAGTTCTAAACTCAGTGACATAGAAAAGTAATGGGAGGATTGTCTTTATTTGTCCAGTAGCCTGTTGTGGGAAGAGAGCTGAAGGAATCCAGAGGATAAATCTGGCGTTGGCCCTTTTGTGTGTAAAGTTGGTACTGCTTTAACATATCTGCCAGCCTGTGGAATTTATGATACTGCTATGGAGGGCAGGAAAAATCACTGGGCTCAGGCAGAATGAAACATCAGTGTCCTGTAGGTAGTACAAAGCTCCTCACTGTATTTTCAGCATGTTGCCTCAATCTGGCCTAACCCCGCCCAGAATCTGTTGTGTCCTCCGAGGGGTTCTTTGATGGCAGAGTATCTCCATGTAGTTAAGAAACAAAAAGTAGGGCTTACAAAAAAGTCTCGTGTTGGTGAGACTCTCAAACCTAGCATAAGCTTATTTAAAGTGAGCAGAGGTATTAGAAAAACATGGAAGCTAAAAGAACAGGAAACAAAATAGGACAATGGAAGGGGGGAAATCAATGATATTAAAATAAAAAGACTCTGCACTGGGCAAGTTTTCCCCAGATTACCTGCCTTTAATATTAAATTACTGTTTTCTGGCAGGATCATCTGCAAAACTCTGATTTTGTTTCTTCTTCTGTTCATAGTCTGATAATTGAGGCTGAATTCCCTTGTCTTTAATATGCCATATATTCTCCACCTGGCAAAGGACTTAGACAGATACAGATAAATACCCTGTAGACATACAGACAGAGAAACTGCTGTAATTGCTTTCATAATGACTCTCAGACATCAAAGGAAGGCAAATAATGGTATTTAACACTGTTTCCATTCTTTAGCTGAAATCTAATTTTATAGAGTTATTGTCAGGCAGTACAGTGAATGTACAAGTGCAACTGTCATAGTCTACTCATATTAATTAGCTGCCCACAAGAGGTCCAGGATAGTAATGGCAAAGTTCTCCTCATTTCAGATGGTCTGATATTCAGACAGAACCATAAGTACAATGGCTTGATTAACATAGTTGCTTAGATCAGGTTTTCCCTAGGAGTATGTCAATTGGCATTTTGAAGAATCAATTAATTAGCACTCCAAATAATCCATTCTTGGGTTAATGAAAGTATTTTGTACAGCTGCAAAAACTTACATGAAATAAAATCCAAGCCTTTCCAAAGTGCTAAGGTGGAAGGCTTGTAATTTGGAGAATGCAGTGTCCTCCGTGGACAACTTCATAATAAAAAGTTATTAAAGGAAATTCAGTTGACCAGAGCTCATCTAACAGTTGAACTTGTTTTGATTTGTTTGTTTATGTTCCAGAGGAGAAGAGTATTCCAGGGTGTATAACACTGCAACAGAAATTAGAATTTTACTGTGCAATAATATGATTAAAATGCAAGGTTAATTACGGTAACCAAATATCAGCATTTTGCCTAATGTTTCTTAACTCTTGCAGAAGTTAGATCTTGAATATAATTTAGTTGATTTAGCTTCTGCAAAGCTTTACTCTTGTAAATAGTCAGTCTAGACCCATGTGGTTACTTTCACTGAGGTCACTGAATTTTTTGTTGGTAGCCCCGAAGGCTTTAAAATTAATGGAATCACTTACTCAAGCAAACTTCTTGTAAGCAAACTTTCTGAAATAGACTTCTACTTTCAACTCCCCTGGCAGTGAGATTTGAATCTTGTACAGCTGGAAATCGCCCCATGGGAGTGAAGATTTTATTTTTTTTTTTAAATTGCATCTGTTAAAACATAGCATTTCTTGAAAGGCAAGTGCCCTTCATAGCAAGATTTTGTTATGTTTTAAACTCTGAACAACTTACAGACAATTTTCGATATTTTCTGTCACATACTTTCTCTGGGTTTCTTTGAAGGTAGTTTACCACTTTTTGCTCTTGATGCTCTTGATGACTGATGTGCCAAGGTGAAGTGCTTCCATGACAGTCTGAGCATGGTTTATATCTGGCTGTTCATATCCAACTCCAGACTCAACCTATTCCAGGCTTCAGCTTTCTGAAAATCAAGGAATACTGCCACATCAAAAAGCACAGTGATTTAGTAAGCAATTAAATATTCCATGAAATACTTGGATATAAATACTACAATGCACCTACACTATTTATAATCTACGCTAAGAGTGGTAATGATCTGATTTTCCTCGCTGTCCATAGTTCTTGATTTCCAGCTAGGCCTTTTTAGACAACTTTTTGACTTGTTTACCTTTCCATCTTCCTGCTTTGCCCTTCGTTCTGGTTGGGAGCCAATAATAACTTCACCTCACACAGAAAAGCAGGTGTCCTTCACCTCTGCAAAAGCCCAAGGAGGGAGAAAAATAAGGTGCACCTGTATTTGAGGATCGTATTATACTCAATTTCAGTCATTTCTATTATTTCAAGGCTTCATGCTATTGGTTCTCCTACCAGCTGAATAAGGAATGAAACTGGTAGGAATAATAAGGAATGAAACCATGAAAATTGCATCTGTGCAGATGTGAAAAAGGGGCGTGGGATCAGAATAAATCTGCACAGGTGAAAAGGTAGAGGTGAAATTCCAATTTACTCATTCCTTTTTGCCAGTGAAGTATATTCTGTCATATCTTCTGGTCTTAAGGGAGCTCAAAAAGAAACTCCAAACTGGGTAGGTTTTGCAGTTTGGTAAATAGTCTTAATCTGGCTCATTAAAGCACATTGACATTGAGATTGACATTTGGCATCCTGGTGTTGTACCAAAGACCTGAAATACCACTGGACAAACCTCTGTCTATATTCAGAAAAATTTTGAAACCTGCAATGCTGTGGTGGTCTGAAATAGAGTGTGGCATTGTGGAAAAGGTGACAGACTGGGATTCTGTTGGGCTGGAATAATTTCTGACCTGCAAGAGTCCTTGAGCCTCAGTTTCCCACCTTTAAAACAAAAATATAAGTAAATGTTTCTGGTGGTTTTGTCTGTTTAAATGCTGATTTTTTCTACAAAGGAACAGTTCTAATTAAAATACCTAGAATACCCCACGTAAGTTCATCTGGTGATTTAGGGGTGTGTGACTAAAAAAACCCAGAATATTTTGAGGTTTAGTTAATTTTACTAAGGGAAAGATCACTGGTGTGCTGTAAATAATTTTGCTGTATGCTAAATAAAATGAAATAGAATGTAATTTTATTTATACATTCACTTCCCTTTCCATGGATGGATTCTGGGGAGCTAAACAATGCTGTCCAAGTATATGAAAATAGAATTAGAAACTGTAAAACAAGTCTGAGTATTTCCAACATACAATTCCCATGTTGGAAATAGAGCTTGTTTTCCAGCTTTTTAGAGAGGTTGTTACGTTACTGATGTTCCAAATCTTCCTTTCACTGCAGCCAGCGCTTAGGAAACTGGTTAAGGTCTATTTATTCCACATTTGTAGGTCCCTTTTGTTTTAAATGCCTAACTCTAAAGTTAGTTGTCAGAGCTTATTATGGACTTACGCCAGGAGTGAGATCTTCCTTATTTTACTAATCAGCTTCCTCCATATCTGCATGCTCATTTTCTGATATCTGATGAGGCGACAAGGTCATTGGACGTACAAGTACTTATTTAAAAACCGACATGAGAGTGAGATAGAGGTTAGTTGGGTCTATCAGAGCTGTCAATCAATTAATGAAAATTATTGAGCAAGGACACCGTGGGGGAAGCGAACAGAAGGAATGAAAATGACCATGGAGATGCAACATAGGGAAAATGACAGAACTGACTAAATGTGCTCACGTGAGGACTAAAACCAGACATGCTCACATGGCAAATGAAAGACAGCACTGGGAGACGCTTGGGCCAGAATATTTGCCATTATATGGACCGAAAGACTGACAGATTACTTCAGCCTATTGTCCAAAAGCACATTGAAAGCTGCATTTGCTAAGTAAAGAATAAAGTTGAGCGGTCCCCCGTGCACTCTGAATGGCTTTTGTTAAGGTTCTCCAGACTTACTGCAAATTTGTAGCATGTAAAAAAATGAAATGTCTAGGGCTAGGCTAGAGTTTGCTGCTGTGGTCTGGAATTTGAAATTAGTCGAGGGGGTATAGAACAGATTCCTACCTGTAAATAAACGACGGATATAAATAGCAAAATAGGGCAGCACTGACAGAGCCTCACAAAAGCTCACTTAAAAGCTGCACTATCACTACAGTACACGGTGTACTGGCACAAGACAAGAGTATACTGTTTATCAGTACAAAAAAGAAATAATTTATAACTTGATCCTTGGGGGGAAAATGGAGAAATAAAAAATAGACAAAAAAAAAAGAAACAAGAGAGGAGAAAAATTGCCAATATGTTTGTGTGAATGAAAGATAGTGAGGGGAAAAATGAAAAGAGAGCGAAGTCAGAAGCAGGGAGATACTGACACCAAATCTCTGCAAAGCGTTCAAAATTCTCCAGCTGCCACGCTTTTAATTTGCTACCATTCTAATTAAAATGCAAATTAAATTTATAATTAGCATCAGCGCTTTCTAAAGAAACCTCCTTGTGTGCAGCACAAACATATGGGACGATGGTATAGTGTAAAGTTTGTAAAAACAGAAGGAGAGACACAAATGGAAGGACAGAAATGTTGCTACCAAATAAGTTGCTGAGTAGGAGGGGGTAGGGGAGAAAATGGGGAGACACAGTGGATTTTAAGGGATGGAATTGGGTAAGTGTCCCAGAGTAACAAAGAGATTGCTGAATATGAAAGATCTGTCCGGGAGTTACTTTTTGTTGAATCAGGTGTCAGAGGTCATGCTGCATGTCATTGGTGTTGTATAGAGCATGCCAAAAAGGCATAAAGGGTCACAGCTTCTAATCAAAAAGTCTATGACCAAAAATGAACCGCTGCTTGCTTCCAGATAATTAATTTAAAAATTGATGGGAAACAAAGTACTAAAATCACATCATGATTTGAGCACATATACCATTTTAAAGCTTGCCACTTCCTGTGTCAGAATCCCACCAGAAAAGCTCGACTCAATGACATGGAACATGTAGAATATTTGTGCCTTAATTTATCTATGTAAATCTGGTAAAATTTCATGGTAGGAGCTTTTATCATATTCATTTTTAATATTAATTTTACTTTCTAGCTGGTGCGGCATAAAAGCTGGAAACAATCAGAAGATATTCAAGCTCTCTGATGTCGAAATGAACCATTCCGGTTAAATCCGTGTCAGCATTTCCATAACTGAGTGTTAGTGGGGGAACCCAGTTGTGTTCGTTGATTTTTGCAGTTGTCTCTTTAAGATCCGCGTGTAAAACCCCGCACCGTGAATCCCCCTGCAACACCCAATCAAAGAGAAAGATGGTGTCATGTGAGAGACCAGACACATCACCACTGAGACACTGTCCCAAATTAAAACGTTAATTAGAACAAACTGCGGCATACACGCTCTGGTTTTTGTTGTTGTTGTCGTTGTTGGTTTTTTTTTGTGACTATTATTATTATTATTCCATTTGCAGAAAGCTTGTGGCTATTTCATGAGCAGCAAAAGCAGCTGCATTAATCTGATAAATGATTTGTTGCAAATTTTTCCTTCATCTCTTCTGAGACTGCAGTTGGGTGCTGGTGTTTTTCTGTTGCTACTTTCACTGGATATTAAGCAGCTAATGTGGTATTAAAGGTTTGATAAAACTACTAAGGACAAAATTGGCTTCATTATAAGAGTGTTTGGTTGTAGGGGTGTCTTTGAGTTCTCAGGGGAAGGGAGGGGAATAAACCAAGTCTGATCTCCAAAGCAGTAATTTATTTATTTTTTCACTAAGGACCCTTGCAAAAGCTTGAGTGCTTTTAATATTCTGGGAACTTGCCTTTATTTATTAGCCAGGCTCTCCATCAGATAGTTTAAAATCTGAATGTAACAGGAATGAATATTTCATAGCTCTGTGTTAAACTGTTACAGAACTGATATAAGGCAGGACTGTAGGAATATTTTTATAAGTAATAAAGGCAATTAAAAATGATAAGCCTATAATATAGTCATTGTGATAGTACCAAAATTCATTTTGCATATGCTGTCTTGGGCATGCAGACAAATAGTAACAATTTTTGCTGTCAGATTTCAGAGCAGAATTAGAATTTTAACGTGTTTAGTTTATTTTTAGGGGGGATGAGAAGGAAGCTCTTGGCTCCACTGGCCAAGCTGGTGCATGCTGGCGGTGGTCTGTTGTCATCAGTGCACTGAGTTCTGGTAGATGTTAGACTCTTTGTCTTTTAATAAGGATTAAGAAACCACACGCTATCCCACTTATTTTAATCAATATTTAAAACCATACTTAAGAATAACTGAACCTGTAATGTCAGTTAAAGTAAAGCTTTGTTCTGTAATGAAACTTTTGTCCTGTGAGCAAACACACCATGCTTTACTCTCCATCAGTTCAGTTTTTGGAAGTTTTAAACACTTGCAACTTAAACTGAATTCACCCAAAGTCTTATTGATTAACTTTGAAAATGTGTCCATCTGGATGATATCGTTATGTCCTCTTCCATGTCAACATATGCCTATCAAAAGTGCTAAGAAATTGTGATCAAGTGAAATAAGGAGGAGGGAAGTGTGTAGAATAGTGATGAGAAAGAATCCATCAACGTTGGGATGAAGTTTCTGGGAGAAAAAGTTATTTGGGGCCTTACGGATTGCATCAAATATATGGAAACGTGAACATGTTGCAAATACAGATCGTCTTAAGCCTATTTTTAAGAAATAGAAATGGACAAATCTGTGCCACTGTGCAGTTTATTTTGGTGGTATTTGATATATGTACTGCCATTGCTGTAATTCTGGGGAATGCATGCTTTATTCCCACTGCTGCTCCTCTATGTGGCCCAAATGACTGCAGGAAAGCTCCTTGTGATGGAAGGTGAAGTTAGATATTCTGTAGATATGGCAGATTTAGCTAAACTGGATTTGTCTGAGCATGGGGCCTGATGCCACAGTAGTAAGCCCTTGCCCTCTAACCTAAATTTAAGCAATTATTTGAGAAACTTAGCAGCAAAATTTATTGTACCACAAAGGTAAGGTAAAGGTTGGAAGGTCCTTCCAACCAAAAGCATTCTGTGAAAATTTCCTCTCATTTTATGATCACTAGAGATGGGTTAAAACATTTAGAGAGAAGCACTGCATACATAAGAGGAGGACCATGCAAAACTTTTTTTTGACTTTTGGAGGCTCTAACTTCCCATAAGTGGAATCCAAGACAACATTTCAGCAATTATGCAAAATTATTAAACAGAAATGTACTCTTTGGGATGAACTTTGGCCCACATTGTACAGCTCTGCAAACAGATTTTTAAAATAACTCATTGGTCTGATAAAAACTGACAACATGAGATTGAAGTGTTTCCTGACAGCAAAATAATTCTTCTAGCACCATGATTTGGACACCATTGTCTTCTGCACAGAATCCAAGTTCCGGATATTTGAGGAGGGAGGCAATGAGCCTAAATAAAGTCTTCTGTTGGACAGACAAAGGGTGAAAAACAAAAAGGCATAAAAGGGTTGCTTTGTGTAATTTTTAATTGTTGTCCTTTTCTTATTCAGTAAATGAAGTCACCTTTGTAGTGGTTTCATGAACCGCTGGGTAATCAAAATTATTATGCTGCCACCTGTTGTCCGTTAATTATTCTGAGAAGATACTCATAAATCATAACACTGGACAATAAATCAAACTGTCAGGGCCCGGGTCAAAGGTTATGCATGAAAAGTTATAGGTCACCAACAGGGTGTGAAAGATCAGGGTTGCGGAGCATCACTCATTGTCAAGTAATGTTGGGAGAAGTGCCACTGGAACAAAAGAAAAACTAAAGTACAGAAGAATTCAGGCCCAAAGATAGGCTCCAGGCTCATGCACAAAAGGAATCAAATTGACATGTCATTACACTGCAGATCTGACAACCAGCAAGATTGTCTGGCAATGCCCTGACTCAAATACTTTTGTCTCGACTGATCCTTGTTGTGAGCCAAGGCTCCCTTTGAAACGTTTCGTGTATCTGGGCCAGATTCTGCTCCCGCGAGAAGTCAATGAGTGTCTTGGCCTCTGTGTAGCTGGAATTTAAAGCAGTGTTAACTCTTTTTTTTTTTTTGCAGTTGCTGAAGAAGCATGAGAGATATTTGCCAGGGCTAAAATTCGTCAGCTTCCTTTCAAGTCTGAGTGATTGGGTTTATCCTATTTGAGATGAATTATTTGCTGGCAGAAAAGTAAATCCACCATTCCAAAGGAGTTCTTACTCCAGCCTGCACTCAGGCCCATGCACCTGTCTGGGAAGGCACAGTTAGATGGGCTTTATCCACCTTCCCTGAAGTCCATGGCTTCACACTGGTTCTGTCGCTGTCTCAGGGAGAGGGTAGTGCCAGGGTCACCTCTCCTGCCGGACTGTGCTCGTGTCAGGAGTCTGGCTTCCTGAGAAGAGCTAAAGGAACGTGCAGCCTCTGATGTAGCTTCCCTCAACTCATTCTTTTCTTGCCCTTTCTAACACTCCAGCCCTGCTTATCCTGGAATTCTGTCCATTCCCCGTGTTAGGGATAGCATTGGTGCATCTCCCAAGGAAGTGGCAGAGATTAGGCTCTTGCTCTGCACCTTTCCCTCAGGTCTGAGCAGGTGCTTGCAATGCCCAGATCCATCAGCCTAAACCTGTGCTCATCCCAGCATTTCCTGCAGCAGGAGGAAGGTACTGCCCTCATTTCCTCCCTGCAAGGAGAGGTGGGATGGGGCTGTGGGGTTCAGGTCAGCCTGTGCTTCCCTGGTTACAGGTGTGGGATTCAGGCCTTCCTGGGTGGAAGGTGTTATTGGAGGACTTGGAATTGGATTCTGGAACAATGGGTGAGTGCAGTCCTTTTTTTTTTCCTACTAAAAGTGAAAGGTTTTGGCAAAGGTGTGTAGAATTCCTTCATGCTCTGAGGACGTGTTCTGTGGTTTGTGTTTGCTTGTAAAGACTTCCGCTTCCTTTCATATCCCATATATATTGAAATGCAAGTGTTTAAAATAGATTACTTGAAAGCAAATATGCACTGACAAGCGATCACTGATTTAAAACCTGGTTAAACGTAAATTGTTTCTGATGTGAAAAAAGTCACTTTAGGAAAAAAAATAATTTAAAAAGCCAAGATAAAACCCCACCCAATAACAAAAAGGCTGCTGGAAACAGCTCTGATATGCCAGCAGTGTGATGTACTCTGGTGCCTGCTGTTTGGGTTAACTTGCTGTCAGGATCATCTGCTGCAGGATTTGTGGCTAATGGGCAAGCAACTTCAATTTTAAAACATGAATTATTTTCAGGAAGTATTATGATTTGGGTTTGTTGTAGTGGAATGGGTTTTGCACACATAACCTGGATTTTGAGGTGTTTAATAAACAAAGTAAAAGTTAATTCAAGCCCAACAATAGTGTTTGCTTCAGCATTGACTTGGTCTTGAGCTCCTGACATCAAACGTGGATGAATTTCTTCCTTGTCAGGTTACTGAAGAATTGAGACATGGGGCTTGCCTAAGTAGAGAAAAACTTGCTTGTAAATTAGAAGCAATTGAGGTTTTGATTAGATCTGTTCATTTCCCTGTGGTCCTGGTTCCTGAACATTTGCATAAGTGGAGTTCAAAGAAATGGCCATGAGCAGTATTTTTTTTTTTTTTTTAATTTTTAAAGCCTTTTAGAAAGATGCAGAATTCATTGATGATGAATAAATTTATGATGTAGAACTTTAGAACTATTTAAATCACTTGGGGCTCTGCCTTTGTGTTTCACCCTGGATTTTTATTTGTGGGCAAGATTAAATTAATATATTCAAAAATATTGTGCAAGGATCAACTTTTTTTTGCCTTTTACAACACAGAAGAAGCTTGAATTCATGAAGGCCACTAGAAAAGGTGTTTTTGGTTTTATATTGGGTGCACTGGTGGATAGCACTGCTGAAAACTCTGAAAGGAGACTTTATTTGCAGTGAAAGGAGATTTTGTTTCCTGTTCAGAGAAACAGAGACTTGTGATTTAACAGTAAATATCACAATTCAGCTATGAACTTTTTAATTGCTTGGTACCTGCCACAGACACTATGAGGAACAACTAATGTAGTGTTATCAGCCAGCAAGTTTATTTGAAGATTTGTAATTAAAGTAAATTGTTAAAACCTATGATGTGCACATAGATGCCCCACAAAAAGGGGAGTTTAATGCTAAATGTATTCTTTATGTCAGTTTTACTAATTATTTTAATGTCTTGAAGAACCAAGCACTGTATATATCTGGGAATTACCCAAAATCTGTCAGCTGCCAGGGAACATGAGTTGCCACTGCCTTGCAACTTTCATACTTTCTTGACAATCATTCTTGATTTCCTGGTGATCATTGAATAAAGAAAGTGAGGGCCCAGCTGTGGAGGTTTCCTACAAGCCTAATTGTTATAACAGCACATGGAACATCCACTAAATAATCTCCCCATCTTCTAATGAGTGGAAACAACAGTGAAAGGTTAGGTGATTCTTCTTGTTTTATCTTTTTGGCAGGCTCCTGAATATCATTTAATGAAATTTCCTATGCCCGTGAGATATTGATGCAATGCAGGAAGACAGCCAGTGAATAACATGGCATTTGTAGGAACTCAACTCTCTGCTGGTGGGCATAAAAACTCTGCAGACAAACTTCCAGGCAGCTTGCAGGGGGAGAGAATGCAACCCCTTAGTGGAGGGTCTCAAAGAGCTGGGACCAGACCCCAAAATGTGGGCAGCACATCAGGCACACGGAGATTTGTCGAACCCCTGATGTAGCTGACAGCATCCCAGTGGCGCCTCTCAGCCTGTGAACCTCTCCACACTTGGATTTCCCAGGGTGCACAGGACCACAAAATAAACCCTACAATTATTCTCTGTATCTTTTGGTTTTGAGCAATTATCATATGAATGTGTGAACTCTGTGCACAGAATGAGAAAGCTGAGTGCTGGTCTGTGGTCATCAAAATAGTTATGAACTTTCTATTCTGAAAGTGAGATTTTGCTTCTTGCCTATTATAGGGATTTTTTTCCTTGTAATTCTTACAGATTTTTTTTTTTTATTTGCATTGCTAGTAATGAACAATTTAGCCATCTACTCTACTCTCATTTCACATAAAAGCAATTTCTGGCAATTCAGTGAAGGTCAATGAATAATACCCAATGCTTTGATATGAAACACTTAAGGACATCAGTAACTTGACCCCACAACTTTTTGCAGATTCAGGCTGTAAGTGCTCAAGTAGTGTTCCCATGACACTTGGACTCTGTCAGAAAAACACAACTATACTTAGGATTAGTTGTATCATTTTTTTGTAAGATGCGTGATCAAAAGGGATTGAAATTAAAACTTTGCAAAAGTTGTTAGCAAAATGACATTTAATTTTGATAGAGAGGCAATGAGGCAGAACATTTTGCATGTTTGCAAAATAAGTTTCATTTTGATGCGTTTGGCATTACTGATTATATTAATTAACTTAACAGCAAGTGTGAAGATTATTTATGATGCATTAAAAATGATTGGATCTTAATTGCTTCCCTGTAAGAACAAGGAAGTTGAATTTCAGGTTGTGGAGAGCTCCGTGGTTAGTCTTCTCTGTGACTTTTAACTGGTGTGCTTTAAAAGCAAAGTAACTGGAATAAAACTAACCCACACTATTGAAAGTGGTAACTGTTTGTGCTTGAGCAGTTCAGGCTGATGGCAGTAATCTGGTTTGTTCTACTAAATCTTTTACTTCTTTAAGACCTGATTTTTTAAAGATGCACACCTGATTTCCAGAATTATTTGAGTAGGGAAGATATTGTAATCAAGCTCAAGAAACTGGTTCTTTCAGGGGGATCAGTTACTCCATGAGTGCACCTCTTAGTTATGAGCAGGGAATGTAATTTGTGGGAATTCGACTCTGTATCAAAATGTTAATGAACTCAGTTTCTATAATAGTATGTTTACCTTTGCATAATAAACTTTTGTGTAAGATGCAGCTTTTCTGTGTTCTGTTGTAGCATCTGTTACATCAAGGTGGAAGTACTCCCTTTTTACACATTAAAAATTACTTAATTTTGTTTTCCGCTCTTTTAATGAAAATTTACTTCTTCACCTGACATGAAGCAGCTGCTGTCTCAGACTTAAAGTGACAGAGATCAGTATCCAAAGCAGTGGCTTAACACACAGAAGTGCTTCAGATGGTGATTATTATAACCAAAAAAAGCAGGTTTGTTGATACCTTTTTATCCTTAATATATTTAAAATTGCATAGTTGATAGCATAGTTGCTATGAGAGCATGTGTAATATCTGTTTGATAAGTGTCTTCTCACACCCTGAGGTCTTTTATAGGCAATTTGCATTCCACAATGAGAGAAATCAGCTGGAGAGGGTTTATTGTTTTGTATAATAGAAAGGAGTGTGAAAATATTCCAGCCTTGCAGATGGTGTTGCTCGTTAGCCCTGAACATACACATGCAGAAATATTGTTTCCCCTTAAAAAATAGGGTCTCCCCATCTTTCTTTCTTACAATGCATTTATAAAGGAGAATTCATAGTTTGGTTGTATTGGGATCATTAGTTGGTCTTGAAAGGAAAAGTGATGGGATAAAGTCTTTCTTTGAACTTTGATGTGCTGGGTGGTTTAGAGATGACAGAAAGCAAATGCTTCTTTTCTTCTCTGTTGTCTGAATAGAGAGTCCTAGATCTTGCTATAGACATCTGCTTTTCTAAAAAGTGAAGGGATAAATCTCAACTTCTTCCCATAGCAGCAAAGGAAATCTGATTTGAGAAAACTTTGAACATATAGACAGAGGTGGATTGATGAAACTGTTTACAATCTGGCAAACATAAAACTTTCAGGGGTGCCAGAAAGCTGAAAATGGGGAATGTGTTGCAGGAGAGTCAAAGAACACATGAACTCTCTCTGGTGTTTTCAGGGTTTGTGAGGTGGAAGGGTTCCTTTTGGCTTTCATGCCCTTCGGTTTAGATCCTAAAAATTGTATTTTGCTGAAGCTGGAGCCTGAAATAGGACTTTCACTGCTCTTGCAGCAGCAGTCAGGAGAAACATGGAAAGTGCTTTGCTTTATCAGTGGAGGATGCCATACTGAGGAAAGACTCCCGTGTTCAAAGTCATACGAACCCAAGATTAAAACTCTTGGCATTCATGCCTCAACTACAGAAAAAGAAAATTACCAGCCTCCTAAATGTTAGGGCCAGCTGCAAGGTGTTGCAGCTGTTGTAGAGGAATTTCACTTGGAAGTTTTACATGAATCCAAATACTCTGGTGTTGCAGGAGGCTGCAGCCAAAGGTGACTCTCACTTTCTGGTGCTTTCTGTTTTGAACAGCACTTGAAATACTGCAAGACCAATTGCTTTCTCATACTATACCAACGCTTATGATTTTTGCCCAAGGTATTAATTATTCCTGGACATTGCACGTGGCAAAACAGTCACATAGAATGAGAAAAACTGAGGGTGTTTGATTAAATTACTCCCAGTTTCGCAGTTGTTTTCTTATTGTTATGATAATTGATAGTATTCAGAACTTAACCCAGGTTCACAGTACTGTCATTTGCAAATCTGGTCCCAAGTCTGTGCTCATAAAAAGTGTCCTGGGGAATCTCTCCGGGACTGAGAATGGCCATAATCTCTTTATGCTGCTGTATCTCTGACCCTTTCTCCTTATTCAGAGAAAAGGGGTTTTTGCAGATATGGGTGCACATATCTGTAAATTCCACACTGAGTAATTGGAGGGGGACAGATATGGTAGGAATAAGCATAATAAAAGAACTGAGAGAAAGAATCTTCCTTTCTTCATGGCCTTCCAGGTTTAAAGTGTGCTCTGTTGAATATCACCTACTTGTCAAAACCTGCCATAACACAAGGAATTAAAAGGAATCTGTCTTGCAGTATGTGCAAATTGAAATGAGATACAGATTTCTAGAGGAGGTAAGTAGAGGGGAAACTCCAAATGGTGGTGCCCTTATTAAATTTAGACATTGAAGAAACAATATTACAAAAATACAGCCACTCAGTATTAATTGCATTATAACGTCATCTGAAATATAGACTTATTTTGAAAACAGTGGCAAGAAGTACCATATGTGACTCCCAGATACATCCCAGAATTGTGCATATAGTTATCTAATTGGTCTCTTTTGTAAAACTTCATTTGATGGGTGGTGCTGTGAATTGTTTATGTCAATTAAGTGCAGCTTGCCAGAAGACTTGAGTCTAGAGGGCATCAAGTACTTACACTGTAGAAATAAAAAATGCTGCTCTTGTGAGAGGCTTTTGGCCTTTGTTTATAACTATCAAACCATTTCTTTTCCGATTTCTAATGCTTTACGTGATGCCAGTAGCTTTACACAAGGCAAAGGGTCTCGTGGAAGGTGCCCTGCCCATGGTAAGGGAGCTGGAATCAGATGATCGTTAAGGTCCCTTTCAACCCCAACCATTCAGTGATTCTATGAATTCCACATCCTTTCTAAAGCCCAGCTTTCTATATTTTGGAATTGCTTTTTGTAGTGTCAGTATCCCTCCCCTTTCCCTGTTTTACCCATGCTTTTATTTGGTTTTATCTATGGGCAAATCACTTCTGAATGGCTGTTTCTGGGTGTGACAAGTTCACGTTATTCACTGGAGTTTTTGCATATTAAATAAGCATTTGTTGATTACTGCTTCAGAAATAACTCTGTAGTTGAAACAGCCTCTGTATAAATTTAATTTCTGTTCCATCTTTTGACACTCCGAATAAAAGCACTGTAAGAAAATACGGGAAACTGCAAGTACCTAATACTTGTAAAGTTTTTAACTCTGCAGAAAACCGTAAAGTCTTCATGGTTCAGGGCTGAGGTGACAATGCAATATGGGAGAAATTACTCCATTTCATGGTACTGTGTGCACGGCACAGTGCTTTCCTATAGATATCTGGCTTATTTCAGTGGAGGAAGCAGGAGGTGGAGCAAGGTGGGCTTAAATCTGTTCTCAAATGGCTGTTCCAGTTGTATATTCCTATAGAAAAGTCACTCTGCTTAATAACCTCCAATGGCTGGTGGTTCATCAAGATATTGATTTTAAAGCTCTATTGATTGTTTATAAAACACTGCACAGCCACTTTCCAAGCTATTTAAGTGATTTGTTTGTCCCATATATTTTACAATGATGAGACTATTGGAAATCCCTGTGCAGATTCGCTCAGACCATTACACATTATTAGTTTTCTCTTGCAGAATTGCCCCTCCTCCAGGGATTCTGAATGTGAAGTACCTTGCTCTTGCAAGGTCTTATACGGGGTGTTTGTTTTATATATGCTCATAACAGGATAATTATATTGCTACCTGAAACACTTTGGCTTGCGTGCAGGAAGAGGCTCTGTGTAATAGTGATTGATAGTTTGAGCTTAAAAATTGTTATGGTGCATTAAAAGTATACTAATGTTTATTACTTTTTACAAGGCTACAGACATTTAGATTACAGGCCAGGCTTCCAGAGCTATCACAGGTCCTCAAGCTGAAGCAGAGTGGGTGCTCTTCTTCTTAGCACGTGTTTTTACTGTGTGGAATGCCCAGTTTAAGAGGCAGCTTATTTTTTTTTTTTCCATTTTTGATAGCCACCACTAAGTTAAAAGCAAAAAAAATCAAGGAAGGAAGTCTCCACAGATCAAGTTCTAAAAATAATTGTATAGGGATTTTTAAAACTTTCTAAATCNAAGTTAAAAGCAAAAAAAAATCAAGGAAGGAAGTCTCCACAGATCAAGTTCTAAAAATAATTGTATAGGGATTTTTAAAACTTTCTAAATCCCAGTGTTCAAAGCGATTAGGCAGCTTTGGAAGCTTGTGAGTCAGGATTCCTCCCTCCCCCGATGCTGGCATCAAAAGCAGGACAGACTTTAGTTTTCCACAGTTGCTTTTGGCATTTTGTTTTAGGGTTGTTTTTAGATTTTTGATATATTCAGGTCATCCTTCAAAACTTTTTTCTTCTGTAATTCTGAATGACAGCTGACGTGCTACTCTATTCAGATGACAAAAAGTTTGAGACTAGGTGGTGCTGGGCACATGTGTGCCTACGGAATTGCAGAGCCTTCTATGGATCCTGGAATAATGAATTAAGCTAATGAACCCAGCTGATGACTGATTGATTGTGTGAAAAATGACATCAGATATCGAAGCAAATGCAATAAGTTCTTTTGCTGTAATTAAGTAAACTCTCCTTTACACAAAGTAATCCCTTTCTGTCACTGTTGTGTTTAGATTCCACACTCCTTCTCGGCCTGATCATGTTCCACAGAATAGTTCAAAAGCTGATTTTTATTTTGTACTGTGCTCTTTCATTGCAATAAAACCCAGTGTTTGTCTGGTGAAAACAGAATAATCTCCTTGCAAACTTTCAGCATGTAATGCGATGTATGTGGCACTTTATAATACTTCCACATTCCACAGTCCTCACTATCTGCAGGTGAGACCTGTGGGATACACTTCAGAAAAGTTACATAAACAACTCTGAACCCTTGGCTGAGAAAATGTATACTTTGAACATGTTGAAACTATCCATATTAAGTCAGTTTAGCACTTTGATTAAAGAGTTTAATCAATCACCATCCTAAGCTGTTTATTAATCACTTTATCAAGCAGTTGATGCATTGCTGGTTTTAATAGAATCCATTTATTTTGATTTCTACCTACTTCATCTTTCCAAAGGGCTTTCTGAATCAGCTGTGATAAAAAAAGGAGGGGGAAAAAAAAAAAAAAAAGGCTTGGTTGCATCTAAACACTGGAAGGTAAGAGCTCAGACCTCCCTTGCACATACTTCATTATCAACATTCTGCACCGACTTGGCCAATTTATTAAGGGTAAAAAAAAAACAACCCTGCTTGGAGTGAGTCTTTTGGTGAACCACACGGTTTAGCTCAGATAAACAGAGGCCATTCGTTTGCTTTCACACCTGACAACCTCATGATATACGATCCTAATAAGATTAATCTCCTCCCTCCCCCCATACACACACACACACTTTTGTTTTGTTTAGTGGCCTGACTTGGTGATCTTCTCTCATTCCCCTCATTGGGCACTTTTAATGCCTTTGGTTTCGGTTGGTGGTTAGAATAAAACAAACAAACAATCAATCCCCCACCCCACTCCCGAGCCCTTTCTCATTCCAGGGGAACAAGATTAATATAACAAGAGATATAAAGTAAGCAAGGGAACACTTACAAATGTTACAAAGCAGAATGGGCACAGAACAAATTCTTCTTTTATGCAATTTGCCTTGAAAAGCATTAAACACATGGGGAATCTGTGCCATCAAATCCACGCTTTGTAAATGGTGAGGAGGGAAAACAAGCCTTATACAAACAAAAGCATCAAATGAGAAATCCACAACTTGGGCCACAGCTGACTTTGGTTTTACTGCCTTTTAGGAGGTTTCACTTTACTCTCTGGCTATGTTTGATCTCTGAACTTTAGAAATCTTGGGGAAAGTAATCTAAGTTTGGCCTGATTTGCCTTCAGTAACAAACATGGATGCATGGCTTTGAAATATGACATACATTAGCACCTACACAAACCTTCTATTTTGAGCATGTTCCAGTTTTACCAGCAATATACTTCATGCTATATCACCAAACCCAAAAGATTTTTTCTTAATTTTGTCCAGTAAAGCTGATGGGGTTCCTTAGGAGTGTGAATTCTTTGGCAGGAGTGTAAAAATACACATCTCATTTAGAGTTCCACCGTCTCATGTCCCATACTCAATATGATGCGGCAGAAAGATCCCACAGTCGAAATTCTAATAATACATTTTAGCATGTTAAACTCCCGTGCAGGTTCTGTCAGACGTACGTTATTCATATGGCCTAATTATGTTAATTGAAGAATATTCTTTCAGTGTGAGACCAAGTCTTCCTCCTCTAAAGAGCTGGTAATACACACTTCGTATGTGTACAGACACGTTTACACAGTGGGCTGTTACTGCCCTACTTAGGAGTTACAGGAACTATGAAATATCTTAGAAGAGCAGGACTTCAGTGGGACCAGGAAACCAGCCCCAGTGCCATGGAACTCAGTGGGAGCACTGCAATCGTGGGACGTGCGTGATTGGGAATTTGCCACTGTAAAGCAGTTTAATAGGCACTGATGATTTTTTTTCCATAAATATTTGTTTCATGGTTAAGGTATTGCTACGAATGTCTAATTTTAAAGGCTTGTCATTAACTAGAAATTACCAGTGGTATTCTGGAAGTTACCAGCAGAGATGTCAAAACTGACTTGTGGCAGCATCAGCTCTTTGTGCTGTTGCACCACTGGGTTTAGAGCTCGGTTCTAACCCGGGATCCAACTGGATATTGAGTGAGGCAGCGTGGTCACCGAGCTGCCGTGCAGCACTTCCAGAAATATTAATTACGGTTGTAAACAGGGCTGCAAAATTAGGGATATTGCATCCTCCCTGGGCATTGGATCGGCAGCCCAGCTGTGAAAAGCACTTCCAGTCAGCTATCAATTGAGATGGAATGGCCATACAGCTGAATTGCAGTGTTTCCAAAAATGTTAATTAAGAATGGGATGCTGCTGCGAAGCGGCAGCTTTGTGGCCCTTTTGAAGCTGAACTGCAGTTGCTGGAAGTGCTGTGGCAGTGCACCACTAAAGCTAGGAACCCTCTTCCTCCTTGCATCACCCACCAAAACAGAACTCCTAATTAAATCAGAAGACCTTCTTCAGGGCCTGAATCACCAATTCAGACATTAATCTTGATGCCATAAATTTCTTTCATTTTTCCCCCCCCTTTCTATTCCTAAGGGCAGTCCTGCTTAACTGCATGCAGCTCCTACATTGAGAAATTAGGTCTTGTTTAAGGCCTGAGTTGGATCACTGAGACTTTATCCTAGGTTTGCTCTTGATTTTGCACCCCAATTCTTCAGTACAGCCCACTGATAAGAACATCTTCTGTAGGAGACTATGTTCAATTAAAGCACCTAATTGCTGATATTGGGGTGCAGAAGAGTAGCACAATAGTGTGAATCTTTTCTTCAATAGGAAACAGTTCACCAGAACTGTCTGTCCACACTGCTACTCGGTTCTTGGGCAAGAGGGTGATTTATCTCATTGCATTTTTTTAAATAGAGGCCAGTTAATAAACTGAGACATTTTCTATTTAACACGCTTACTAATGGAAACATATACATGTATATTCAAATGTATTTGTAAACAAATACAGATCTTTGGATGATTTATTAATGAATTTGTTGAAGTACAGATGAGACTTCTACGTTTCAAATATGACCTGCCAAATACAGTAACTAGTCTGAAAACACTTCAGCAATTCATGAATTTCACCTAATGCACTTGAGGATGTGTTAAGTCCTATTTATGGAGAGACAGTATGTATACTATTTCTCACTGTGTATTCATTAAAATATTCTAAAGATGATAGATGGAAATTGTGGCTAAGGCAGGACTGCATTTTAAAGGTTTTATGCTTATACTTTGCTGGCTATCATCACTTAAATATCCAAATCTTTAAGTTCAGTGTGGTGAGAACATTTCCTGTTCTACCTGTCGTCTTCCTAGTTTTATCAGTTTGGCTCCAAAGAATTAGCACAAATATTTGACTTTCACCGAGAATCAAAATAAAAACAAGAAGGCTAAATAGCCACCAAAATCCTGGCATGAAAGGAGAAAAGAAAAAGGACTTTTTTCCACCATTTATTCTGATCAGAAAAGAGCATGTCAATGAACCTTTGGGGAATGTCATTAGACGAGATTTTCCTGAAAAATTGCTGATAGTTCCAGTTGAATGCAGCCAGAATAAGCCAATTTTAAGATCTCTGGGGTGGCATAGGATTACGGATTTTTTTTTTTTTTTTGTCTTGCCCTTTTCACTTTTGGACAGACTGTACGTAAATTCTTTGCTCAAGTCTATATGCAACAGATGGTAACAGCAGAAATAACTGCTTGGTGTTAGGTTTTAAACTGGTGCTTAAATGGGTTTGTGGAAGAAAGTGTTGAAACAATGGGATAATTTTACTTAATGAGATCATTTTTATAAGGAAGAAGTCAGTCATTTAGAGCTGAGCTGCAGGAAAATCTGCACCATCAGCGGGTCTGTGGGAACGAGGCATGGGCATACTTACAGGCTGGGGTAAATGCTAAATATTTAAACTAATTTAGGCCACGTTTCCTGAAATCAAGCCATTTTTAATTGCTCTGCATTTGTGTGGACCCTGGAGGATGTGGGGACAGTGGCCACAGATCACCCCCCTTAAGGACACGTCCCGGTGGGTCTGTCCCTCTCACTGGTGGCCTTGTGCCCCTGGTGAATATCTGGAGATGTGCTATGAAAGAAACCAAAGCTGCAGCAAGCATTTCCAGAATATAAACAATACCTGGAGAAATAAACCCAAACCTATGAGAATGAAAGGAGACAAATAAGAAATCTTTATTGTCTTCTCTTCATTTTGTTTCAATGCTTAAGAAAAAAGGCAGCATTAGTGACTCATTTGAAAGCCCTGAGGCAGAAGAGGAACTTGGTGTGCATGTCCTGGAGTTTAAATACTTAATAGTATCATATTTTTAATTCTCCCTTGTTTTTCACACCAGTGCATGCTGGCACATCCTGAAGAGCACCCATGAGGCGATGGCAAAGCCTGAGCTTTGGTACACAAATCAATTCCCTTCCCCGTAGCTGATGCAGGTGAAATTCAAGCTGCAAGGAGGACAAGGCAGATAATAAGTTTTCACATGAAGTTTCAGTAAACACCATGGCCACAAAAAAAGTGGTGGTGATGGTTCACTGGTGGTCTGCAGAGACAGCCACTTGCTTTGAAAAGATTGTTTGCTAGGACAGTTCGTGTTGCAAGTGGTAAAATACAGCCTTGAATACAGCTTCTCTTATCTGTATGTGCTTTTGCACATTCAGATTCTGTGTGTCATATTTTGCTCCACACATAGTGAGACTTGCACAAATCACACCCACGTACCTTCCAGAGAGAAATGAAAGCTTGTGGATATAACAATACAGGTAATTTTCTTCTTAAATACCAGCTTGTTCTGAAATAACACTTGGCTCACAAAGAAGTTTCAGCATGGAGAGTATTTTTCAGTGCTAACTATTGTTGATAATTATTCCATTCATCACTAATTATTGGCTGTATTATTATTAGAGATTGCTGGTAATTATTATATTAAATAGAATCAGTGAGAAAGCAATGTACATCAAAAAGTTTGCTGTCCTGAACAAGTGACTTGTTTGGCTTCAAGTGGTTACTTGTCCTTACTTCTGTTGAAGTTTCTGAATTAATAACTGTAGAAGATAATTGGAGCAAAAATGAAGACTTATTCTTGGCTTGGGGAAAAAAACCGACACCAAACAAAACTCCAGACCCTCAGGAAGGAAAAGAATATAGTTGTGTAGCCACAATCTGAAAGAGTTCATAATCATAAAAGACAAATTCAGAATAAAACTAGTAGAAAGATAATTTGGAAGGATATTTTTGTGTTTTAATCACCCAAATTTGCAAATTCTTTGACATGTAATTTTTTTTTTTTGAGATGTACAATTGAAAAGGAAAAATATAATTAAAATTTCAAAAATTGCAGGGGGAAAGAGATCACTTTTACAGAAGTTCCACCCACATGCTTTTCTCAGCAGGGCACTACAACGTCTTAACAAGTAAAGTGCAAGATGGAAACATGACATCATTAGGACAGTCTAATTAGCCTGTAATTTGTCCCAGAAAGGTATCTGGTTACCAACTAATTGATGTAAACTGATTAACCCTTTCTCTAACATCCCATTCGCCACTTTTTTTTCACTTCCATAGAATCTGGTGAGGGTCAGGGCTCTGTTGTGCTACACACTGTGCAAACACAAATCAAAAAGACAATCCACACCCCGAAGAGCTCACAACTTACGTGTTGGAGGGGAGGTGATACCTGCACACAAAAAAGGATTTAGAATGAATAGCTTAATACCAGCTAGCATGTTTGGCAGTGGTCTCATCCTAGCAGCAGCTAGGACAGTTCTCAGGGCTTTTACAGACCTCAGAAAGAAAAAAAAAAAATTTAAGAAGGATTTGAAGACATATAATGAGGTGTCTCTATAGATGTTTTCTCCCAAGAGTGAAGGGCAGGATGTGTGACAGTGGAAAGGTGCTTGTTTGAAAAAATATAACAAGTGTGTGCTGGAAGCTGGCATTATTGGCTCCTTGGAGATGAGGTTCAGCTTCCTGACAAAGAAAAAGAGATGATTGGTACATAGGTATTATCTCTGAAGGGCCTTGAATGTGAAGACAAGTAGCTTATGTTTGATGCAGGTTGGCGGGGGAGGCCAGCAGAGGGATGGGGAGAGAGGGGTGACATAGTCGAAGCAGTGGGCTAGGAAAAGCCCATTTATGGGAATATTCTGAAAGCATATGAGCAGGGCAAGGTTGTGCTTGTCAAAGCTGAGGAGAAAGACGTTTTGTTAATCACGATGCGCGATGACAAGGCTTTGGCCAGCACAGGCAAGGCTGTTTGTGTTTTTGAGAGGTACACTGAGCAAGGTCGTCTTCAAAAGTGAAGGCTGGGGCTGAGGAATAGGCAGGTAGGGGTGATGTCCATGGTGAGCAAACAGGAGGTGGTGCTGGGGGTACCAAGGGAGACACTCATTGCCCTGTTTGTTACGCTGAAGCCTGAGCTGGTTTCTGAATTTCTGTGTGGAGGTGCTGGGAAGGAATTTAACTTGGACAGGAGGCACATCTGGGGTAAACAGAGATCTGTGAGGCATCAGTATGAAATCATTGCATCTCCTCGCTGAACTGGCCCAGAGATGAGGGTAGGAAGAGAAAAATGCGTCCAAGTGAGAAGGCAAAACCTTCACAGAAAGTTGAGCAGTGTAAGGATAAGGTGAGAGGAGACCATAGAAGATGGGTGTCATGACAGTCAAAGAATAGGAAACTCATGAAGAACATCATAGAAAACTGTGTCAAAAGGACCTTGGCAAAATGAGAAGGGTATGATTGGGGCTTTGACTCAGAAGAGCCGTCTGGAAACTGGTGGGAACTGTGTCAATTGAGTGTAACGGGCAGAAATTAGATTAGGAACAGTTTAGGACAAAATGGAAGGAGAACTGACAGCAGCTATAAACAGCTTGTACAATGAAAATGAGAGGAAGCAGTGATTGGAGAGACAAGAGTGGGCTAGAGTGTGTATGTTTTCGTTCTCAGACGAGAGACGCTACAGCATGCCCATATTGTGGTGGGAAAGAACCAGGAGAAGAAGAGCAGTAGAAAGTCTGACAACTGTGCTGGAGTTGGAGTGCAATCTGATAGGGGAAAGCTTCAATATATCTGGCCCCTGCATTAAAATAGCTGCAGGCAGCACATGCTTCTCTGTGTGGTTCAGAATGTGCTTTGTGTAGTACAAAGAAATAAGGATAAGATTCATTGTGTGCCTCGTCGTGCTCTCCTGGTTGTTGCAAGCAAGCAGGGTCTACTTGTGCCATGACTCAGTGGCAGAGGACTAAACCCTCTCCCCATCACCCTAATTAACAGGGAAGCAGTTGGATATTCCAATGCAGTTGGTAGGTGCTGTACAGGTACCAGTTTTGCATTTTCTTCTAAAACTACTTTAAAAAAAACTTGCATTTTAAAGCAGTTGTGTTTTTTTGGTTTGTTTTTTTTTTTTATAAATGAACTTCTGTCTTCCCTGGAGAAAGCTCTGCTATGCCAAAATAGTGTGTCATATTTTTACAGGTAATTAAAAATTTTCATTCAGAAATGTCAGGGCAGTGCTGAAACATCTTCTCTCTCATTTTCTTGCTTTTCATCACACTTTATTTGAATTTAAAAAGTTTTCTTTGATTCCCTTTTTTCTTATTTTTCCAAAATGAAACATCAACTGAAACACTGAAGAGTAACTGAAATGACACTTCGATTTCTTTTTTATTTTCTCCTTATATACTTATTTTTGTTTTTCCATCTATCTCTCCGGGTTACCTGTACACGTTTCGGGTTTTCAAAGTTTGAATTGTGATGCACAAAACACCAGCCAAAGGCTGGAGATCCATCTCCCCGAGCCAGAGGTTACATGCATAAATTCATGTCCATCACGCTCTGAATAAATTCTTTTGTTTATGCAACAGTCTGCGCAAGCACAACACACTTGCAGCTGAGCACCAGTTGGTTTACAGCTTTCTGTGCCATTCTCACTTCTGGGTGGGGGGTTGAGTGCATTGAACCCCACAGCTGGTAAAACCAGTCCAGTGCGAGCCGATTTGCATCTGAAAAGCCCTGGCTCCAAAGGTGCTGTGACTTGCCTTGCACTTGCATGTGGAGGTTGCTAAGCGCAGCCCCTGGTGCGCACAGTTTTGTGTTTTTTTGGAGCGCCGTGGCTTGGATGTCGTGAGTGAAAAAATTTACAGAGGGGCTCGACATGTCCTGAAACCAAAGGGAAGGTTCCTGCTGGTGTCTCTGAGCGGTGGCTCCGTCCCTCAGCTCCAGAGGGTTTGTCCGTGTGCGCTTTCAACGCGGGCGTGCGCGAACGTGGTTTTTCTGTTTTGCTGGTAGAATTTCCTGGGTCTTCTTGCAAGCAGAAATGACATTTTTGTCATGACGAGTAAAGACAGGGTTGACAAGAGGCACGATCTCCCCTCTCTTTGTGCGGCTTCACAGGGGCTTGGCTCAGTGAATGAGTTACTGTTGCTTCTGATTCACAGAAATACCAGTGAGAGGCGAATCATGGTTTAAGGGAGAACATAGCTGTGCTCTAATCTTGTAGGATAAGTGCTGTTTGGGTAGAATTTTTCTGATCCAGATCCGCTTTTCTCCAGTTTCGATAAACGGCAGCTCTAGTTTTGCGATTTCTCAAACACGCAAAGTTTTGGGAGGATGGAAATGAACCCTTGGGGTTGGTTGGATGCAGGAGCAACAGGAAGAACCTTTTAGCAGAATCTAGGGAGGTCTGCAGAGGGACAGGCAAAACCCAGTTTCTTGCTGGAGTCTGAGACACATTTCTGGTTTTCCCTGCAATCTCACCCTCCTGGCCAAAACACAAAAGGCCATAACTGAGCACATTTCATGCGCAAATACTTCATCAACTCTGCGCCATGCGAGCTATTTCCCATCTCCTCCCCTTGCTCCAAACTGATATATGTGGCTCACCACATTTAAAACGAAAAGTCCTCAGACAATTCTAATCATATTGTCAGTCAGATAGTCATCTTCTGAAAGGGGATCCTTCACCTTTAAGAATGCATGTACAATAGTGATATGTAAGCAGCTCAAAGACTCAATACCCCTTTTTTCTGCAAAGCAAGGCTGGGTTAGGAAAAAATCAATATGTTAGAAGTAAAGGTCATACAAGGAAAAGTGACATGAAACAGTCTTCATGAAGGATATTGTTCCCTTAGTTCTGTTTGAAGTTTTCTTTACCCTTGTGCTAGCCTTAGAACAAATATGTTTTGTCCTAGAATAGAAACATATTTTTATTCACCTTTAAAAAAATCGGTATTTTAAATATTTGTCTATTTAGGGCATGTTCGCATTTTAGCTTGTTTTGTTTTTGTCCTGTGGGTGAAGTAATCCTTGGAGAAAAGAATATTGTGTGTCTGCCATCCCAGTGCATTTGTTGGTCAGGGTTCCTTTAGAAATGGAAGTATATAATGCACACAAATGTATTTGCCTATCTTTTTAACAGTTCTCAATTTACTTTTCAAGTGGGCCAGATGCAATACTATAGCTCTTACAAGGGTCAGGAACATCTCCTTATTTCCCCACACTCTGTACTTATTGCTTGGGTATAGTTTTAAAGTAGTCCATGAACCCTTTTCATTCTTGCAACACATTTACCCACAATTAACAATCAAACCATCCTTCCTTCATTCAGGCTCCCATTCTCTCCCTGCCTCATTTTCCCTGCCTCTCTCTTGATCTGCCATTGTGCCGAAAGCTGTTTGTGCCATCGCAATCTGCCCTCCTTACCAGCCACACAAGGATGGGGAGGGGGAGAGAAAAAGCACACAGCATTCAGGCACTGAATAGCAAATTGCTCTTGAGTGTCCTTGCTTTCCCCAGCGCTCCCCCTTCCTTCAGAAGGACAAGGGGGCCCCTGAAAGCAACTATACATTTTGCTTAGTGCACTTGAAAACAAGCGTTTCACACCTGAAGCCTTTCACGGCAGCCCAGAAGCACCCCTTCAAACCACTTAATTGCCAATTGCTTCTGAGCTCGTTGTGAAAGTCCATTATGTCAGGCAGCTCTATGGCGAGTGACAAAGTATGGGGAATGAAAGAGTCCTCCTTGCAGGGCCAGCGCAGTCCTAAAACCCCCAGTTCATTGGTTTGCTTGCTGTTAACAGTTACTGGCCATGGTCAAAGGTATGCCAAAACCTCTATCTTCTATTATGATTAATTTGTTATATGGAAGATGCTGTTTTCCTGATGTTCTGTCTCACATGTGGCTATATAGAAACATACGAGCAAATTTCAGATGTGCCTGGGGAAGGTATCCTCACACAAACTTCACCTGTACTTGGAGATTGTACCATTGCCACTATTGTTCTGCTTTTTTTTTGTTGTTGTTTGTTTCCATTAGGTGAAGTAATAAAAAAAGAAAAGAAAAAAGGGATGTGATGATTTTCAAGGTTGAAGCTGGTTTCTTGGGTACTAAGAAAAAAGGATGCAGGTACTCACTTAAAGGAAGAAAGGAGATCAACTCGAAGAGATGCGAAATAGGTTAATGAAAAAAAAAGGAAAGAAAAGAAAGTCTTAGTTTTAGAATTGCTTTCCTTGTGGCTGTGATTCTGGTGAGCGTTGGTTAGTGTTTGAACTGAGCCAAAAGAGTATGGATATAACGTTATAGAGCAAGGCACGTGTTGCAAGCATTCCCTGTTTTTATTGGAGTGTTTATAGTTCATTGGGTTTATGATCCAGTTTGGCCTTGTGGACTCAACAGAAAACCTCCCACTGGTTCTCAAAAGTTCTTGATTTTGGACTCTTGCTGCTCACTTTTGTGTTCCTACCAGAGATATTCCAGTGAAGTAGTTTACTGAATTGTGAATGAAATTCAGGCTTGTGAGTATTTGCAATAGTATCAGAGCTGATTTATTCAAAAGATCGTGGGCATAGTATGAACCTGACTCTAAAAGCATCTTTCTGACCTATGATGGAATAGGAATAACATCATATGACATGGTGTCAAGTCATGAATAACCAACGCACCTCACACTCAGACTGTTAAATACAGCCAGCTGATTACTGAGGAGAAGCAGATCTGAAGAAATCATTTTAATATTTTTTGAATAACAAGTTCAAGAAAAGTGCTCTTTGCATATAGACAATTCATGGGTCAAAAAAGGGGTGGCATTAATTGCTTAAACTGTTCATTATGAACTAATCACCCAGCTCTAATTAACACCTTTTAGTGGATTTTAAAGAAAAACAACACTACATAAACAGATGCAATGTAAACTTGACTAAATACAGCACTCTTAAAGACAAGTAAATTCTTAGAAATTGATTTTAGAGTAGTATTAAAACGTGTATAAATATCTACTCAGTTTAGGATTACATTAAATAAATGCAGTAAAGCAGAATGATCTCGAGATTGTGAAGCCCTAAACTGTACCTGAGGCCTTTTTAGAATTCAAACTTGCACTCCCCTGATGCCCCCAACAGACTTTTTAAAAGTCTGGTCACTCTTGCCTTTTGATTGGCTTTACAGAGATTATTTTCAAGTATGATGATGTATCAGGTGCCTCAGATGGTTTAATAACTGTATTACCAGGTGTTTAAAGACAGGCTGATTTTTATTCGTTATTAACAGAAACACCCCCCTCTCATCTGAGTATTGCACTACAAAGGCAATAAACAAATTAACTAACTTAGTAAACCTCATTAATAAGAATGTTTCACTAAACTGAGGCCATCAGGTATCCCAAATGGAGGTAGAGCTGTTCATATCCACAGAGTCTGCTGAGCTACACCTGCTGAAATTCAGGCTATGCTTCTATGACTGTGTGTATCCAGTTAGAGCTACAGTGGTGTTAAAGAACACCCAAAAATGTCTGTTGAAGCTGACTGGTCATTTAGTAATTTCTTTCACTTTTCTAACAATCTGTATGTCTGCTAGGTTGATTTCTTTACAGACCTTGGTAGCTCCTTTCATCTGGCAGTGCAGGACTCCAGGAAATTCTGCTGCTCACCATTTGGCACAACCATTCAAAGTCTCCTGTTCAGTGGCACGACAGAAGCAAATATGTAAAATGTTGGTCTTAAACATTTGGTACTTGCAAGAAAAATACTGAGTTTCACAAAGAAATAATTGAGAAACTTCTCCAGTACCTCTCGTAGAAAAGTCCCTTCTATTTTCAAGGTGTAAATCACAGGAGGACACAAAATGTGATTTCTCTGAGCAGAGATGACTTCTCAGACAGCATTATCTTCCTTTGCTGCAAGACCACACATTCATCCCTCCTTTTCATCGTACTCTTTACAGCAATTAGACATTTTCCTATATATTTCACACTGCTATGTAATTTCTTCTGACAGCTCATCAGCCTCTTTGACTCATGACCTGTAATGGCATCCTTGTTTTTTGAGATGTTTGTTTATTTTTTTTCCCCCTCACCAGAAGATGTGAGCACATATTATCATAGATGCATAAGGCCTATCAGTCATTTTTTTCAGGAGATATCCAGTAATAGAGCAATACTGTTCCCTCTCCACCCACTTGTGATTTTTTTTCTTACCAATTTCCCTCAACTCCCTGAAAATAGCAGGTGCTTCTCTTCATTCACCTCCGCTTCATCCAGCCCATCTGTCTGATTCTTGTATGAGAAAGATTAATGGGACATAACTCACTTCATCTCATGGTTTTTAACAGATCAGGGCGGAGGGGTAGGTGGAAATTCTATCCAATTTTAGATAGATGTTTCATGATGAAGACCTGATGATGATATCGCAGCAGTAAATTTGGGATCCTTCAGAGTGTTGGTCTGTTTCCAAAGTATTTCACAGGCTTGTGTTTTGAATGTCACCATAAGTAAGTTGCTCTCTACCCATCCATCTCGAAAGCCATCACTACTGTACCAATTAGATGCCTTAAGTGTAGTTGTGGTAAAACTGCTTTAGCTTCGTAAAGCTGAATACACATTAATCCCTCGCTTACCCTGCGTTCCTGTGCGGGGACAATCTTGGCAGGAGTGTTTGGAGGGGTCGCAGGGTTTGTTTGCTTGAAACATATTTTCAAGTAGCCCTTTAAAAAAAGCCTTTCCCCCTTCTCATATACCTCTGTCTGTTTTCTCTCTCATCATAAACCTTGCCATGCAAGTCGTCTGTTTTTGTTGTTGCTGTTACATTTTACGACTTTGTGTTGAGTACTGCTCTGCTCTGATTGTGGTCCTTCAGAAATGAGTGGAAGGGCAGAGCAGGAAGACGCCTCTGTGTATTCATTGTGACATACCCTGGTATCTGTCACTGCCCAGATCCACACCAGCCTGTCCCACAGGTCCGTACTGGTATTTTAGTGTCAGGCAATGCACTGTTATTTTCCGTCCCACTCTAGCAGAGGTTCAGCAAAAGAAAAAGCTCCTTGTCCCCAGGAGCAAACGACTTCGTTTCTACTTTTTGTGCAAGTTTGCAGCGTGCACCTGTATCAGACCTAGGTCAGAAGGCTCATTCTGGAGGTGGTGCTTTGCCTTCTCTTGGGGCATCTGTGACAGATACTGAAGGTGGCAGCTTCATGTGTAAATGTGAATTCTTGCAGAGCTTTGATTTGCCTGAAAAAGTGAACATGGTTAGATGTAACAGCCTTTGAAAGGGTAGAGAGAGTACAAGCATCCACTTCTGAAGCCGTAATGACCAAAAGTGCATCTTGAAGACACGTCTGGTTTTCCCCCCATTGAGAACTTAGCCCTAAAAATCTCCTACATGAGAGTTTGCAGCCACAAAGTGTAATTTTCTATTCTGCACTTCCACCAGTTTGGCTTACAAAGAAGAAAATGGTCTCTCTATATGCTCTACAACCTTTTGAAATCCTCTTTGCTCATTTGAGTATTGCCCAGAGTGTAAATGAATGCGAAATTTGGCTTTAATACTTCAAATCTGTTCACATCCACGAGGCTTGTCATCTTTGTGCCACGTTGTACAAGAAAGCTGCCCTACAAGAGCATTACACAGCCTCACCAAAGAGAATCCCCAGGGTAGTTCAATATCTGCACAGAGGCAGATGGATTGGTTGTAGCCTGTGATGCCAAACCAGTGCCTCCAATAATTTTTGATTTATCATAGCAAGCACTCCTAAGATGAAGGGAAAAAGCAGCTACCTGAAGGCTACTTCTCCTCTAAGACTGCTCTGCATCGTTCCTCTAAGGCTGAGAGATTTCTGTCTGTACCCCTGGTTCCAAACACACATCTGTTGTTTCCTCTGAGATCTTCCAGAGGTGTTCTTAGTCCCGTAGTTTTCTGTCCAAGGAGATGTTTTCCTTCAGGCTGCCAATCACGGCATAGCAGTACGCTGATTTTCTTCAGTAGGATGCTGTGTGATGACAGAGGTTTGAGACTTCTGCTCTGCGTGGGAAGAGAAAAACTTCAGCGTAAAACTTTGTTGTTTATTAAAATATTCAACCCCGTTGGATCCCCTGCTTTTAAAAAGTAAACAATGGGGAATAAAGCACTCTTGCAAAGAAGTAGGTGTCAGGAAAACAGGATTCACTTTACTAAGAAGCAACTGGTGATGACAGTGTGCTATAGCTGTCTTTGCAACTCTTACATTCTCTTCTCCTGGAGTTGGCTCTTGAAGCGAAGCACGTGCTGCTTACAATGTGCACAGTGCACTGCGTACTTTGATTTTCTCTTATTTCTCTATTAAGAAAGAAAACAGGCACTGAATCTTGCCAGTAAACACAGAACTTTGAAATTCAGCAGCTCGCCTCTTGTTACTTCTCTGTGCAGTGGAGGGTGGTGCTTGCTGCTCCTGTCCAAGGCGCAGATGTGGAAGTTCCTTAAAGGTGAAAGCCACTAAGCTCGAGCAGAAAAATTCTGAGCATGGGACACCCAAAACATACTAGAAATTGTCTCATGTTCAAAGGCCTCAGTACCAATAATGTAAATAGAAAACACTAATTCACTAAAATACTAAATAGTACTTCTGATACCCTGTCAAGAACATGTTTTCTTTCTTTGCTAAACCTTCTGATCTGGACCAGGGTTAGAAAACCTGAATTTTAAATCAGTGAATCATGATATTAGGGGGCAGCAGCACCTGCTGTGCTGTTGTTGGGATCTAGACCAACTTCCTTAGGGTACAGAATGAAGTTAAGGTGCCAGTGAAAATCAGATTAAAAATATGTGCTTTGGGGTGATGGTTTTGCCAGCAAAGCTATCAAACATTACAGGTAAACATACTTGAGTCATATGAAATCAGTTAATTTATATATACAAAAAGAAAAGAATTAGAACCTATTTCTGCATCCATGAATTAAATGGATTTTTTTTAAGCATTCTGCAGTTAAAATGGTAAATGCTTGCTGTAAAGAGCTTGGTTGGACAGGTTTGTAAGAGTTAAAAATTTTAACTTTTAACGATAAAGAAAAAATAAAGATTTAGGATATTGAAGCTGTACTGGTTGATTTACTGAAGTTGGTACCAGACCATTCTGTGGCCATAACTTGTGTTGCAAGTAAAATTCTGAAACTCCTCAGTGTTAATTTCTATATATATATAGTATATTATAAAAAAATAATCCTCCAGTTTTTGTGTGGGCAGAGGTCTTGAAAGTCCCTGATGGAAATTTTTGCTCTAGAATACTGTTAGCATCAGGTGGCTCTTAATTATGAGCACAGGATTTAAAATCTCTGATTTAACAAAACACCTCCTCCAGAGATTCGATAACGCTCCAAAATAAACGCAGCAAATTCTGTGTTTGTTCCATTAGGAGATAAGCACTGAGTTTAAGGTAAAAGTGAACAAATACAGAATGTATGTTCAAGTTCTGTGGAAAGGAGGAGCGCCAATGAGAATTTATGGTTTGAAAGAAAACATTGGCAAAATCTTGGGAAGTGGTTTTAGCTACGTTTAAAGCTCAGTGTCTCGGCGTGTTGTGCTCTCGCACAGTGTGGTCAGCTCCAGATGAATGTGAATGAGGTGTTTGGTTATTCGTTATCTCAGGGTGGGTGATCAGCCTGTGCTCCAAGTCGTGGTCATCTAAGACTGAGTATTCCCATGAAAGTTTGCTGAAAAGTTCCTGTGAGACTTCTGCAGTACGAGTTTGCAAGATGCAGTGACTAACTATTAAAAAAGGCCAAGGGATGCTCGTGGGCAGAGGGGTTTTTGTAGGACTGTGTTGCTTCTCACACTTGTAATCTACAGCAGAGAGATTTCGTTAATACAGAAAACTCCCTGAAAATTGGATTGAACTATTTGTTCATTTGCTGTAACTCTCTAGTTTCATTTTGAAAACTCGGAGTTTAACTTACTAAAATTTATAGCAATGAACACAAAAAACCCTTCTGCCTGAGGAAGTATCCTTGTTAACAGACTTCAGCTTAAACTTGATCTGAGATTTTTGCTCTGTTTTTGCATCGAAGCTATTGATTCTGGTAGAAGCTTGATCATTTGTGCCACTCAACAATATGACTTTGGTTTCCTAGGCAGCAAACTACAGGTCTGTAATTTAAACTCAGATTGTTGTCTCACACGTGTGCGTTAGGAAATATGGGGCTATTGCCTATGGAAGGTGCAGTGAAACCCATCAGATGTTTTAAATCACCACACAACTGGCAATTAAAATGTTTGGGAGAACTACGAGGAGTAGAGGAATCAGAGCTAAAATTGTGCAAAACTATTTAAAGCAGGAGAAGGGTGTCAAGAAAGGAGCTGAGGGTGTTTTCCTTGGAATATCTGTTTTGAGCATGAAATTCCTGGTCAAGTGCACACATAAATTATCTTTTTCTTCCTTCTCCACCCACCATTTTTTCTCTCTCTCTCTCTTTTTTTTTTTTTTTTTAATCTGAGCTTGACTGCTGCAATCTGTGTTGCTCAGTATTCCTGACCTACGCAGCAGCTCAGGAGCGGTGGCATAAGTTCATAATGTTCTACGAGGGAAAATTTAATCAGCAAAAATAATTGTCTTGCTTCCTCTCCTTCAGTGGAGAGGAAAAAAGGGGGACTCTGCACGCATGACAGAACATGCGTGGACCACCAGAAAAGCGTGGTGAGGTTGGAAGGTGTTAGGGCTCTTTTTTAGAACAATCTGATCAGAAGGCAAATGTCTAAAGGGAAAAGGAATCCGAAAAGAGTGCTGAAGTGCCAGAATGCAGCAGCTAATAACTTTAAATAGTTCATTGAGTCTTCCGGAATTTTTTTTGTTCTTCTTCGGGAATAATCTGCTTACATCGTTAAGACCTCAGCTAAGCTCAGTAACACAAATTACCAGATGTTGTATCCCCTAGTTTTTTCCATCAAAAGACCAACCACCAAGCTTGTTGAAAGAGAGAGGTCATTGTCCTTCCCTGGCAATAAAACTATTTTTGCAACTCCTAAGAAATGAAATGAGAATACCTTTCAGCTGTAGAGGGGATCCTATCTCCTGCTTCTTCCAAGTTTCCCTGTTTTGCTTTGTTATTTTCTAATAATGCACTCATGTGTAAGCTAATAATGTGAACAGAGGGAAAATGAAGAGTTTAAAAAAAAAAAAAAAGACAGAATGAATTAGGGCAATTGAGGTCGCTCTCTTTCATTTTTGCTGGAAGGATTTTAGCCCTAGTTTTTACCTTATCGCTTATTACACAATTTATGATAAAATGAGATGTGATTCCATTCTTATTGTTGTGCTATAGCCTATTGAACATGCATATATAGAATTCATTTCAAATTTAAACACTATCTTAATTATAAATTGAATAAAATGGACAACCTATCAGATTCCCTAAATTGCATTCTAACAAATAATTTCATTTTCCATTACTTTTCCACCAATGATATACTGGGCATAACAATGTTGAGTATACACCCTGTTCTTCTACTTTAATTGTGCCAGAGATTTTGCTGTGTGACAACTGTTTCTCTGTGGGCATGTGTGTTGCTTGCCATTTGTTCCATAAACTGGGTTTTTTAGGCATTTTAGTGAGGTTATAGAGACCCTTAGAAAATATTCGTACAAATTTTATTTTGCGTCGTCTTTTTAAGTCTTATTCTACCACAGGCACAATTCAGAGCTTGTAGTTTGACATGCACAGCTTGGTTTGAAGCGGGTTATTCAGTTTGAAAATATATGTACAACCCAGATTCCATAAGGATTTTTAATGTATGAGGTCACAGTGTGGTCCATATCTCATCTGGAATTTGAAAGATAGTAGCAAAAGAGATCTAACAAAATAACTGATGTCTGTTCATCACTCTGCATTTTCTAACATAATTTGGAATTTAGATGTTTTGTATAGTAAATCAGCCTGACAGCATTAAAAAAATAGATATTAAAAAGGCATTAAAAGGTTTACTGATGTTTTCTACTAACTTTTGGGAAGTATTTAAGAATTAGAATGTGGAAAAATTATAGTAAGGCGTAAAACCATCAAAAATGATACTATCAGGGAAAAGGGCAGGAATGTGTGTTAGCAGCTTTATAAGACCCATGACTTTTTAATTCTCTGTGTTAAACCTCTGTTCAGATTTTAACTCAAGTTTACTAAGTAGTTCCATTACAATATCTCAAAAATTGCCGAGATAAAATGTCTAAAAGATTTGATCTCTTTTTCATTATGTTGTTTGTACTTTCTAAATAAACTTCCGTGTATTTTAAGATTTCAAATGTATTCCAGCCAAATGTAGACTTTTTTATACCTGGCAAAAGATTGATTGTATTTAAAAATAGCCAAACATCTGCTTTTTTAAATGTGCTGTTCATAATTTATTTAGGTTTTAGTTGTGTTTCATTTGGTTTCAAAAAGCAAATGGGCACTGAACCCTGATTTCTTAAGAGATTTCTGAAAAGTTGTTGTACTTTCCATGTTAATATTTTTATATAATCATAATTATTATTTAAATGCTAAATTCACAGTGGTTAGCAAAACTTACTTGTTACATTTTTTTGAGTCTAAATAAAGTTTCTTCCGTCAGAAGAAACACAATTGGACAATAAGTATAAATAACAAATATATAAATAACAAATTTGGATGTTACTAATTCAGCATTTTTCTCATGTCATAAAGAAGATTTTATTCAAATTCCTATTCTCTTTAACTTTCTTTTGAAAGTATATATTTTTATTTGAAATCCTTCAGCTTTTTCTTATCGTAAATTACTCACAGTGCCATGCGGTGCTTAAACTGGCAAGAATAAATAAACGAAATACTTGTTGCATCTCAAAGGATAGTTCCTCCCTTCCGAAGTTTGCAAATAGGGCAAAAAAAAAAAAAAAACAACTAACAGTGCCTGAGAAATTCTAGGAAGAAGTTGAAGTATCTCAGCAATGTGGCAGCTGCTGAGCTGTACACACAATACTGCTCCCTTTAATATTTTTGTACTTTACGAGTTTTTCTCCACGACAAAACCTGCGATTTTTAGCCATTTCCCCCCCTAGTTGAAATGATTTGCTATCACCGTAACTCGATCTGTTATCTCCCAAATAGTTTCAACCGTGTTAATGTGTGCGTGGACTTTTTTTTTTTTTTTTCCCTCCCCCCCCAACTCCTTATCAGGCTCTCGGCAGCATTTGTGATTCATAGCAGTCATCAAAGTGATAATAAACTCATTCACAATACTAACAAACATGGGGCTCCCAGTTATTTACGAGGCAAATTCACAGCGATGCCGGGCAGTGGAACAGGGGAGAATCAAGATGGTGTTGATTGATAAATTGACAGGTTAATTTACAAGTGGATAATAGGAGTTAGACCCAGAGGGAGCGCCAGCAGCCCCGGCTCTAGCTTGGTTGCACTGCCATCTGTCTTGTGCCTGGGAATCTGCAGGAGCGGTTCCACAGCTCCCGAAATTCAGGATAAAAACCCCCTGTTTGCGGCAGTTTTAATTCGCTGCCTCGCTCAGCCCACCGATCCCCCTCCCTCCGGCCATCTCCCCGCCGGCCAGGTGACCTGCACCTACAGAAATGCCACCAGCCGCCTGCTACTTAAAATGCGAAGTGTTTCTGAGGTCCTGGAGTACTTTTGCTTGGCTTTTAATCGAGAAAAGAGAAATATTTTTGTAGGTCGTAATAGCGGATACAGTTTTGTGCCGCTCGCATTGCTTAAAAAATGATTGTGTTGTTTTCCATTTCGTATTCACCTGAAATGTTTATTTTTTAAGCCAGCAAATGAAATAAAACTAACTTTTAGTCTATCTTATTACTAACTTACTTTTCTTTCTCAAAATACATGCATTTCAGTGTTCCATCTGGCCCACAGGAACTTAACTTTGTAGCCAGATATTTCTGCTGTTTAGTTGGGAGCATTGAATAAGTTCTGTGAGTCACCTCATTTTTGTAATCCCTAGGGGCCATTTTTATGGCAATCAATCACTGTTTTTATGTCATTAAGCATTTAACTAAACTGGTTGTTGGCTTCCGCACAATGACCTGAAATTTCATGGAATTCAAGATCAAGGAGCAGTTGCCATCATACGTCTTTGAAGTTAATATGTTCCAGTCTTGCATTTTAGCATTATGAAAGTTTTATTGGGAAAATAAAACGGGTGGTCAGAAATACAGTTTTCTTTTTGCAGTAAGTGTTAAACGGCGGGGAAGGTGTTTTGTTTTAAATACCTGGGATGTTTCTGCTGGGGTTGCTGATGTTCTTTAGCTGCCCTGGGCCTCCAGCTCAGAACTGGATCTCAAAATCCGGGCAATGGGATGTGCTGATGTCTCCTGTCATTAGCCCGGATGAGCAAGCCTGGGTTACACTTACTGCATGCCAAACTCCGGGAATATGGGTTCTGCAATTCCCAGTGAGACCGGGAATCCTGGCATTTCATCCTGCAGCTCAAGCTCCGAATGGGTACAAAGCACAGCACCCGAGCGGCTGCTGGTTTTGTTGTCTCTTAAACTGTTGTTAAATTCAGGGATACCCAGCACACCTCTCGGGTCTGGGATTCTCCTCCCAGTTGCTCCTGGAGCCCCAGTGGAGGGGAGTAGATGCTCTGGTGGGCTTGCCCAGAATGTTAATTGTGTCTGGTGAACAGGCGTGATTCGTAATGCTCCAGATGAAGTTGTGAAGGCATTCAGGGGCAAATCCTTTCCTCCACGCCTTGCCCAGACGTGGGGGCTTGGCGTGGGGGAACTCTGTGGGGAGCAGGGGAAGGAATAAACCTCCCTTGCAGGGCTTGGCTGTGCTCTCCGAGCTCCAGGCAGCCACCTCTGTGGGTTTGCCTGTCTGTCACGGGGTGGATCTGCACAGGGACAGAGACCACTGCTCACCCCAACCCGCTGCCAGCAACGAGGAGCCCCTAAAACCATCCCAGAAAACCCATCCTGATTAAACCTGCAGTGAGATAGCGTCGTTTTCTGGTGCTCTGCTGATCAGCAGAGTGAAGGCGGCTGAGCTTTTCAGGGGCTGCATCTGTAGGAAAAGTAAAACACTTTAACAAAAAAAGAAAAACAAACCCCAAAGCCACCCAGACTGCAGAGATGAAACCCAGTATTTCCTATGCACAAAACCAGCCAACCAAAGTTGTAAAAAGATAACAAAAACACGGGAAAGTTGGGCTCTTACAGGAAGAAAGTTTAAAATGGAACAATTTTCTAGCCTTTACCAAGGAGCTGGGAGGATATTACTGGTATTTATAACGAAGAACTATCAGCTGAATTTAGCAGTGTGTCTATCTCATCCTGCCCACCATTGCAACTGGGCAGTTTTTCTTAACTAATTTGGGGTCCTTTTTCTGTGCAGTGGTTGTTTGATAGAAGAAATTTACTTTGTTGCACATTTAGTTATCAGAACAAAAACCAGTATCTGCCTGGGAAGACAAATACTCATTTACTTTAGTCAGATTTTTTTTTTATTGTTTAGTAAAAGGGCCAAGATAATCTTGACACATGATCTTGGGAAAGAGGAGCAAAGTTTTAAAGGAGCAGGTGAGATGAGGGTGCACATGACAGGAGTTTGTGAAAGCTGGTGAAAATCATCTGATCAACTCCTCTACCTGATGGGCTTTGCTGGTCTTCCGACATGAATTCAGTGCCCTCTTCACCTGTTTTGTACTGATTTGGGGCCATTTATTTTGTGGTAGCCATCTATTGTGGTATTGAAGTGATCTAGCTGGGTTTTTTCCCCATATCTTTGCTTTCCTCTGAGCCATCTGGACAGTGACAGGTTTGCAGACTCATAGATTACAATGGTAATTACTCTTAAAAATTAATTTTAAAACGTTCTGATGAAAGTTTCTTTTTGCAAAAATTGAGTAACGATAGGAATGTAGTAGGGTGGTGTTTGGCCCTGATATTTTATAATATAGTGTGAGAACTATGGATGTCTAAAAAATATGTGTGTATATTTATATACCTACACACACAGATGTGTAAATGTTACCAATTTTCACATAAGTTCAGGTGGCTTGTTTTTTGTTTTGTTTTAATGCTGCAGCACAGGGCTACAAATAACACGAAAAAAAGAAAGTGCAGATGCTTTTAAATCCTTCTCTTGCCTGGGCTCACATAACCGTAGCAAACGACAGGTGAGTTACAAGCAGAGAATATTTAGACTCATTGATTTTCATTATTACTTCTTTCTCATTCCATATGTCACATCAAAGCACGGTGGTATTCTGTTTGGAAAGGAGATCAATGCCAGGAGATCGGACTGATCCTTGCTATTCACAAGGAGTTTCCAAATTCAGTGGGTGACACAGGATAAAAGTGACCCTGGATTTGCTGTGACTGTTTTCTTAAGTTTAGCCAGACAGACTGCACAAAGAGAGAGAGAGAGAAAAAAAAAAAAGGAGCATAGATTCTGGCTTTGTACAAAAACTGTTCTCTTAATTGAAGCTTATTTAAAAACTTAGATATTCTTTTCAACTACAATGCTGGAAGATTGTCTTGACTTCTCTTTATTATTCTGAGTCATTTCAAGTAAAAGTGCACATCTCTCCTCAGTAAACATATTTTATGAATCAATCCATGCAAATAATGCTTTCTTCAATTGTGCACTTCCTAAAATAACATGTTGACATCAAATCATCCTGTTTTGAAGAGTTTGTAATAATAAATAATAATCAATGCTGCAGACTGAAGGATGCATCAATTATATTTATTTTACCCACAGTAGAGACTCTCTCGGTTGTATATTTTTCTCCAATAATTTTGCACATTTTATTGTAAAGTGTACTTCAGTCTAATTGGCAATGTGGCTACTGACTGCTGATTGAGACAAAATTACACTTTGCCTGAAACAAAAAATTGAGTTCTATTATGTGAAATCTAAAATATTGCTGTAGTCTTGCAGAATCATTCTAGAATGTGGTTTAGCAGGGACAAAAGAGAATTGAAGAACAGGTAGTGTAAAGAAATAGAACTTGATGCAAAAAAAAAAAGAAATAGAAAATGTTGCTCGAGATAGAATTGAAATCACAAGGGAAGTAAATCTGGGAGATTATCAACTTTATCAAAAAAGAAGCCTGGTTTTGAGATTTTGAGAGAAACTTAAATGAAATTGTTTTTTGAAGCAATCCACAGGCTACTTTGGTGACCAGGACATTTTTTTAATCATTAGTATGACTATGTGAGAATGACTGAAAATTTTAGGCTATTTAGGATATAATAATTATATTATTATATAATAATAATAATAAACAGAACTGGTGTTTCATGGAGTTGCTGGTTCTTGTCAGAGTTAAAGTATGTATTGAATATGGTTGTACAGAAAAGAGGGCTGCAGCTTTAATGGCTGTGTCCTCAATTATAAAGATTTCTGGGGACGTTTTGAGGGGAGAAAAGATCACAGATGTCATCAGAACTGAACAAAAGAAATTCCCTTTCAGAGAGTATAAAATTCCCCTCCAGTCTCTGTCCTATTTTGAGCCTTTAAGAAGCAGTATTTGAGCCCATGGGGAGAGGCTGCTTGCTAACTTGTAATTTCATATGATTTGAAATGTGGCACCTGCTGGCCTCCTATGTGGGATCACTTAGGAGAAACAGCAACTGTCTGTGAGACTGGGTTGTCTAGCCAGTTATCTTGAGCTAAAAATCCCTTTTCACGTGTGTCTTGGATAGCGTCGCATAGGTGGGGGGTTATTTTAGTATTGGCTGCCAATATGTAGATGTAATTTTGGTAAATCTGTTCTTTACTTTGGGGAAGTCAAGGTTCCTGTAGTACCTTATTCAACCAAAGCAAATGTTAGAGATAAGTACCAGATCATAACATTATCTGCTTAGCTCTGTGGAGCAGTGGGCTATGGTAAGGAGGATGCAAAACAAGTTATCAAATCAGACAAAGGCACCTAATTAAAACATGATTGCTGAGGTCTACGAAAAATACAATTAAGTTGTAAGCTAAAGAAAATGAGGTGGCAAAGTTAACGTATTTGCCATTTATCTCGTGAGATCTCAGTTCAAAGACTCACTTTCAAATCCTACAGGATCAGCTCTTTCAGATCCTACAGCAGTCCAATAGATTTAAAATTAGATTGGACTCATGCAAAGATATAATGTGTGAATGTAACAAAACCACTCTGAAAATGCAAATAAAAATAGCACACTGGCTGTCAGGGCTGAACATCCTCCCAGGATGCAGCATTCAGTGTTGCCTCATGTAGACAGAGTAAAATTGAAGCCAGGAGATCAAGAAAATCCAGGTGCAAATCACACTTCAAGTTATTCCGGTGAAATTCTGGTGCCAGAGCCTAAACTTCCTGACTCTGTGTAAAAGAACTCCAGTTTTCTTGATACATGCCCCCAGTTTCAGTAACCAAAAGATCAGTATTGTTGCTGATTTAATTATATTAATTAGCTTTGCAGTAGCCCAGGTCTATTATCTTATTTCATCAGTATCTTCAAGATTAATTAATATTTTTCTTTAATTTGAAAAAAAATATATTTATTGCTGAATTGCAGGTCAAGAAGGGAGATTGTAGTCATAGGAGGATCTAAATCTCTGAGTCCAAAATTCATGTCTGTCACTATTTCCTATGTGCCAAGACATGTGACTTTCCTGTCCCTGGAGTTCCCAGCTGCTAGAAATGAGGATGTGATTGAACCATGTTATCTGGATGTTCTGAGCTGGGGACAAAAGCATCTTACTCTGGTTTTGGTTTTGGTTTTTTTTTCCCAAGCAGTGTTGAACACAACGGTTATTTCAGCCATCTCCTGGCAGGTTTCTGTGGTCAGGCTGAGGTTGGTTTGGGCTTATTGGCTGTAAAGGCACAGGGTGACACTTGTCACCTACTGAATCATTGTGTCCCCCAGCTCACAGCCTGCTGGTGTGAGGCTCACAGTACCCGTGGGGTGGGGGTTAGGAATTTGGCCATTAATGTATATCGCTTTTTCTGTGATTTTTGCCCTGGTGAGAACTGGGCAGAACGTAAGTCAAGGCAGAAAATGTATCTCTCAAGTGAAGATGGCCCCCCTCCCCCTCTCAAAGATCGGCCCTATTCCAGTTCTTTTATTTTATTCTTCCTATTATTTTTTGACAGTCTGTGTATGGAGATATTTCTTGCCAAGATGAAAGTCACTCTCTCGTGCTTGCAGTGCTCTGTCAGTTCTTTTTAAGGAGTTAAGTGCACTGTGAGTTAGTAGGAACAATGAACCTCACTTGTTCTTGCAGCTGTCTGTAAAAACTTACTTAATATTGTTTTGTGGAACAAAATTAGAAGTTTTTAGTTACCTTCCCCAATTTGTTGGCACCGTGGCTAGGCACAATATTTAAGGCAATATATCATGAATATGTGAAAATGAACAAATAATTCCCAGATACCTCGGTATACCTGAGCCTTCTTACTGTAGTAGCAGAATTGGTTGTAGATTAAAACAATATATGTCTGCCAGACCTCATGTGGGGCAGAGGCTGGAGAGAACCACAGGCTGTGGTGTGGTGTCCTACTTTCCCACTCCTCCAGCTCATGTTTCAGTGGACAGTGAGATTTGCATCCTTCTGCCCAGCACCATGCAGCCCCGCAGCTCCGGTGGGGAATTCATTCCCTACCCGTGCACAACCTCCATTCTCATGCACTCAAACCTAAAAGGGAAATTTTCCTCGGGAGTGACCTTGCGCTTTTGCTCCTGGTGCCTAGAGAAGAGCGAGATCAGTGAGCGAGGCTGGATGACGCACACCACACTCCTGTTCCTCGCTGCCCCTGCACCCCAGTCGCTGCAGATTGTAGCACCACATGTCCATAACCAGAGATAAAAATAAATCCAGAACTGGGAGGTGAGTAGGCTCCTGCTGCTGCGTTCAGATAGCCCCACTTAAAGATGCTGAACAAGCAGGGGGAAAGTGCACCAAGCATCTGTAGAGGCTGCTGAAGTTGGGAGATTGGTATTTCAGCTAGGCTGTTGTCTTGGAATTCTAGTGGATATTTGTTATTCCTGCAATTTACTACGCTTGTTGTGCATGAAACAAATTAAAACAAAGCACCGTGTTATTACAACTAGAGAGAAAAGCCGTGTGTTGAGCAAGAAAAAGCACTGAACTATGCAAGGAAGGGCAAGAGGCAAAAGCAGGGGTGTGTTCTGCTGTTTCCTTTGAGGAGAGCTGAAGGCAAAGGGGAGATTTAGCGGCTGTTCCTTGTGGCACAAAATTGTCCCTGACTGTTTGTAGAACAGAGGCATATGAGTGTCAAACAGGTACCATGGATCCACAGAGGTGTCTCCTGACCTGCCTGCCTGCTGCATGTGCATGTCATAACTGTGATTTTGTCATGGTAAAAATGTCAGAAGTCATGAAAACCTAGTGAAAATGAAAGAGGGAAAAGTCACTGGCAAGTTTTGAAGTCATCAAATGACCCTTGCAGAACTGGATCGCTCTAATCTAATTTTCTTAAGGTCTTAAGGGTGACTTATGCACCTTCTATTTAGGCAGGACCTAACCCTTACCTCTCAGAGCCCTGTGTCCTCTGGGGCCTTTAGGAATCTCTCTATGCTGGGTTGTGCTGTGTGAAATCCCTGTGTTATGGTTCAGGCTGCCTTGTTCCAGTTAAACTTGTGGTACTGTCACAACATGCTGATTATTAGTTTACAGCCATATCTTCCATGGTTTTACTCCTCAATTGTACCTGTCTTCTAGTTGGGGAAGTACAGGCTTGTGGATTGTCGTCTGGTTTGTTTTTTTAACAAATCCAGGAGTAATTTTTCACACTCCTCCTCAGCATTTGTTGGTTTTTTGTTTTTTATTTATCATAAGGTTGTGAATCAGATCAAATGCACAATGCACAGCTATGTGGCAAAAATGAAGCAATGGGCTGTGACTCTCCGTGTGAAATCTCTGTATCTCCTTATGAACCAAAAAACTGTCTCGTGTGATGCATCCTTGATCTTCAGACACATCCCTAAAGCTATTAGCCAGGCTGAATTACTTCTTAACTTGTAGTATATGCTCTCTAAACAGGCCGTTTTTGGGCTACCATACATTAAAACCTCCCTTCACCCGCCTTGTCTGAACCGAACCGGCCGTTTTTCAGGTTCAGATCAGATCACATCAATCTCCCCTCCAAAGGTGCCCCCAGCTCCCTTCTCCTGGTGCCCTGCAGCTCCTCCCGTGTGGGGGGATCAGGTGGCGAGTTGTCAGCACGGCCCAGCTGCTGCTCGGCTGGAAATCCACGCTGGCTCCCAGCTCCCCCGTTAGTTGTGCCCTGCAGAGTGGTGGGGTTTGCTGCTCGCAGGGGAGCCCAGAGCCAGCCGTGCTTCTGCCAGCTCCTCGGAGGCCTGGAGGCTCTGGTGTAACTAATAGGGAAGTCTGGAAGCGGTGGGAGATTTGAACGTAGAGACACGGCCCCGGGGCCCGAGCCAGTGGTCTGTCACTGCCGCTCCTCCTCACGCTGCTCCTGGGAAGATGAAGTGGATTCTGCAACCCCGGGTGAACAAACCCCCTGCACTGGAGCTGTGGCTGCAGCGGAGGCAGTGGCAAAAATGTTGCTAGCGATAAAATGTGTGTTGAAGACAAGGGAAGGGGAGAGAAAGGACACGTGGAGAGTGGCCTTGAAAACTGGCCCAGTGTGCAGGGGATGGGAAAGAACCAAGGGAAGGGACAACAAGCAGGTTTTGCTGCACAAGAGTGCCCAGGAATGAGGAGTGTCTCCTCTGTGTGTCACAGAAAATGACAGCAGAGCTGAAGTGTTCCCAGACCATCCTGCCATGGGAGGGGTAACATGTGTTTAGTTTCCCTGAGAAGGCTCAGCATTGCAAAGACTGGGAAACACGACCCTAGGTAGTTTTTTCAGCAAGAGTGTTTTTGCACAGTTGGGCAGAGCAGCCTTTGCTCAGCTTTGAACAGTCCTGTGATAACCATCGATGTGAGCAATGAACAGTGCCAGACCAAGCTCGTTAGAATAGTGAGAATAACTCTCTATTTTCCTGTTTCTCCGTAGGTGTCTGTAAAACTGATCCCATCATCTGTTCACAATGGGTACTGTAAAATGATAACTTGTACCAAAATGATTAGCAAGCAGATAAATGAATATTTCCAATTCATACACCGATGTAATATGAATATTCTTCTATCGAAAGTGTTCTCTGGGGCCTGTTTGCCAATTGACTGTACCTCTGTATCCTCTGGATAAGAAGAAATGATGGGGTTTGGGTAGTGATATTTGTATTTTGAATGTGAATGTTACATTTCTTCTTAATTTGTCAAAACAGGAAAGAAAAGTCTGAGTAACCTTTCACTATAGCAATGATTTTTTTTCCCCTGGTATAGGTAATATAATTATAGTTTAATTATCTGCACATGCATTCAGTGCTTCACTGTATTTACACACAGAGTTCACTTTGCTCACGATAGTTATGAACTAGTTTGAAACTATCACTCAGTGGAGTTAGTGCTGATTAGCAATGATGTAACTGAATAGAATCACACTTTTGTGATAGATTTAGTTCAGCAAATTCACTTGCTTTTGAAAACCCTTTCAAAGATCTGCTTATGTGGAGTGATTCCCATCCATCTGATTTGAGATCTGTGTATCCCTTCCTCATCCCTCTCCCTCATCTCCCCATCCCTCTTCCTCCCACCTCTGGTAGTTCTAAACTGGTACCTAAGACCAGCTCTGACTCTGTAGGGGTCAGAAATGAGTCCGAAGTTCCGAGCTCTTGCTCTTCTCTCTTCTGGAGCAACTTTTCCCCCTGCAGAAAGTGGATTTCATTGTTGTGTAGGAACCTTCTGTTCAAACAGAAGGACGTCAGCTCTGCATTTTTACACGTTTCCCTAATCGCTAGTCTGAGTTACAGATGCAAGTGGTTTGTGTGCCAAGGAAAAGGGACTGATTCAGCCCCTGGTATTTCATGCTCTTTTTCTTGCACACCACTGCGTCCCTTATGTTCCCGTGGTAATCCCTATGAACTAGAAAACCTCAGCAGCTGAGTCCAGGTAAATCCCTGTCAAGGGAATGTGGTGGAGGACTTGGATAATGCTGTCAGAGTGCTGGAATGAGCAGAGGCCAGGCAGGCTGAGAGCAACGCCAGCATGACCAGCGTGAGCTAGACTGGGAAGTTAAGATGTGCTTTGGTGTTCCACCTGTTACTTGCCAAAGTGGAAAAGGCTTTTCTGCCCGTGTTCTATTACCAGTGTCATTGAAAAATGGTAAATATATATGAGTGCATGGATAGATACCTCTTCAAATATGAATTGCACACTTTAGATATTTGTTTGGTCTTAAATATAAATTTATGCCTCAGAAGATAAAAATAATAGATGAAACCTTGTCAAAATCATTTGATGGCAAGACCTTCTTTCTAGTCTTTGAATAATGAGCCTCAGGGGGTGAAAGCAGCACACTAGTAAAGGTAATCCCTAGTTCTAGACATTTTCTGCTGCAAACCTGTCCTTCTGTCTGCTGAGGACAGTGACACTTGGAGCAACTTCTCAAAATCTGCACCTGTTAAGAGAAACATTTATGTAAATGGATCTTTTAATACAAGAATAACTTTTAGTTTCTCTCTTTTAACTATTAAATCGTAAGTGATGAGACTCTTTAAGTGCAAGATAAATTTACGACACTACCCTGTTGAATTAGAGAGAAAATTAGGTTTTGTGCTAAGGAATTTTGAATGTTTTTGGTATTTTTTTTTCCATTTGTGGACAAGTTTTGCCTCTGACAAGGATGTATCATCTTGAGATTGAGTATGTCACAGGATGCTGCAGAATTTGTTTTATGCTCTAAATTCTTACCCAGGCCCTGGTCAATCTAAGTACCAGTATGGAGCTGTATTCCTCATCTTCTTCGCAATGTAGTTCTTCCTTGGAAGCCTCTACACATTTTTTTAAAACTTTAAAGTTAACCTTGTTAAAATTGGCTAAACTTTCAGTGATACTGACCTGCAGGAAACACCGTAAGTCCCACAAACTTCCCTAATTTTTGTGTGTTATTCCTGAAGCCCCTAAAAATGACAAACTCAAAAATCCAAGCCAAACAAAAAACCCCTGTGCCTTTGCTTGATGTGCGTATCAGCCACCTGCTTGCAGACTTCTTTAATGGATTGCCTCTTCAAACTGTGCGTTTTACTTCCTCTTAATCTTCCCTCATGGGCTTGGGCTCGGTGCTCAAGCAGGGGACAAGAAGGATCTTGGCATGTGCTTATGTTCGTAGTGATGCTTTTTCTTGGTGCAGAGTTTGCCAGAACAGGTCCCAGATTTGCAGATGTTCAGTGCAGTGAGCTCTGGGCTGCGTTTGTCTGATATTTGGATTTGATCCACCGAGAGACAAAGAGTCTCACCCCTTAAGTACCAGGATATTACTGTCCTTGGGAGCTCAAGACTTTGTAGGATTAGACAGAACCTGCATAAAGAACCTCTGGTCTGTGACCTGTGGTCTCAGGCACCACTGCAATGCACATAATAATACCAGTTCAGTGAAAGTGCTTGAAGATGATTATATTTTTTTCCCCTGACTAAAGCTCTTCAATTAGGAGGTAAGTCATTTCTGCTGGAATAAATGCTAAATGGCTTGACTTCACATTTTGTAGTTGGTATGCGTTGAAGTCCAGAGGAGACCTATTTCTGTGCAGAATATGTCAGTTTCCCAATAATGATCTCCTGAAAGTCTCCATTTATACAGGAAAATTATTTTACTGCTTTTAAAGGAAGCTGTTGCATTTATGGATTCTGGCAACTTAAATCCACCATTAATGGGAGAGAAGAAGCAATAGTCAGATTAATACACTTTTTCCTCTGTGCATTATGCTGTTTACCTAATCACAAGTTCATGGAGGAAGATAATTCAGAAGAAAATGTATCACATGAATTTTGGATGACAGCCTGACTTCCCATAACTGGCTAACTAACATTAAGTCTCAAATTGTATTTCTTGATGGGAAAAGTCTGAAAAAAAGAGTACACATGATAAAGGCATTGCTTGTTATGGTCTGACAAACACCTTTCTCAGGATGCTGGCAGGGTAATCACAGGCATTTGGCAATAATGGTGTAAGGCTGGAAGGGGCAACCTGCCCCAGCTCTGTGGCTGCTAATGAGTCACACGTCTCGTCCTCATTTCTGCTTCCTGCTAAAGGTGTGAGCAGATCACAGCCATCCCATGGAATAGTATGTGGAATAAACCTTTGCTTGTGGGAAGAGGTCCGCTGACTTGTCAGACTTGACTTGTGCTCATATAAATAATAGCTTCAGGACTGCGGTGATGTTTTCAAGAGACATCACCTCCTCATTGTTGAAGTTTGTGGTGTAGCAATTTTCCTGTTTAAAGGAAAAGACCTTTCCTTCTTTTCCTCCCTGAAATATCACCTTAATTGTTTCCTTAAGCAACTTAAAATCATGCCATTTAGATCACTGACTGTTGTGTCGTGTTAGATATCAGGGAACTGTCTCAGTATATTTTGATTCACTTGGTTTTCATTGATACCTACTCAGAAACTTTTAATGGTGTGGCTAAAGGCGAGTGTACAAAGGACTGAAAAGATCTGTAAGGACCTTTTCGACAAACTCAAGTGAGAGTAGGTTGCACCCGACACTTTGCTTGTATTGGTCCTCAAAACAAATGGCTGATGAGAAATAATTTCTGTGCACAGGTGAATTCTTCTTGCCTAATAAACCAGGCTTCCCTATGCTTGCGTGTACGTGTGAGTGCCGTGTTGTTTAAACATCATCTAAAATATGATAAGCAGTGAATAAATTAAGAATCTGTTTGTTAAACTATGCATATATTTAAAAACAAAATTAAGTTGTGTATATTTTGTCGAGATTAAACATGGAAATGTTTTTATCAAGTACGCATAGGCTCCTCCGTTCCCCCACCCCTGCTCAGTACAATCTTTCTAATGCTGATTCTTTTTTTTCTTTTTGCCCTTCATTGACATTTCTTTCAGAAAAAACATGGATACTTGTCCATGCCTCTGCTCCTTGTCATGCACCTTCATTTCTGGGTTCTGTTCAGCTTCTTACCTATAGCCCCAGGCATTGCTGTCTGCTCAATAGTTTCCAACCCCTGTAAAGAAGAAACAAGATGACGTATTACTTTTTAAACATAAACCACACATGACTAAGACCCAATAATTCACTCGCTCCTGCTAGGATGCTGAATGATTAAGTCTGACATCAGTCAGTGCCAGTAGTGTATTTTTGATAAACCATAGTTGTCTGCTGCATACTCCAACATCTGTATTTTTCACACCAGAGGCATCTGTCTTGTTCAAGAAAATGAGAGACATGTAGCACACTGCTCGTGCAAGTAGTAAAACTGATAGAAACTGTACCAGTTATCATTCTCCATAGAGCTCCTTTCCTAAGTGATAGCAAATGACATATTTGGACCACTTTTTATAGAAACCATTTCAGGGAACATACTTTCGTGACCTACTGTGAAACTTGTGGAGATCCCTCCTCAGATCCAACAGCATCTACAAGTGGCAAAAAAAGCCAAAAACCAAAAAAAGCCAAAAACCAAAAAAAAAAAGCCAAAACCAAACAAACCCCCCACCAAAATCCCCCAAAACCCCCCCAAAAACCCCAAGAATTAATTAAGCTTGGCACTACTATTTATCATTAGATAAAGATTTTCCTCTTCACACACCAATATATTTAGATATCTTTAGAAATTTAATCTACTGAAGGAGGTCTCAGAAGTCCATGTTCCTTGGAAACTACAAACGTGGATTTATTGTATGGCATAAATTGTCTATACTTTAAATAAATATGAAAAATAGTAAATTTCTCCCTGGCTCCTTATGAGTGATGCAGGAAGAACTGTAATTATTTATTTCAGAAATGAAGCTGAACTAACATTCTTTGTGAAAATCATCATTCTAATCATGCTGATTTTGTTCACTTTTTCTGTCTCCATATCATAAGTCATGGATCACAGATCACTGAAGTTTTATTGATTTTTATGTCTGCAAGCACAAACTTACAATAGTCAGAAGTCAGGTATCTCTTTCTCTCAATATCCTTCCTGTGCATACTAGCATTATCTTTTTATCAAGCAACCTCATTGCTATTTCATATTTATTAAAAAAAAAAAAAAAAGAGGTCGGTATTTAATATTCCTAATCCACCTTAATTTAAAACAGACTTCCAAATTTGACCTACTGGAACAAAGGTGAGAAAGAAGAGATGCTAATCTGACACTTTCATGTTAGCAAAACCAGAACGGCAGCAGAAAGAAACCATTTCTTATATTAAAATTAAAAATCATAAAGTCATAATGCTGTGACTTAGCAGTGTTTACCTCTGGCAGTGCATTTGCAGCTGGTATTTAGCAGCGTCAGCACTCTGTCTGCAAAGGAGATTGTGGAAAGCAGTCTTTTTCAGGTTTCACTGGGAAGGAAATGTTTGACTTTGATCACAGTTAAAATGATGGCATAGTCGGTAGACGAAATAGTGCAGATAGTTAGAAAAGGCATCTGCTTTGGAGTATGTCCTTTAAACTCTCATGGATCGGTTAATTTTCCAGAATATTTACTGGGAGAAGTCCTAAAAGGGTTAAGAAGCTGCTGTAAGAAAGGCTAAAAATGATAGACTGGAAGAAAAAGAGGTAGTAAAAATTGAAGGATATAAAAAAGCAGAGGAATGTGGCTGGGGAATAATAAAATAAGAGAGAGAAGTTAAACCAGTGACCCTTGTCGGCAGTGAAAAGCGGGAGATTAGAAAATGTTTCATGCTAATTTCCATGGAGATTTCTTTAATTTATCGAAAATTACTTTCTTCTGCTTTGATTTGTCCAAGTGCCTGCCCCCTCGCAGCTTTTTCGGGGTGGTCCTACCCGTCACGCCATGCTGAATATGGGCCTCGTTTGCCCCCACACTGGGCCAAAGCGTCGTGAGATTACTGAAGCGTCTCTGACGTCTCTATCAGCCTGTGCCACCACAATGCCCTATTCCCTTTTTTTTCCCTTTCTCTCCCGCTCTCGCCTCTCCCCTCCGTAGCAGAGTCTTAGGATTCCTGTCACATGATGGCTTCATCGGGGGCCCCTTGCTGAAGCGCTTTCACTTTCCTCCTGATCCGTTCAGCTTGGTTCTCTCTGCTGCCTGGCATATCAAAGGAGATTTGTGGGTCATTGAGCCATGGACGCGGAATATAAAGTTATCAGCCTGCCTGGCAGCATCAAAACAACACAGCCGCCCCCACCCCAGCCATCATTTGCCATCTTCATCCTTCAAGTGGCAGGAAATTGTTAGTCTCTCTTACAAATGTATATTGAAGGCATTTAATTTCTAAAGGATAATCAGGATGTAGAGGTACCAGCTAAAAGACCTTAAATATTACATCTCCTAATAGGGCACTTCGGATTATAGCATGATGTAGTAAGATGAAGAAGCTGCTTATAATTCCAATTTTAAAGACACAGGCTAATACTAATGACAAACTGGCATTTTTGCAGAATAATAAAGTAATTTGCCTAACATTTCCAACCTTGTCACAGATAATAAATGGATATATTTGATTACAAGCATTCTGGGCCAGTGGAAATTGATATCACTTCCTCAGTCTAGCGTAGTTGAGGATTTGGTCCAGACTATTTATTTGGGGATTCAAAGGAGGATTCATTACAGTAATGTTTCTAAATGTGGCCATTACCATCATTTGAATCATCCCTGTCCAGTTCCTTTCTAAGCACTGGGGCTGTTTAGCTCCCAAGTGAGGGATCCTGGTAGAAATGCCAAGATTCAGTCTGGACTGCATTGAGTATCCAAAAGGATACAGGGAAGGATGGCACCCAGTACCTGCAAGGGGTGAGGAGTTCAGTACAGCAGCAGGGTTAGAAATATCTGTCTTGTAATGTCCATTGTAGCTCGATTAGAAACGAGTTTGTTTGATGTGGTTTGGAGCTGTTGTGGGGGCTCTGACCACCTTTTAAAATGAGTCCTCATTAGTCTCTTCAAAATCAGTCTTTAAACCGTGGCCTTAAATGTCTCCCTCAGTTCCCTCTGGACAGTGAACCTGCATATTAAAGACCTTCTTTATCCTGTGGCTAAGCCTGCCGTGTGTGCTGCGAGCTCGGGGCTCTGCCTGCAAGGTGCCTCACCTGATCGGTGGATTCCCCGGGGGTTCCGTGCTCTGGGCCGGTGGACACGGCTCTGGCTGCCTGAGGCGCGCGCCAAAGACCCCTGTAAGGTCCTGGGGAAAGAGTCCTGAGGGAAAGTGGGTAATGGATGATGCCACAAACATTGGAGGGAACGGCAGCGTGATACCAGGAACTTGTGATGGCTGGCGAGCAAATTCTGACAAACTACAGATGCTGTGACCCCTCTAACCATAGCTTTGTTTGTGCTTGACAGGCAGGAATACGGGCATTTCTCCCCAGATCCCAGAGCAGGGAGGTGTACTTAAAAACATTGTCCAAAGCCACAAAACCTGTGCTGGATTCAGTACTGTTGTGGTGTATCACCTGCACATCTCTTAAATCTGTTCAGTGCTTGTGTCTCCTTGTCTGATGCAGCAAAGTCTCCTAATGTATAACTCTGCATATTTCCTATATAAATGAAAGTCGCCTTTTTGGCTTTTTAGAGGTATATCAACATCCCTTTTCATGAGTAAATTGTGTCTGTAGTGGCTTTCTTATTTCTGTATAGCTTAGCCTGTCACTTAATATATTCAGGCTTCCCTTTCTAACCATCACCATCTCTGTTTCTTCTCATACTTAAATCTAGGCTACATAAATGATTTTAAATTCCCTCATGATCAAACATGATCATGCAGAGCTTGAAGTCAGAGAGAATGTTAAGTGTTCTCTAATTAATTGCGTAAATGTGGAATGCAAAAATTAAGTGTTCTCTGGTAATTTCTGTGTGCAGTAGGCTTCCTCAATATGTGCTAGATTATAACTCACATGTGCTTGGGATACTGCCTATTAACAATTCATATGACACTCATTTTCCAAGGGTGGTCATGGTTCTGTTTTCCTGTAGTGATTCTAAATTTTTCTAGTGCATTAATATCCAGAACACAGTTTTGTTATGCCTGTTGTGTATATGCTTAAGCTTTTCCCTTCAGTTCTGTGTGCAAGCACATGTATAAATGTGTACCAGTGTGTACTGTATCATGTTCACATATGATTGAGAAAGAAACAACATTTACACAGCTATGGTTCATTGCTCAATTAATTCCAAATATAAGTGACATACTTTTTAGAACAGTTTACAACTGGGCACGCCTTTCTCTTTCAAAACTGATCAATTACAGCGACTGCTCCGTTTGATTTTTAAGAGGCAAACCTTTGTAGTATGTGCCATTTTGTTACTTATGTTAGAAAGGAATGCTTTAAGCCCCTTAGAAGTTAACCTTAAAAAGGAAACATCTACCTTATTGTGGTATTGACCTTGTTCTGGTAAATTGCCATGTTTTCCTTTACCTACATCGCACTATCAGTGTACGATGTTTACATCAAGGGTAAGGTTAAATGTTCCTTTTTTGAGGTCGCTTACTCCAGTTCTTTCTATGTATATCTCTGAAAAAAAGAGAGCAATCAGCCTGACTAACAAAGCAACCTGCACGAGCTGTACCAAATCCATCAATTCTTTTGTGTAAAACTTACCCTCACTTTGACATTCTGGTCTGGGCAACACTCGAAATGCAAAGCAAGTTGTGGTTAAATCCAGTAAGGTTTTCACAGAAGCTTATGAAAACTTCTATTTTGTATGGTCTCCACATGTGAAAGTTTCAACTGCACAGCTTAGTCTTAAATCTTCATCTATCTTAGAATTTTTATTAATTTTAGAGTCGTCATACGTTTTAGAGTCTCTTGAAGATGTTAGGCATGGGGTTTTTTTTAACTGAAATCTCCAGGAATATTAGCTTTGCACTATTTTCTGTTTGATTTGGAAAACCAGTTCATATTCTTTCTGGAAACTAAAGGAAGCAGAAATTAGTAGACAAGTTGATTTGGGTTTTTTTGGTGAAAATTTCGAGTGTCTGAAAATGGTTAAAGAGACTTGCAGTTGCTTTGGTTCCTCCATAAGAACCCAGAATGTGGATATTTTCTATGTCAGATTCAGTGCAGACTTAAAAATTAAACAGAAAATATATGTTTCGGGATCTCTCCATCTTATCAATTTCTTCTCCTCAAAATGAAATTTTATATGCAGAGTATGCTAAAGGAATTCTGTAGTAAGATATTCAAGTATTTACCATGGAGAGGAAATCAGACTGAACAGGTTTGTATTGAAATTCAATTTTCTAAAACAGTGCTGAATGTTCAGATTTCAATTTTCATATGACAACTGTGCACAAATACAGAAAATTCCAGCTTTTTTTCAGTGCTTCTCATTACAGAAGACGTAAGATCCACCTGAATAGTTTGGGGTAAACTTTGTAGGAGCAGAAAACTAAAAAGACACAACTAGAAATCAAGAAGCCTGTTCACACCAGTGAATCTGGATTTCCTCCAGATAGGTTTTAGATCTTGCTGTAGTGTTCAGTAGTCCTTATTTTTTCCCAGAACACAAACCCAAACTGTAAGACCAGGAATTCTGAATTCAGAGGCAGCTTAACACAGTAACGGGAAACTATTTTCATGTGCATTATTTTTACTGAATTATATATTTCTGATTCACATATTCTACACTATTGTGTTAATACTTACGTAGTGTGGCTGACTTACCTAGATGAAAAAGAAAAGCATTTATGAAAATGTAAAATTTCATACCCATCTTCACTCTACCTCACCCATTTTGATCAGTTCTAATTATTTTGATGATATGGCCCCAATAAAGATCATAGAGTAGTGCAGTCAGCATTTGTTGAACCTGTAACTTTAATGAAATGTAGTAATGTATTATCCCTACAGCTAAGCTGAAATCTCATAGGAAAATATTGTTCACTGATTTTATTCTCTGAAATACGATCTAAAAAAACCCAAAGCACTGCAAGTTGTGTATAAAGGCTCCTGCAGCATACCTATGCCAGCCTCTCTTTCCCTGCATGTATTGTGAGCTAACATAAACACAATTAAATGAAGTATTTCCTTCCTTTGGGATCTTAGGAGAGCAGCAGTTAATAATAGAGCACTGCATTTCATTACAGTTTTGGGTCTGAGGCTGCAGAACTTAGATATGGAGAATATCAAATGGAATAGCCAGGAGAAATAGTCAGCAGAACTGATTACCTAGAGGAGTGCCTCCGTGTGTTTTATGCATAATCATTTCACCAATTATTCCTAATTTAGTTGATGAGTTGACTTTATTTATTTTTTTTTTTCCTTCTAAAAACAGAGCATTAAGTGTTGTTCTGTACTTTTGCTTATACTTACACATGTTCCACCTTAGGGTCGAGATGTTTACTATGGAGAAGAACATTATCTCCCTGTCCCTTGCCCTCTGGGACTTTCGTGGGTGTGAAACATGGGGGGAAAAGGGATGTGGGGCTTCCTGACCCCCAAGGCACTGCTTCCTAAGGATGTCATTGATCCTAGCTGGGGAAGGCAAGGGAGATTCGGGAAAGCGGCTGCTGGCGCTCCAAATAACTTGTGTGGTGGAGTTGGAAGGGCTGTGGCAGTGCAAGGATTTCAGTGATAACCAAAGAATCTGTTTGCTGGAGAGGAAAAAGGGTTGTCACCTCATGGCCTGGAGAGGAGAAAGGGTTCTCACCTCACAGTCCCTCTGCAAGGAAGCCTGTTTTTTGCTGGAGCTGTACCAAAGGGAACTGACGTACGACAGCACGGTGGTGGGCATGAATAATCTGCTGAAAATATCCCACCAGCAAGAGGTTGGATTCTCAAATAAGTGGCAGCTTTTCCTATCGCACTGATGTGGCCGGGTCTGGCCCATGGCAAGGAGTACGTGTTCGTATCTCGTCCCTGTCACTGCAGCATCACCTGGGGAGCCACAGCCAGGGGGACGATCGGTGTCGAGCTTCGTAAACCCAGTCCACCCGAACACCTGATGTTTTGTGTTTGGTTTTCAATTCCACACAAACTATTTCTGTGAAAGTCAAGAAGTCGAAGTTAAGAGCGTCCCTAAGTGCCTTTCCTGGGTTTGTTTTATTTAACTACATCAAAAACACTGGAAAATAAGTTGATCTGCCTTATTTGCAGGAAAGTCAATTAGACCAAATATGGTTCTGGATTTGGGAGACACATGCTTAATTAAACAAACAACAAAAAAAGTGATGTCACAGAAAGCTCAGTTTTAGGACTGTGTTACCAAAAAGATGTGCAATGTAGCCAGTGTGCTAGTTGTGGAAATTCCTATTATTTGTGTCCTAATACCTATATTCTTAGCTCGTTCTTACTTTTCTCTCTCCAAAATTTAGAACAGTACGTGGTTGAAAAGTGCAAGTCAGTAGCTGATTACTGTGAGAATGTACAGAATATTTGATGTTTTTAACAGCAGCAAGGTAGATGAGTGAAGCAGGAAAATAAATGAATTTGAACCCTTTGAAAAATTTATTCTGTGTATTTCATTGATTTTGAGAAAAAAAAGTAAGACTGTATTCATGCTGGTGTAAATCTAAAGTAATTGCACTAAAAGAACAACCTGCAGATAATTTAAATTAAGTATAAAAAGAGTTACAATGTAGTACCATATTATTTGAGACGATTTCAATTAGTGTGTTTCCTTTGCCAGTTTGAATCTTCAAACCATTGCATTTTTTTTCCTCTTTTTCAGCTTTTGTGATTTTTTTTTTTTTCGTTAGATGCAATAAAATATCTTTCTTTGCCTATTTAAATGTGAAGAATACCAATAAGAGCAAAGTAGTTTTGACTCTGGAGAACTTTTTTTTTTAAAACCAGTCAAGTGCCCCAAGGGCAGCAAAAAAGCTGGCAAATCTGAAGCCCCTCAAGGAAAAAAAAAGTTGAAGTTACTCCAGCTGCAAAGCCTGATCCCAGAAAACTAGGGCAGTATATTCCTTAAGCTCCGCTCTTGGACTGACCATAGAAACTTGAGATTTATTGTTTTGAACTTTATCTCTCTTGGGTTGGCTCTCTGTGTCCCTGCCCAGGTGAGGGGAGGCCACGTCCGTGAATGTGACCTTGCCCACGGGATGCGGCGCGTCCCAAACCTCGCTGTCCCCAGCAGGGGTTTCTGTCCTGGCGCTGCCTTCCCCGGTGCTCCCGCGTTCCTGGCTCGCCGAGGAGCCTCGGTGGGGATCGCTTGTGTGTAAACAAGGAATTTGGCAGGAGCTCAATCCCTTTCAGCAAAGTTTTCATGATATATTATTACCCATAAGGGAACCTCACTTCCTTTACTAGAACAGTGCAGCATCTCATTTTATTCAGTTCTTGTCTTCCCTCTGTCCTCTCTCTCTCTCTCTCTCTCTTATCATTTTCATATGCTGTTGTCTCTCAGCTTTCATGGGAAGATTGCTGTTTCAGAAGATTAAGATGAATCTAATTTTATGTTTCAAATCCACATAAAACACGGATAGTTATGGAAGCTTGGACTCATTGTGACAGCAAATTCAGCCTCGAATGCCCTGCAGGGAATTATGTCTTAACATGTTGTATCTCTTTTTCAATGCCTGCAAGGCTATTTCTTCATCACCATGTAAACTGCATGGTGGGGAATGCCAACAAAAAATAAGATGCAGTGGAAGATAAAAATTCAGTGTAAATAAGGTGTAAGATAGACAGTAAGCTACAAATGGCTTGTTCTATTTAAACCTACTGGGTGGAAAACAGAAACGAGGGACACATTTCTGATTATCTCACAAACTAAAAAAAAAAAAAAATCTATTTAATATTTGTTGATTTGTTGACAGTATCAGTAATATGCATTGGAATTCAGCTCACTGGCATCCGATGCAGTTAAAAAACACACCAAAAAATACACAACATAAACCAGCATTATCTTGGTATATGATGGTAAATGTTTGTTTCTAGCACAATTCCCTTTGGGAGAGCTGGGGGATGGGGGGTGGTATGTGATTCTGCTTTTTCATTTGCAGCAATCACTAATTTCAGATGAGTTGTTAGACCACACGCAAGTAATTTTCCTAAACAATGGCTTCAATTAGTGGTCAGATCCAGCTTGTTGGTGTTTTACCCTGGTCTGTACAATAGACATTTTGCAGATGTCATGCAGTGTTCTTCCAACAGCTGTGTGAGATTTCCTTCTGAAGAAAGTGTTCAGCAAAGGGAAGTTGGGGGGCCCATTTGCAGAGATGCAGGCCTGTGTTTGAATGTTTAATTACAGAGATTGCAGGCAGGGCTGCTGCTGCCTGCCACCACTTAGCACTTACAGAGGGCTGAGTGAGGAGTGGGGTAATGTATTTGAGAACATGTTTGTTAAGACCAACTTGTAATTCATTTTGGCTGTCATTATCCATAAAGCTGGATGGGATTCTTCCCCACATGTGCACCAAAGGAAAAAAAAATTAGTTTTTATCCCCAAAAGAAAAAGTATCTTTTGACTTTAGTGAAAGCAGTTGGGTTTTTTTCTAAAAAAAAAATGAAGAAGATATTGTTAACTATTTTAACCAAATCTCACTATATAAAATCATCTTGTTCACAAATATTTTGCAGTTGAGTATTGACTTCATTGGGAAAAAGCAAAGATCACTTCAGTCAGAACTTCAGCACAGAACAGTGCAAATCCAGGGAATGTGAAAAACATTTAGGCAGGATCCCTAACTGTATGAATGGGGGAGGTGTGGCTTATTAATATGGATCTATGTATTTATGCTTGAATTAGTGTATCTGAGAGAACAAATGGCTTTGTGCTGGACAGGCTATATACACAAAATTACTTCTCTTGTGACAAGAGAAAATGGAACATAAAATCTAATAGACAATAAATCTGGTTTATATCTTCCTGTCTCTTTAATCAGGAAAGAATCTGGCTATTTTTAACTATAGGGTCCAATTATAAAGTGAAATGTAATGTTCTTTCTTTATCAAAAGTGTCAGGAAAATATTTTAAGGGTCAAATCCTTAGCCAGTATAAATTAGGAGAGCGTGCTGATTTGTACCAGCTGAAAATCTGACTTTACATGTCCTTAAATTTTCAGATTTGTCTAGCTCCTGAAGTGTGTGTGCGCACATGCATCTCTCAAAACGACTTGTTTTTTCTGATTATCAGCTTATTGTTTGGAGGCAGTAGATTGTAAAATACACTTCCAAAATATCTCATGGATGTGTTTTGTCAAATTTATTGATGTGAGTAGTGTTGAAAATGATGTTAAAACCCGTGCGTCCACAGACGGTAATAGAGCTATTGATTAAGCAAATGTAAATTTAAAAAGAATTTGGCAACTTGGTTACTGTATCATGGAAAAGTAATGAGGAGGGGACTTGGAGAAGGGGGACATGGCATGAGAAAGACCCAAACAGGTACATTCTGCTTGCTCAAGTGCTTTGGTTGTCACTGGCTTTTGGGTAGCAAGGAAAAAATATGTGCTAAAAGCATTCTTTTAGTTAATAAAGATTTAAGGCAAGCAGCTGTGTCTGCTAAGCGATGTGTGCATTAATAATAATTTAAAAAAGTTGTTAAAAACATGTAGATACCAAACTCCAAGTATCTCCTTCCTCTGTAGCCTTACCACAGCGTGCTGCAATCGGACGTGTCAGATATCGTGGCCTGAGCAGCACTGATAAGCTCAATTCTTCAATGTGAAATCTCCAAAAACACAGACGAGAGAACAGAAGCTTGGTTGAGTGACTCGGTAGCGCTTTCCTTTGCCTCAGCACTAGGCCAAAACACAGGATGGCTGTTTGCTGCTGGAGGCACTTCTGTTCTAAGATGAAATGCTCGTGTGCTGGTGGTTATTAATGAATCCCCGACACTCTTCCTGAGAGCCTTAGCACCATCTCCGTTCCACCAGGTAACCTGTGCTCCTCTGGAAAGCTCCCGCTCCCTTCCTGAGGGCACAGCTTTGCAGATGCTGGCAGCAGGGCAATCTCATTAGCAGGCCCACGCCTTTGAAATTGGCTCCCCGTGTCCGTACACTTAAGTGTGAATCTCATCATCAGCTGAGCTCTGGGAGCTGGCTCTCCCTGCAGCCCGGATCAGGAAGGCTGGTGTGCTTTCAGTCTCCTGAGGACAATGACAATTCAGGTTCCAGTAGAGGCAGCTCGGTGCCACAGTGCTGAGTGCCCTGCGTTTAGCCATGGTTGTGATAACAGCAATTGTTTTCATTATGCCTTGTGAATTGGCAGCAGTGACAAGAACTGGAGCATTTCGAGACTGACCCTGTTCTCGTGGTTTCCTGACCACATGTCTTTGGGGCAGGCCCAGCTGAGGTCCTGCCACCTCTGAAAATTTGCCTCGTTAATTAACAGGGTTCATAACAGTTGGCTGGTGTTTTAGTGCTTTGTTTAAAGAGGTAGGAACTGGGAAGAAAAGAATGTTGTTTGCTACTGGAGAAATTTGCTACACACCCGAATTCCTTTCAGTGTTGTTGAAGGGCATAATTCAAGGGACCAGCAGAAATCCTTTGTTCCAGTTACTACTTTATGACACCAGTATAACTTTTTATAAGGATTTGCAGAAGTACAGGTACACCCTCTGTAGAAGTTGTGCAGGTTGTGAGGAATTTTTCCAAAATAGATGAAAAATAAAAAAAAATTCTGGAGTGATTTCATCTGCAAAGATGAGTTAATTTACAGATGAGCTTTTACAACAAATTTTATAATTCAGTTGGCCCACCCATAACGTCAGCTACGTTTTTTTGTATGAATCTAAGAAAAGAGCTCTTGTCTGAAAAATACTCTCATTTTTCCTAGCCCAGCCTACACACACTCTTACAGAACACCATTAGTAGTGTTGTTCTATATATGCAAAGACAGGATATGGGTTTTTTTCCTTACTTTTAGCAAGTGCCACTTAAAGTTTTGTAGATGGAGCCGGAGCCATGGTGTCTAGGAGGCCAAGCATTCTGACAGGCTTGCTTAAGTGCAGCAATTCAAGTTTCATAACTAGCTACCCAAGGGGACTGTGTACTAACAGCATCCTCCTATATTGGTTCTGTATGTTGGGAAAGTCACAGGAAGTAGAAATGAAATCGCCAAATACCCCCGGGACTCAGACCTATATGGTGGCATCACTGCTGAAAAATAATAAAAATGATGCTAAAACGTACTGTCCCTGGTGAACCAAACAGTCAATAAAGAACAGGATCCGTGCAGAATTGATTGTATTCATAGTGAGATTTTGGCTGGTTATAGTATCAATTAGAGTTGTATTAATAGGTCCAATTCTGACTTTACGCTGGCATTAATTTTAATGATGAAGGTTATCAGTCAAAAAGTAAAGCAGAGATTTCATAGTCTGGACCTTCCATAAGTTAATGCAGTGCACTCTTTTGAATGGATTGTCTGCTGAGAAACAATCCTGCAGTTTGTCTCACATCCTGTAAGTCACTTTTTAAACACCAGAAGTTACCAAGGCACTGTGGTGACTCTGGTCCATCTGCTTCTCTGGGCAGAAATGGGCTGTTCCTTCCACTGAAACTGCTGTTGTTTGTGTGTAAAACAGCATAAATAAGGTTTTCCAAATATAGATGTGTGTGTGTGTGTGTGTGTGTGTGTGTGTGTGTGTGTTGGAAAGGGCAGGTGTAAACTTCACTGGAGAAAAGGTGGGTGCATGGGGGCGTCAGACAATGCAGGAGGCCTGCAGTGCTCTTGGATTTACTGTGTGGAAGCCAAATAAATATACACTTAATAGATTAAAACAATGAATGTGCCATGTAGGGAAAGTTCCTCACTAAATAAGTTCTGGCTCTGGTCTACAATCTGTTGTGCTATGTCCTAAAAGGCTCTAAAGAATCAGTCCAGTGCCTCGTCTGTGGCACTGAGAGTGTGACCAGATGGACTCCAGACCATGCCTGGCTCTGCACACCCACTCAGGCCACAGCTTCACCTTCACCAGTGTAGCTTCACCTACACAAACTGTGTAGGAGAAGGGCAGGAATAAGTTGCACTGCCTATCTGTGACACAGATTCCTTCCTCTGAAGAGCTGGGATAGTTTTATTGACCTTGGCTGCACGATTGGAAAAAGAGTCGATGACGGAATTTGTCCTTATGTGAGCAGACTGACAGTATGCTTTGGCTATTTTTTTGATTTTCAGCTGTGAGTTTGTGAACTTTTAAAATCGATGCGTGGTAAATTCTCAGCTGAAAATGGTCTTTAAAAAAAAAAAAAATTAAAGTTCATTAAGACACTGCAGCCAGCTCCCCTCCCAGTGAGCTCCAGTAAAAAAAGCTCTGCTTGAACTCCCTGCACGGGGTTTTTCAAGCCAGATATCATGACAGAAGAAAACAGGAGGTTATTTTAATGAAATGGGAATAGAAGAGAATGGAGTTTGGTTTCAGATGTTGTATGTATTGTGAGTCATCCCAATGCTTTTATGTTAGATTCCTGAGTTACACCAATCAATGAAATTGGCCTGTGCTTTTCTCTCCCTTTCTTCATTTAAATGTCAAAGTGAAATTCAAAGGCTTGTGCAGAACTACTTGAGTCATTCAGAAGATCACTGCCCCACTGGGGATTCTCTTTGTTTCAGCACTTGAACACTATTGGTTTTATTATCTCCATTCAGGTTTTGTGATTATTCTCATCCATAGCCTCCTAACAGCCATTAGAGATGCAGACAGAGAAGGAGTTCTGCCTTTGCATTGCATGAATAAATATAAATAGTATTTTGTGACTGGTCAACAATATCTGCTAGTGATGCAATGTCGTAGCATATTCTGGGTACTAACAGCCTCATTTGTGAGATATTAAGCCCCCTTCATTCCTCTTGGATTCACTGGCATTAACAGTTCCCAAGACCAGATGGTTTTTCACTACACTGGAAGATGCAGAGGAACAATAATAATGATGATCACTGAAGTTCCAAAGTGTTTTAGCTCAGCTCCACAACAGCCGCTAATTACTTCAGCTCTAAAGTTGCTCAAGGTGAGGTTCCACCTTACAAATCTTTTGATGGTTCAAGTCACTGTTGGTCTTTTCTGGACAAGTTTAGGTCTTTATGAACCAGTGCACAGCAGGAAGAACAGCAGGGAGAGCAGGAGAACGGGGTAGAATTCTCTTAAACCAGCTCTTCCATTGAATCATTCATAGCAAGGAAATGGAGAAGAAATTCAGTGCCTAATTAGAGAGGCCTTGAGGGTTGTTGAACGCACTTAAAGTTGCAATTTTTTTATGGTTGGGGTTTTGTTTGTTTGTTTGGGGTTTTTTGTTGTTTTGTTTTGCTTTTTAATAATACAAAGTTGTAATTGCACACATATCATGGACTGTAATATCTGCTCATTACAACCTGATTTACAGTCTACTGAGGTTATGCAGAAGTTGTTCCTTCCTAGGTTATAGACTCTGAAGGAACTGCATAGCCTGTTGATAAGGAATGAAGAGCTCATTCAGGAAAACAAATGAAAAAAAATGCTGGTGATAAGGCCCCACAGCTCAAAGCAAATTAAAATATCACTGAAATTTTTCATGAAGTTAAGGCAATATTTTTAATGATGACATAGATGCGTGTGCAAGTCTGAGCCACTTCAGCTGCTGCTGGTGGTTTCTAGTTGTGGTTTGTGTGGAAGCAGGTGAGGAGGAATGAAAGGCTGTTTTGTGTTCAGAATGTAAAGCAGACTTGCTTCTGGTTCTTCTCTGGCACTGGTGTGACATCCTCTGGGTGGTCTTCCCATTGTTCATCCCTGTCATATCAGATCACCTGTAAGAGAAATCTCTTAATTAGTCTGAAGTTATGTTTGAGACGGATGAGCTTGGCAGTAGAAAACATAGGCAGTGGTGCTGAGTTTTGAATTTGACACTGAGAATCTGTGTTATGTTTTCCCTGAAGTGAGTCCTGCTTTTCAGGCCCCACTTGGAGCTGCCTGGAAAACCCTGTCTCCTGCACAGTCAGCCTCCAGTTCAACAAAAGCTTCAGCAGAACACAGAAGTTGTGAGTAGGATGGAAATTATCAAGTCAATGGAGAAAGTGTGGTGCAGGAACAGAAAACAGACCCTTGAGCTGACTTAGGCATATCACGTGTCAGTTAAACAGATAGCTCTGGTTTCTGACTCAGTCTGTTTCAGACAGGATTTAATTCTGTCCAGACTAGGTACGTAGTGGTGGTGTTTAGTTCTAGGCAGTGGAGTGGCAACTCATGGCTTCAGTTTATGTTTTTGACAAAGGGTAGTCTCAGCTCACGGTTTTGTTCTGTCAGGGAGAACAGACATCGCAGGGCGGGTCTGGGGCTGGAAAGGATATTCCCTTTGCTCCTGGCAGGCAGTGGAATAACAAAGGTAATGTTCCACCCCGTTTTTAAATCCTGTTTTCTATGATATGGCTGAACTGTAGCCAGAGATTTGCCTCTCTCTCAGTATGTTGTGATGTGAATAAAAGCCTTGTGGATTCTGAGCAACAGTGGGAACTTTGGAAGGAAACAACACTTAGCAATAGTGAAAATTCCAGTTTTCTGTTGCAGTGTGTGTGCAGTTTTTTAAAGCAGTATGTTATAGTCCGTTCAGTGTTAACCTAAATGGAGGAAAGTGCTGCAGCAGATACAGCTATCACTTATTTTGGTATTTCCACTTGAAATTTGCTTGGTAATATCAATCTGCAATACAACAGTCATTAACCCTCATTAACCCTATAGAAGTATGATCAAGACAGGTGTTCCCAATAGGACAAATAGAAGAGAGGTCTTATGCAGTAGGCCATGAAGTAAGTTGAAAATCATCTCCAAATAAATCTTAAAGATGAAACTAAATGAAAAAGCACAATAAAGTAAAGAAAGCGTGGTAGTGCTGAGACGAGCAGTAATTTATTAATGTTTGTCTGCAGAAAAGTAAAGAAACTCTGCATATCTGTTTTGCTTAATTATCTGGTTGACCTCAGTGAAAAGAAAAGCTGAAGTTAAATGCATAACATTTCTCTTTACAGTGTTTTTTTTTCTCAGTTCCTTTCTTATGAGTACCCATGTGGTTTCTCTGCTTCTAAGCAGAGTGATAGCTCCAGTCAGCTTAATAACCTCTGAGAAAGTGCTTCAGGACATATTTGCAGAGCTGAGGTTGCCATGCCACAGCCTTGTCTCCTTACCATGCTCCAGATATTGAACCTTCCCGTAACTACAATTACAACATAAACCACAAAATGTAGATTTACAGATTGTTTTCAACAACACCCATTCAAATTTACTTATATTTACACTAGAAAAATTAGGGTAAGTGCTATTGTGACCAGAGACAGAGACCGAGATCAATAACCAACCAATTCTTGGCTAATAAAGCACTTCTCTAAGGTCTATGGTTGCTTTATTCTGACTTTGAGGTTGGCCTCTAATGTCTTATCCATTGACTTTTCCCGTAAATATGTCTAATAGAGACCAAGCTGAACCCTGAGACAAAAAGATACACTCTGTTTGGTAAGAATTGCTAATTAACTTGGTATGTAAAATCTGTAGCTGCTCTCTGCTTTTAGCTGGCCTTTGGTGGCAAATATGAATCTGTAACACAGGTATAAAAGTCAAAAATTAATTCTTAATGTATGGGCAGGGGTTTCCTAAAGTGGCAAGAAGTCCAAATCTACTTTATTTCTTCTCTTTTCAGTATGAGTATCTTGTGCAGTAAGGAAAGTGACTCCTGCAGAACACATTTGAGGTGGTGTAACAGGATATCTTTGTCATGGACTCTGGTCATATATATTTTACATACATCGATTAAAAGATAAAAGGGTTTTGTTTTGCTTTGTTTTGACAAGAGAAATGAGTTAGCATTGCCTTGCTTGTGCTAATCCATAGGAGTTATTAAATTAAAATTCAGGGCCTGGGTGCTCTTTGCTGTGTTGCTCCAAGCCCCATCCAACCTGGCCTTGGACACTTCCAGGGATGGGGCAGCCACAGCGTCTCTGGGCAGCCTGTGCCAGGGCCTCATCACCCTCACAGGGAAGAATTTCATCTTGATATCTGATCAGAATCTACTCTTTTTTCAGTTTAAAGCCATTCCACCCATGTGGACAACCTCCAACTGTTGTTCTTGCTTTTGGTCTGGAAACAGTGGAAGAAAGACCAAAGGTTATGTCCAGAAGGGTGCAAATTTCTGTGGTAATGGCCTTGTCTGATGGGATATTTCATCTGAAGTAGCCTGCATGTTAAGTGGTAGTGAGTTTTGCGTCAGAAAACTGGTAAACACCCCTGTGAAAGGTGTGTGTGGTGGCACTGTGTGAGTGGGTAAAGCTGGTGAGGTTCCATAAATGACACTGATGTCACAGCGTGTTACAGCAGCAAACCATGTTCCTCTTACTGAAAATGTTAAATAGTGCAGAAGCAAAATTGTTGTGTTGTCAGTTCAAAATGTTCTAGTTCAGATTCTCGGGATCTGCTGTGAGTACATTAGTGCATCTCTAAGTCCTCTTAACATTAGAGCTAGGAGGATGTAGCTATCCAGCCTGCTTTCACACCTCCATGGGACTGGCAGATGAATTAAGACACGCTGCTGTGGTTATTGAAACCTGGCACACACTGCATTTCTTGCCTTGCTCATCTGCCTTGCTGTGCAGACTCCTCAGGTGGCAGGGCAGGTGTCACACCTTTGGTAGGGCAGCTGTGTGACAGAGTGGGTGCAAGTCCTGTTCTCTGAGCACTGCTCCTCAGCTTCAGAGACTTGGAAAACTTGGTGCCTTGCTGATCTGAAAAAGAGAGCCCAATAAACTCAGCTTTGTAAGGGAAAAGGGAAACTTTGTGAGGCTAAACCACTGGTTATACCGTAATCCTTATTTGGAGGGTGAGAAATCACAAAAGATAAATCACGCTACTTATCTAGTACAGACTTTTGATAGGGTGAACTAGGACGGTTGCTTTCCTTTGGTGGCTCCTCGTGGTGCACATGATGTGGCACCACTTTCAGAGATGGTTGCATCCCCTCCTATGCTCAGGGCAGGGCTGTGGCTGGCACTGCCAGCCCTCCCATCTCCTCTGTCTGCCGCTGGAGCATTTCAGCTTTGGACAAGGCCAGGCAAAGGATGCTGAGCCTTATGTCTGATGGAGTTTGGAAGCTGTTAGAGAGAGCTCGAGTGAAGTCAGAGAAGATTACACAACTTAGACTTGTGGGTCTGACCCAGTTTTCTTGGTTCTTGCTACTTTATCCAAGTGGATTCCACAGAGGAAGAACAGCTGCTGGGTGTTGCCTTCCAGGTGACAATATTCTATTCAAACACATCCATGTTAACCACTGAGAAGTGGTGGTTCATTCTTGCCATTTTCACTGGGGTGTCACACACTTTCCAAGTGATGTGACTCTGTCAGAATTAGTTGTGCTTGCATGAGAAGCTCTCTGTATTGTTACAGTGAACAAAGCAATTAATATGTCTTTAATTTACACCTAACAAAACAAAAAGCATGCATTTATTCCGTATGACACGTAGACAAATTTTTCTTTAAAAACAAAGTTTCACGCTGTGACTACAATTAGTGTAATTGTCAGCTCTTCTCTAAAAACAAATATGTATTAAGAGAAAAGCCAGTATTGTGCCCTCCTCTGGTGTGAAAATGAGACAATCAAAATCTATTGTAATTACCTCAGTGATATTATAATTAGCAACAATTAAGTTATTCCATGCTGTTTTATTCCTCTTGGCTACAATTAAAAAAGTATATATCTTTCTGTTGCACATTACCACTGATCATTTTACCTCCATACATGTCTCGTAAGTGGATAAATTAGAAGTAATTTTAAAGCACAACTCCGTTAAAACATATATCTTTCTATTTAACTGCTTTAACCCTTTGCAAGATCCTTACATCTTTTAACATCTGTGAAAAATAGCCTTGTTTGTTTGTTTTTAATACTCTGTGGGCCATTAAACCAAAGCCATAAAAATGTGGAGAGTACCCTACTTACTGGTAATAAATGATCTAGGTTTTCAGAAGTCACTATCCTAAGCGACAAAGGAGTGATGCCAGAGATGTTTTGTGAGCAGGGACTCAGCATCACACCGAAATCTCTTTAGGATCTGCATTCCTCCATCTGTACCCCCAGTGGGCTTCTGGTTGGGAGACATGCTTTGGGCAGCCCAAGGTCCCATTTTTCTGAGGTAGTGATTTGCGTTACTTTCAGGAAGGAGGAGGAAATCCTCGAAAGAATGTGTCTCAAGCTGACAGACCGGGTATTAATAGTCCTTAAATATTTGCTGCTGCAGAAACCTCAGGTTTAGCTTCATTTTCTTCCTGACAGCTGGTGGGTCCATGGGCTGTCCTTATTCAAGGACTGAAGTACTCCCAACCTTTTTTTTTTTTTTCCCCCCTCGAAAGAATCTGTTTCACCTTGTGAAAAAGAACATGGATTAAAAAGAGGAAGGGCTGACTTTGGCCCATCCAGCATTTCAAGCCTTCAGCTGTAACAGACGAGAGCAGTGTTGTCAAAAGGTAGTTTCTGTATTTTACCATTAAAGATTACAAGATAATCCACAAGCATCTGTGCCCCAATCATCAAAGCAAAGGCACTCACAACTCAAAGATGAATACAACCAATTTCAGAACTGCTGCAAAATATCCAAATTCTGTGTCCAGGAAGATGAGAGAAGATGCTTAAATCAGACAGGTAGGAAAAAGCATCAGCCAGTTTTACAATAGATATTAAAAACCCCAAAATAAACTGCCCAAAATTCAGCCACAGTCAGTTTCCCTAAATGAATGATTGCATTTCTGACCAAAAAGCAGCAGCAAAGCAGCTGAAGAATTGGGTGATCTGTAGATCTAATGTATCAGCTCTAGGAGGAAATTCTCTGTTCTTTTGAAACTCCCTGTCTTGTTTGCATCCCCAGTATCTTACAAGAGTTAGTTTTCAATCCTGATGCTATCAGACTTGAAATCTCCTTCTCTCACTGATCATCCAGTCTAGCAATGCTTATTTTGGCACCACTCCAGGACTAAACATGGCAAGTCCCGGACCTTGGACCAGTGTAATTTTCATTCCCTGCTAAGTGCCTACATTTTTAACCACACAGAGGCAGAGCTCTGAGCCTCAGGCTTCCTTTGTGTGCATGTCAGTGATGTTAATAATGTCTCTATTGGTATCTTGTCTCTGAAGTGAACTCCTAAGGCTTTCATTTTGTGAGTGGAAATCCTTTCTAAAAACTATTCCATCTCTGACTCCGTGTGGGGTGCTGCAATCTAGTCTCGTTAGAGGCAGAGAAAGCTCTTAGGCCAGCAATGGAAAGACAACAGGAAACTTTATTTCATCCAACTTTACCCCCAAAATTAATCTATGATTTGCTTTTTTATTTTAGTCGTTAAGTGTCTGGGTTTCAGATCTCATACTAAAAGGTCCCTGTCCTGAGGTTCAAACTCCTCCTTTTGTGGGAGTTAATGATATTCTTCACCTTGCAGGTTGATAGTGCTACAAAGGCTATTCTGAATATGTTGGGGAGCTGCTACGAAATTCCAGAGTACCACTAATTCCTCCTTTTCACGTTGGTGAGGGGAAGTGTGTCCTAAAGGGGAGCTTCTGGCTGAGCCTGGGGGAAGCAGTTACACGGTGCATTGAACCAGCTGCAACACCTGTGTGAGCAGAGGATGCAGTTTAGCTCCTGCTGCAGCTGACCGATTCTTCTTTTAGCTTGCAATTCATTCTTTCATGTCTGCACTTTCTATTCAAAATAGCTGGGGATATTTTTAGAAACCCGTGTGCACCCTGCATAGGAGAAGACACAAGTAGGTAAAATAGAATAGGGAGTAGATCTCTCCAGCAGTGGAGCATGTGTGTAATACTAATGATATTTATTTATGTCAAATGGTGGCTGAAAGTCTCTTGCAGTAAGTGACCAGCCTCAGATGTGGCATGTGGGAGTTGGAAAGCACCTGGATGCTATAGGGAGCCTGTCAGTGCCCTTCTTTATGTTGCATTTCCCTCCCAAATATGCTTATGCTTCACTAGGTTTGAATGCCTTGTCTTCACTCCTCTTGCCTCCTCTGATACTCCTTAGACACTCCTGTATTGGTATGATTTTGAGTTTTAAATGCTACTTATTTGTTTACACGCTGAGCACTCATTCAAGCATTATGCAAGAGAAAAGCATAGCTCTGGAGTCTCAGTGTTTCTGATTCTGAGGGATTTTAAAGGCACTTCTCTGTGCCTAGCCAGATGTGCACGTGCTGGGCAGAGTTATTTATACGCACCATGGAGTAGCAATGCTTCATTACTGGCCTTATGAAGATTGGGTCGTAAAAGAGCTTGGCAATGAGGTTATCAAAGTTAATGCTACATGAAAAATAGTGATTCTTACGAGTCTGCTGCAAGTGGAACATGTTGTAGTGTTGCCGTGTGTATGGCAGTCATTTTCACTCCTGGCTTTTGGGTTTGCCTGGCCTTGGGAGTACCACCAGCCCTGTTTGCATTAAGGGAGTGGTTTGTTAGCACCAAGACTTCCCTCTGCCACTGCGTAAGCAGGTCTAACAAGTGCCAGTGACGACTGCTTGTTCAGGTTGGGAATGTGCTGCATGGATGCAGAGGCACTTACTCGGTGATATCATACTGATGTTGACGTACAGAGCTAGCCAGATTGTCGGAGCTCATGGAAAGTCTTCATCCTGCCATCCTCTAAGGATTCTCTTTTCCCTTTAATGTGGAGGGCTGAGTCTATGCCATCTTGCTGACAGTAATACAGAATTAGTAAACTAATCCTGTTCCTCACCGATGATCAAAGGTAGGGCCTTGTAAAATGAGAAAAGGAAAATGCACAGACCGGAGTGACAAAAATAAACGGAGAAGAACTCAGTTATTGTTCGTGTTGCTGGTGAAGTGCTCAGTGCCACGCTGACAATGAGGAGCAAAGCCAGAATGAGCACTTCCCTGTTAGCATGAATGTAGCCCATGTCGTTAGAGTACAGAAATGATTTTAAGTAGACGGAGCTGTGCTGCCTTTTGTACACAAGAAAGGCTAATCCCATTAAAAGTAATGGTCTGAGATTGCTCACTCCAAGTACTGTTAATGAGTTAAGTTTGCTCGGTGTGTAATGAGTGCTCCGTGTTCTTTATGTCCTCCTTGCTGATGAACCGCATAGCAGGAGCTGTCACGAGCTTAATTATGAAAATTTCCATGAGTGAAATATCATTTTAGGAAGCAGAGGTAAATAAATGGCATTTGTGGGCATCATTGGGTGGAGCACAGAGGGCACTCTGCTCTCCTCATTTTTCTGGTAGTTTTTGGAGAGCTGAGTTACTTAAATTTTCATAATGTCAGACCTAAAATGCCATGTGAAAAATTGCATTTCCATGTAGGTGCAACTGCACAAACTCAGAGCAGGCCTCTTCCACAGCACAGCCTAATTTCCCTTAGCCTGTAAAGGATTTTGAAACCTGTGAGATTATTAACATCCGCTTTCTCCTTTCTTGCCTACCTGTTTGTGAGCTTTCATGAGCCAAATTGCGAAAGTCCCAAATCGTGCTCCTATCTCTATTTAAATCCACTAAATTTTAGCTGGGATGTAGACATCACTTGCATATCCATTTGGTTATCGTGGCCACAGGGGTCAAACTGGGCAAGTTCTCCACATGAGGCATTTGGCCAGCCCAGGAAAGATGCAGGACACACTTGCCACAGCATTTCATACATGTGGGCAACCAGCGAGTGTTTGGAAGACCAGGTCCCAACTTAGGCTGAGTCATTATGCAATATTTTTTTCACAACATGAAAATAATTATATCGATTAAGGCACCTTGGAAGGGGCAGAAAAGCATCTTATGCATATGCAGGAGGGTAACAGTTTAGAGTTTTCTATCTTTTTGCTATTGAACAGGAGTGTTTGATCAGCGATACAAATGCTGCTTGGCAAGGAATGTTGACTGTATCAGACAACATATGGTTCTAGAGTACACATTTGCAAATTAAGTGGTATCTGGTCACAAAATGTGTTCACTTTTTATTTTAAAACACAACTCGCCTCCCCCCATTTTCAGTCACAGCCCATTTAATTCGGTGAGTAGATTATTCAATAAAAAACACTCTTGGATATAAGACAGATCGGATTCAATATAAAAAAAAAATCTTAACAGTGACATTAATAACCTCAGTTCCTAGCTCAGAACTTGTTAGCCAGATCAGCCTCCAGCACAGTATTAATGTATCCATGAAAAGGAGGAAAGAAATTGTAGGTGCTTTTATTTTATATCCATATCTAAGCTCCTTTGCTGGTGACAGCCACTTTAAAGCCGTCAGCACTTGGGAACTGAGTTGTTTTTGTTTTTTAATAACGAGGTTTTCAAGCCATGATGGCTGTTCTGTTAATTGGGATGCCATTTGTAAGACCTTGAGACCTGGCTCTGATCATGAAAAAGAGATCAGATCTTATGGACAGAGATACTAGGTTGAAACCTGCATATTTAGGGAAAAGCCTGAGTACGAATTTTGCCAACGTTCTCTAATTTGCTTTAAAAGAACAAAAATCCAAAACCTTCTTGCAAAATTATCCTAAGCCTCAGGCATATGAAGCAAGTCCTGAATCTCATTACTAAATTGTCTTCTGCTTTTCACTTAGGCCTGAGTCTGAAAAGATTTTATGTAACTAAACTCCAGTGGAACTTTATAGGAGTTTAAACTCTCAAAGAGAATGTAGGATCTGGCTTGTTCTATAAATCCATGATAGCCTGACTGTAAAGCACTGTTTTAAATAGTACTATTGCATGTATAAATAAAATCAGGCCTGTTAGATGGAGTTCACTTTCACTGGGTTGAGACTGTTCTGCCATATGACATTTATTAGATGACAAAATTAGCCTGTCTCACCTGGTATTGCTCTGTTGGAACTCTTCCCTCTTTGTATTGCAATTAATTTCCTACCAAGGCTGCAGCAGAGCAGTATCAGTGCTTTGATTTTCAGCAGTCTTGTGAGACAAAGTTCTGGGCTCTCTTAAAATTCCTATTAATTCAGCTACTGTGCAAAATAAAAACAGGGCAGCAGTTCCATATAATGTATGGAGTGGCAGACTTCAAACTAGCCCACTATAACCACAGCAAGCTTTGCTTGCAGTGATGATCAAGTAACTGAAGTTTTCATAGGGTTAAAGGTGTTTCTGTCATGATCCCTGCTCTCAGGAATGCAGAACTTGGTGGCTCCTACTGCTTATTTCTTGTAAATTCTCATTAATTTCTTTTAAATTCGAAAGCCTGATAGCCATGAAGTAAGGAGGCGTGGATGCTGAAAGGTCTCTGAGCAGTAGATGTTGAACAAGTTGTTAAACAAGAGAATTGGATGTCTTTTTTCATCGTTCTGCATGTAGTATTGATTGATTGGAGTTTGAATAGGTATTGGTTTTAGATAAGCAAGACAAAGTGAAAGATCAACAGCAGCCAGTGAGGATGAGCACTGAAAAGGACTGTGAAGGTGGTATCTTGTGAGGATCTAGCTAGACACAGTTCTGCTCTCTTTTGTGCTGCCTTAAATCTAAAGTCACTCTGTAGAACTCCCAGACCTAATGGACTAAGTTCAAGGAGAAGGTAATTTAGTTTAAGAGAGAAAATCAGTTTAGGATGGTAGAAAGGCCAAAACTCAACAGTTCGACCTATCAAGGATATTATGTCAGTGGGTACATTTTGATTGCACACACTAATTTTCTGGCAGGTACTAATAATGATACGGAAAATAGGTGGGAGATGGGCAATTCTCACTTGAGGGCAGTGGCAGTGAGGGAAAGCTTTGGGTGAGAGAGGGGATTGGTGAGAGCCCTAAAATAGGGAATTCAGGTCTAGGCCTTGCTTGATCACAGATACACCATCAAAACTTGTGCCAGTCACACCAGACTTCTCAAGCTCTGTTTTTTAATTTTTTTTTTCCTGTCCTGTTCTTTATTAGCAGTTTCTAATAGTGCCTAGCTGAAGGGACTCTTGACTTCAAGTGGAGCAATATACATTTGTTCTGTAATTAAGAAATCAAATTAGCAGGAGTGCGGATGTCATCCATCCACTTCATGCCTTTAGGACATGAAAGTAATAAATTGACAGTCTCTCTGAGCCGAGTGAGATGCAGAGATGGGTGCAGAAGACCTTGCAAGGATAATTGCACGAGCAGCCCACGGAGAAGGCAGCGAGTCTGTGAGTGCAGTGCTGCAGTGCAGGACTGACAGCAAGGACTGCCATGCGCTGAGAACAGTCAGTCAGTTTGTGATGGGGGTCCTCCCTGCTTACAGCAGAACTGGAGAACAGTTGAGTTCTGGAGAATCTTTCCTCTTGAGAAACAGGGAATTTCTGTTAAAATCATTCCAAGCTAAGTACTGGGGGTGGTCTTGACTACCAGCACAGGACAAACATCCCGAGCCTGACCTTTCCTAGACTTGCAAACTTAGAAAACGCCCCGCAGAAGGCCCTGGAGTTACCAGTGCACTGTGGTTGCTGCTGTGTAAGCAGTGCCAGGCCCATCTTCCTCAGCCTCACCAGCCTTTTGTTTTTCTTTTTACTGAGATGAGAAACTAGAGCATTAAACTTTGAGTATGCAGTCCTTTGCTGTATGTCACAACCTCTAATGTTAGAAAAGCCACCCCTTTTACTTAAGCACTTAATTCAATTTTTATTGTGCAAATTACGCTTACCCAAGCAGTTCTGTTTAATTGATTAATAAATTACCATTGACTGTCAATGTTCTTGGATTTCCTCTCTGTGCTATTGGAAGCACTGCTGACAGTAATTAAATAATCATTTCATCACCAGTGATGATTGAGTTTATCTAATTCAGTAGCTCTCTTATGTACCTAGTGTTAAGTTTGGACTCTTATAGGATTATATTGATTGATGGAGGAAGACCAGAAAGATAGCTATCATGGGTTGTTCCTTGCATTCAGAAGAGGAGGTAAGAATTTTCCTGGTGGGTTATTTGACACATTTTTTTAAAACCTTGATACCCGTAGTGCTGTAACATGGCTCATTTAAAGTTCGGCTTGTAGAACTCACTAATTTGTGTTTTCACTAACGTAGAAAAACATGTAATAAAATGATTGCTCTTCAGGGAAAAAAAAATATATATAAAAAAGAGGGAAAATCCAGCTTAATCACATTATCCTAAGTAAACCTTTAAAAATAATAGCGTGTGAATATGTATCCCCATACAGTGTGCTTAAAAATGTATCCTCTCTGTCTCATCAAGTAAATCACTCTATTAACACTTTCTATTTCATGCACTTCTTAAGTAGCATCTTGTAGCTCTCACACGGAACACCAGGTAAAGTGTCCCCCAGTCAGAACAGTTATTTGGGTTTGACAAAAATATAGCTGAGATCATCGTGTCCAGGGAGAATGATGAAAGGTGACAAGCAACAGAAAGGGCTCATGGAATTTTCCTCAGAAGAGTTGTCAGGGCACAATCGAAGCCCAATTGATCAGGGATGGCTTTAGGAAAATGAAATTAATTCTACCATCATAACAGAAGCAGATTAAACGAAAGGACAGAAGCTCAGCTACTTGGTGATTAGTCTTGCAAGTTCTCCTGGAGGCAAAAGTGGCATTTCCAGCCAAAAGTCAACCTTTTGCCATTTGAAGACGAGTGCGTAGTATCAAGATCTATAATCTGGGTGTAAGGAAGTGCTATGGAGATTTGTGGGTGATCCCCAGTTTCAATGTTGCATTTTTTTAGTTAAGTTTGGGACTAAACTTTTACTGTGAAGAGTGCCATAAGTAAGTGTGATTGTTGGGAAAGTGGGAAAATTCGAAATTAAACACACAAAAGTAGTGAAGAGCTGGCAAATGGTGACCTCAGGGACACATGTTTTTAGAGGAACACAGCAGGCTTTGTATCTGATCACAGAAGGAATGTCTTTGGAGGATCCTTTATTATAATCAAGGGAGATTTCTCCACCACATACATTACACGTGACATTTAAAATGAAGGCCCAAGTCATGTACAGAAATTTCCTCGTTCATAAGTACCAGGTGGTTTTGAGGCTAAATTTAATGAGAGTGAAGAGCAAAATACCCTGAAAGGGAGCAGATGAAGCACTCACGCAGCTTTTCTGACAGTGACAAACTATCCAAGCTCTGCACTTTTTGCTTTATGATGCTTCTGTCACCTCCTCAATGAAAATGCCATCTTATTATGTACAGTGGGTGTACATTATTCTATACATATTCTAAATCATTTGACTATTTTGGCTCTCCATTAATGGCAAATTACAGTAAAACTCTAAAGGAAATGTCTGTGATGACTCTGTGAACACTGAAAGAATTAATTATGATTGATTTTGTTAATTAAGTTCAGTGGCTAATGTCTTTACAGTAATGGGATGCTTAAAAGACAGAGGCAGTGTTAAGTGTTGCACCTCTAGCTGAGTTGAAGAGGTTCAGTGCAGGGTGGGTATCCATCTCCATGGGCAGGACAGGCTGTCAGGGAGTCACTTTTTTACTGTGGGCCCACGTGCTTTAGATGAAATTTGTGGTAAACAATTATCACACAAAACCCTCCTTGTTTACATGGCACTGAATAGATTACGTTAAAATGATATTTCTGCCAGTTCTGTTCTCATACTAGGTCTAAGGGCTGGAGATTTATTCTGGTCTAGGCTGTCTGGTTTGCTTTCACTCATGTCCAGTTGTGTTCCACCACCTACCTAGAGGCTCAGTGTTTCCCATTCAACACTGGTTTCCCAGAATGTGCTTTCACAAAACATTTATTAGTGAATCCTCATGGAAGGTGTCTTTGCCCTCTGGCAATTGCCTTCACTCCTTACTCGCTGTGTTGTTCCTGTGTCCCCTTGTTGAATTTGGAAGAATTAAAAAAAAAACCAGACTAAATCCACCCTGTGAACACATTCTGTATGTGTGTATATATGCACACTTGTGCACTCCTGTGGAGTTAGAAGCAGCAGAAGAAAAGATTTGTAATTGATACATATTTTGCCTCAAAAATGCAAAACCCCCAGTTTGTCATTGACAGGATCGTGCAGCTGGGTGGCAAAAGCTGACTTTGTCCTCGTGACAAACATACTTCAGATAAAAAAACCTCAACACAGATCCTTCTGAAGCATTGTGTATTATCTGGAACAGGCACCGTAATGCCCAGTGTAGATTTGGCCTTGAAAATGATTTCTGTAGCTGGGTAAATGTTGCTTTAAAAGAAAGCTGCCACTTTCTATCCCTGTACCCTTGCAGAAGCTTGCCAAAAAAGGTTTCCCTCTTTTTCCTGCAGAATTATTTGTTTTTCCTGACACAAAGGAGAGTGCTTTGTCATTGTTTTCTGTATAACATTGATGGATTTCATGTTGAATGGGTATTGGGTTTTAGTTAAACATGACAGGGGAAGAGATTTATAGGCAGCGGCCGCAGAGGTTGTTTGAAAGGCCCAATAATGCTTCAGTGCACAGATGTGTTTTCAGTGTTCTCTGGTGGTAAAGAACCAACCGGCTCATATACACTCCACCCTCATTACGGAGCAATCCTTGAAAAGCCGAGTGTTAACAACTATATAGGTTTCTTTCTTTGGAGTTTCAAAGTAAACAGGATTCAAGGAGCGGCCTTATGTCAGGAATGCTGTACTAATGAGGACAAATTATATTCTAATCAGGTTTCTCCATTATTAATTCGCTGTTATTCTGCGCTCTTTTTTTCCCCCCTCTCCTCCTCTTTGTGTCCAATTTAAAGTTGCAGAAGAAACATGGGGTGGAGTGTTTTTCTTCTGGTGCTTGTTATTCATATTAAGTAGTCTATTCTGCCTTTGGTGTGATGGTGGGTGTTAAGAATTTAAATCCCCCCTAATGCATTGATAGGATAATATGAATCACCACCCAGAAAAAAATCCTATATAGATCTCAACAGCTAAGGAATAGTGGTGTGGTGTGTTATTTCTACACACTAAACGTAACTCATTCTGGTTCATCGTGGTCCTACATAATTTAAGAATTTTCTTAGAGACATTTTCATATTTTGCTTCTGTAGGGAAACTTGAAGAAGCAAGTAGAAATATGTAATGCATTATTATAATTGCATTGTTCTTTCTTTGTTCCACCAGAACTTTTACACACATTCTTAAAGCAAATCCCACAACAAAATTAAAGTGCTATTAAAATCTAAGTATGATGATGGCATAAATGAATCTTATTTGCATGCATTGCATCTTGTTTATTTTATCTGTGTCCCTTTGTTTGGCTCATGTGTATTAAATAGTCCATCAGGAAGCACGTGCCAGCTTGGCTTTCATGGAGAGCAGGTAGTGAACCAAGTGAAGCACCAGCTCACAGAGTGTGTGCTCTCTGTGAGCAATCATAATGCATTTGGGTCTAGATTCCGAAACTCCTGCAGTTTCCACCACGGTCACGTTGTCATGAATCCTTGCCTTACGATCTTGAGCAGATTTGAAGCACTCGGGGCCTCTTCAGCATCTTCCCAGGAGCTGGAGAGCTGCAGGTAACACAGGAACATCATACTGGAAGGAAGTACCTGGGTCACTGAGTCCAGTCCTCTGTCACTGCAGGCTACCTCATCATAGAATTCCTTTCATCGAATGATTAAGCTCCATCTTAAAAGTCATCTGCTACATTTAGCACTGCTTAGATTGTTAGAAACTTCCTCCTCGTTCCTGAGTAGATACGTTGCCCACCAACACCTTTTCTTCTTATCCCAGAACTTTCCATGGTTTTTATTTCTTCTTTATTTACCTGGCCCAGTCTCATTTTGTGTTTGTCCTCCAGCAGTCATCTCCCTGTCATTCTGCAAGGCTCAATTGACCAAGCCTGTTTAGTCATCTCTTGAAAGATGGGCTCGTTTCTTCCCATCAGTAGGTCCTTCTTTCCAATTGGAAATACTCTTTCTTGGACATCAGTGTTCAAATGTGTGCAACATAAGCTGGATAAGGACTCAGTAGGGACTGAAACCACAGAATTAGCACATCCTCACCTTCACTAGAGCAATCTAACCTGCTGAATAGAAAAGAATTCCTTTGCACTGGGGTAGATTATGTTGATGATTCCCAGAAATCTGACTGACTTCTTTCTCCTTATTCATTTCCAGCTGCTGAGAATGAATTTCCAGCAGAAATTCTTGTTAGTTCCCACAAAGCCTTGCACTTGGAATTTTTTAATTGAGCCTGTTTTCCTCCCTGAGGTCATCAAATATTAGTAGGATCTTCCACTGTCTTGAAGCTGAGGCATTCATCTCTTGAAGAACACACCCTAAAAGCCTCCCAAACTTGTCCCAAAACTCAAGGAGTTTGCCGTATGATGTTGCTTGTACCTCTGTCTTCTTCCAGAGCTGGAAGTTAATTGCTCATTAGGCAAGCTCACCTGGATTGAAAGCACACAGTAAGGAAAACTCTTACAGTAGCTGAAGACTTATAATGCACTTGGGTCTAAATTTTGGAGTAAGATGGATGGAGCTGAATGCTGTATTTGTGTGCACAATAACAGCAACCCCAATTGCTCCTACAGATAATTGGGTGCACCAGTTTACCTTCAATCTCTAGATGCCATTCCAGAAGCACAACTGTCATCAAGATCATTCTTTCACATCTTCTGTCATAAACCCAATTATAAAATATTTCGGTGTCCTATTGCCTTTGTCATCTCTGTCCTGAGCCTTTGAGATATTTGCATATTCTGTAACACAGAATGATCCTCCTGGAGTTTAGTTTATTCTTACAATAGTATTTAATAGTTTCTAATCCTAGAAATCGTTTCATTCAGTCTTGTGCTTGGGTTTAGGGCATCTTGAAAAGAGAAGAGATCCTGAAAACTTAGTGCAAGGCCCCTCAACTGCCTGGAGAAGGGCCCTCATGCAAGGCAAATAGAGGTGACAGTCAGCATGGAGCTCGCTGCAAGATGGGGGCCTGGTTTTGAGATATAAATACCCTGAACTGTCTGCCTTTAGTTCTTAGATCTCCATCCTGAATCTGTGGTCTTCATTGTTATAAATATTTAAGTATTTATATTCCTATTAATGTTTTATAATATTATTTATTGAATACAGGAGTTTAGAGCAATTTGTCATCTGAATAAAAAGAGTGCATTTCATTTAAAGTCCAGCTTGTGCTGCGAAGTATCAATGTAATACAATGTGTTCAAGATGTTTTTTTAATGCTTATTTCCCCCCTCAAATTGGATGCTGGCTTTCAATTTGAATATTGAGCTACCTGAACTGAATTATTTATCAACTTTAATTGGATTTGCAGACAAGTCATTTTTGCACATCTTTTCTAGGAAAAAATGGAATTCTTTCTGGAAACTTTTAAAAAGCATCAGACTGAGGACATACAGTTAATTAACTTCATGTTTCCTGTCAAATTCATTCTTTCTTTCTTTCTTTCTTTTTTGCTTCTCTTTTTTTTTCTGCCTAGAAAACAAAAACATGGGAAATGATGTTGTAGCTCACTGATTGTAAGCTAAAAGGTGTTGTAGCACACGTCTGCAATCTAAAGTTAGGGAGTTTTTAATAATTATTATTAATTATTTGTATTTCTACATTGCTTAAATTTGTCAGCTGAGGGATGAGTCCTGTTGTGTTTAGCACAGCATGAACACAGAGTGAAAATCCGTTTCTGAATGAGAAAGCTTATTTTGGCCACAACAGAGCACCAAGCCTGAGTCATGCTATTCACTCTAAATTATATTTGTGTGATTTTTATGAACATATTTTCCTTATTTTCTCGCTCTTCCAGTAAGCACTGCTGCCAAAGCTGGAAAAAACCCAATCCTGAGTGGAATCTGGGGTGTGACACCATGGAAGCTACTGGGAAGTTTGAGAGTGGTGTCTTTGCCTGTAGGGTGTCCTTCATTGCTGGTAGTGTGAGGATTGAGTCTTAAATGTTACTTTGAGGCATGGGAGATGTGTAGCAATTCCCAAATATAGTCCACACAATTTGTGATTTAAAAAAAAAAAAGTGTTAATATGTTAATCAAAAAGAACATAAATTTTATGCAGTTACTCATAACTTTATACAATGATTACATGTAACTACACTGTTATTGCAGTCTCAAAATCACGGTATAATTATATTTAGTTAATTCCAAAAGCAATTGCTGCGTGGCCAGAATTCATTTATATAAACCTAGACTAAGCACTGAATTGACTAGGAAAGTGAGGTAAATCTAATTGAGATAGATTGAGCAAACCTAATCAGCAGGGATATTTAATGGCAAAGAGAACAAAGAATTAAATAAAGCAATGCAAAGGCTATTCAGAAGAGTGGATATATGAGATAATAGGCCTCTCCATCTCTGATGTCATGTCTGATTCAGTGAGTCATTCCCTAGTATTTTGTTAGTTGGCTGCCAGTTTGCATTATGTGTGTATATATATATATATATATGTATTTTTATATGGAGGACACGTTTTGCCTTTTTTCTTATCTGGGATTTTATCCTGGTGTAACACATCCCGCTTCCAAATGCTGGTGCTTTGCAAAATCAGGAGGGTGATTAAAGACTTGTTTGCTGTCCCACCTCATTTATCAGTAACTGTTACGATTTTGTGATTCCGATGAGCCAGAACTCAAATTCCGGTTGCCTAAGAAAGGGGAACTTGCAGAGGTGCCGTGGGGTACTCAAGGCCTGAATGGGGCTGCAAAATGCCATGTGGAACCTATAGGAATTGCACACTCCTCTCATACGAAGAGGAGTCACATGTGAAGGCCAGATGTGAAATCCAGAGCATCTTCAAAGATCATTAGATGGCTGTAGCTGGAATCTGAATCAAACCAGAGGCTGTGATACCCTGAGAGCTGAAAAGGAGACCCAAGACCATTTCTGTGTTCCCCCCTCTAAGTGCAATCTCCAAGGAACTGCTGGGGAGCCTATTTAGATGAATGTTATTATATCTGCTGATAATTTCCAGTGTGTAGAACACAGGCTGGTTCTGACCTCATCCCTTGATTGCATCCTTTGATTGCCTCCCTTGAACCAGCTACAGAGAAGATGGGAGGCACACAGCAGCTTTCCATCAAAGAGACTCTGCGTAGCAGGATATTGAAAGGATATTAAGATGGTTTTAATGTAGGGGAGGATTTGAAGTAAATAATATATAATGATTTTTTTAAAAGAAGGAAATCTGAAAAATCATCTTGTAGGTTCCTGTAGGTTACTTTCACTTTTAAAAGCTGTAAGTTCATATTGATCTTCCTGTTAGCACACACATGAGGTTTTTTGCCTTACAATTCCTTACAGTTCTTTATACTTGTGTGCTTTGATTTTGGTTTGTTGGGTTTTTTTGTTTGTTTGTTTGTTTTTGGCATGTTGATCTGTCATTTACACCTGTAAAACATCCGATTTAACCAATTTTCCATGTCAGTCTTAGATAACATTTTGGTGCTTGGATTTCAGTTACCCATGTGAACACTGGTTCGTATTTCTGAAACTTAAAAGCAAAACTTTCTTGTTTTATATAGTGGCATTTTGCAACTGATGGACTCAAACATCTTACTTTAGAAAGAATATAATGACATTGTTAAACAGTGCTTCAAAACAGGAGGAGAGAATATGCATGGAGGAATTTTCACCCACAGATGAGCTGTTGAGAGGCAGAAAGAAATGGAAGTCCTGTTTTTGATGGCACAAGCTGCAGTACTGAAGTGATGAATCTAAGAAAACAAGAGGCAGATGGGTTATGTGCACATCCTGGAAATTTGACCTCCTCTGGATGTATAGAGAGAGCAGTGGCAGCTTAAAAAGTTGTATTGGTGTTTGGGGGATTATTTTTTCTATATGAACACTGATCAATGAATCCACATGTTACAGTTCAGAAGGTTGCTTTTTCAGTAAAACAAGAACCCAAATATTGTGTACGTGGTAAAGTATTCACAGAGATACACAGCAAAATAATCTTTAACCTTAGAGAAGTACTTGGTAGAAGATAGAGCAGGGCTTCCTTTGGGGATTCAGGTGTTCTCTAAAGTACTCATGCCATTGTGGATGCTTGTGTTTAAAAATTTGTTTGAACTTTCCTATGGTTTTCCTTCATGGTATTTGTCTTAACAGAGCAAGAAAGGATGGTACTATCACACACATTTTTGTTGGAATTAACTTGTTAAGGGGTCATAATCCAGAGTTTACTAGAACCACTTCAATAAATCTGTTGACTTTATGTACCCACCTACAGTCTATTCACTGGAGTTTGAGGGGGAGCTGAAAACAAAGGCTTTAGGGGCTTTGCATACATGTGTTGCACTTCTCAAGTGTAGAAATGTGGATTCAAACAAGGTGCTTGAAAAACCCATCCAAGTGCCATGTTGTGTTGTATCAATGCTTTTAATATCCAGATCGTTGACCTCATACATTTCTGGTGTATGTGGTCAAACAGTAGAGCAGAGAGCTGATTGGAATGACTAATAATTGCAGAGTCATTACAACATAATGGTGTCAACATGTACTGCTAGGAGCCTCTTAATCCTTGGAACATCAATATTACACTCCATGTAACCATTACATGTCAACACAGACCACAAACCTTCTGTGATGCCCATTCCTGCCACCAAAAGACACAAGGCTGTGATAGTTTCCAAGTTACCATCCTACTGTTTTGGTATTCTCTGGCTAATATTAAATCCCATTTAGACTGAGAGAACTGGTAACAGCACACGCACAGTTAGCTGAGAACTTGAGTGTGAAACTCAGCAGCACTGATAAGCATTTACACAATTCCACTGAACACACTGGAATAATTTGTGCAAGCAGTGGTTCAATCCAAAAGAAACTGAGTCACATAAAATAGCTGGAAATACCAAATGTTGTGCTGTGCTACCAGCTCCCCCCCTCCCAATACATTACGAATTTTTACAGTATCTGTGCATTACACAGATGGCACAGAGAATTATGTCAGATCTGACACCACACAGGTCGAGAATGCCTAAATGACATTTTCAAAGGTCCCCAAAACTCCCGTTTGTCATCCACGTGAGAAACAGAAGACCTTTAAATCCTGACCCAGCCCTACTGGTGGGCCGTGGGCACGTGCAGTGGTAAATGCTGGAACGCAGATTTATGGCCTGTGTGTGCGGTGCTCCCCCAGTGCTGGAGTCAGCCCCTCAGCAGCCCTGCACTGCCACAGAACTGGGGGAACCAAGGTGCACAAGTGCAGGTCTGGCTCTCAGGACTTCCCTGCTGAAGCCCCAAACACCCACAGCTACTGCTGCTTTGAGGTAGTTTTGAGGTGCTCTACACAGGTATAAATCAGGCGCTTTCTGTCTTATTTTCTATGACTTTCTCTTGTGGTACCACAGGGGTAAACCTGAAGTAATTCCAGCAGCTTTGGTGTAGTTGCTTTAGATTTATACCCACATAAACAGGAGCCCTATTTGTCCATTGTTTCTAAAATATGAGATTTCTCTTTCGTATCAAACTTCAGCGGCTTATTTTATATTCCTTACATCACATTTTATCACAGATAATCCAGGAATATTGTTTCTCTGAGTAATAAAATTGTTCTTTAGTGCATGACCAGAGTAAGGGATATTGTGTCTTTTAGACATCACGTATAGACAAGAAGATATAAATGAGAGTTAATAACCATCAAATGTGTCTATTTCCTTTTCCTATAAATTAGAGCATGCTTTGCTACTGAATTTTGCAAGAAGGAAAACAGACTCCCTCCTGCTGATGTGGGGAAGCAATGCTAAATCTCCCTAAAGATTCACTCTGGCTTCTTACAGCTGTATGTTAGTACCTTTTTATATGCAATTTTACTTCATTTAGTCTTTAAGGTTGTGCCTGAGGTTAGTTTAAAAGGTTAGTTAAATGTTAATGGATGTTAATGCTGCAATTAAATTGTTAAATCAATTGAAAACTGTGGCTCCATCTCTATCTGTGTTAGTGCCGGCCTGAGTTGCATTGGCGTATAAATTAAAAGCTGTAAATCTAGTGAAGTCTAATTAGAGACCAAATTTCTCATTTATCTTATTTTCACAGGACTGTAAGCACTGATAGATAATCAACGAAGGGCTAAAACTTTTTAACATTAAAAAACTATTTTATCTATTTCAGGACTCAGGTGACTGATTATAATTCAGATCCAATTACTGTAAAAGGTCATATGTGAAATGGAGTTCTTACAGACACTACAAGTTTTATTTTACAAGTTTGCATACACTGCTGCACCACCTACATCCCAAAAAAGCAAAAGTAAATACACTGTACGAGATTATATAAAAGGCTCTTCAATTAGCCTCCCTCATGTAACCCTTTGAAGTTTGTGATTTTGGTACACGAGCACATCCAGCCTTCAATCCTACAGCACATCCTTAAGCTTGCCAGCTTATACATGTGCATGAGAATCCTGTTGGTTCCTGCCTTCTGTAAGCGAAAGTAATTAGCAAGACGCTTAAATACATTTGCCATAGATACAGAGACACAAATTCTTGAATTTGTGAGAATGATTATTTCCATTGTTACGTTTAAATTAGCTGCTGGCAACCTGCCATTTAGGAAAAAGAAAGAAAAAGCCCAGGCTATTTTATCTAGCAAGGTCTTGAGGAAAAGGAAATGCTGATCTTAATCCAACTTGCAGTGGCCCAGTTTCGAGGGTGTTTTCATGCATTAAAAACACATGGTACTTAATGTTAGTTCCTCAAAAGTTAAAAGTGAAATTTAATCATGCTGCTTCTGTTGGCTTATTTTTCCAACACCCCCTGTGATTCTCCAAAGTGTAGATCTTAAAGCTGCAAAAAGGCCAACAACAGATTGCAGCATGAGCATAGGGAGCAGCATCAAGACTCATTAGTTTACAAATAAACCACAAGACAAATGTTTAAAATGTTTGTAGGTTCCAAATCACAGTTCTAAAATTGCATCCTTTTGGTCATGTAGGAGTGTTAGAAATGTTACAGTTTTACATGTTAATTTCTTTTTTAGTGACTGTTCTTGGAGCACTTGGGGAAACAAGTTTTGCTTTGGGAAATAAAAAACAAAAAAAATTCCTCTGTCCTAACCAATTAAGACTTCACAGAAAGAAGTCATGAGCTCAGATTCTGCTAGAAGGCGTTCTTGCAAGGAAGCGTCAGCTCGTGTCCTTTCTAGTGGCTTCAGCCAAATTTCAACATTCATTAAAACACAAAATGAGATCAAATCTGAAAATGAATTGCCGAGTGGCTTGAATGTTCTGAACTTTTCTCTCTCCTAATTTTGTCACAAATTCAGATCTTCTAAAAAACATCTTGATCACAGACTCTGCAGGAAAAAATGCCCTGTTGTGGCATGTCCCCTACAGCAAATGAAAGGATGTTCTGGTTTTATTCTGAAAGGTGCACAAATTTCCTGACATTTTCTTTCATATTTACATTGTTTTCAGTATTCGCAGATGTGATTTACCAAATTGCACCCCCCAAAAATGTTCTAAATGAATGATGAACAGTCAAATATCTACAGGAGTAGGAAGACCTGTTGTGTACTATTTTGTTCAATAGTGCTCTTCAAATTATTTTGGTACTTGATTAGCTAATCTTTATGAAAGTTATTTATCTTTTTTTGTATCATAGGTGTTCTGTATCTTCATAAGATATGAATAGGACTGTTGCTAACAGGCGTCATAAATCACTTCTGCTAAAAGTATTCTCTTTAAAATTGTAACTTTCTTTCCTTTTGCTTCCTTGGTAAGAAAAGACAGCAGAGAATGATAATTCTTTTTACTAAGTGCTCAGAGTAGTAAATAGTTGCCTTATGGCAAGACATGGTGTCATAAAATAGGATATAAAAATAATAATAGTTAATCATTAAATAGCATGGTTCATCCATAGAAAATGGAGCTCTTAGCAAAGATGACTAAATAGCCCTTTCCATTTCCTTAATACATCTCCTTCCTTTAATAGAGATCTGATAAATAGAAGCCAACTTTATCTCACCTTGAAAATAATAGTCTAGTTACACCAAACTTTCCTTGGTGCTTTCTGAAAATCAGGTTTTGACAAAAACAGGGCTTGATTCGAGTAGACATTTGAGAGAAAGTGACAGGCCTCTCTGTGAAGGAAGGAACAACACAGATACAGACAAATTCATTGTTGAGTCAGTGACTGAATGCATTGTGAAAGAGAGGCTGAAGTTAACACAAGAATTGGAGACATCCAGGTCTTTCCAAGTAGATCTGTGGCCTGTTGAATTCATAGGGAATACTTTCAATCCTCCAAGACCTTGTAGGCTGGGTAGTTTCTTTGCAGGCCAGTTGGGAGATAAAAAAAATGCTTAAAATATAACTGTGGATAAAATGGTGGCTTTGGGAATGGGTTTCTTGAGTGGGGCATGGAAGGAAGAGATTCTTCCTTGGGAAGTTGATTCAGAGGTCGTGGGCTGATGTCAATCACAGCATTTGTCTTTTGAGGTGATCATGAAATCGAGAATATAGGACAAATTCTAATTATACGTTTGTCCAACTGGCTTCTGCTTTGCATATTTGATGGTAGATTTACAATCTCATGGAAACTCTGGTATGCGTTTCTGAAGAACCTGAACTTTCTCCACAGATGAAAGAACACTTTCTTTTTCCATTGCTCTTGCCTTGTTGACTTTTATTGCTGGTTTTGGTTGTGTTTTGGGGAGGAGTTCCCATCTTGTTCCATGTGCCTTTGCTATGCCTTGTCATTTCTGGACATAACAAAAGTATTCCAGCATCATCCTGTGGACCCAGTGGAAGGGCAAGATTTGGAGCATCTGGAAAAAGGACCCGCCACGTTCATTATTTCAAACTTTATTTTTCTAATTCTGTTCTGATCAAGTACCAAGATTTGTCCAGGAAACCTTTTCTTTCCTTTCTCTTCGTTAGCATTTGGCTTTAACGTAAATTTTGGCGCACGCCTAAGGAGGTGCCTGGACTTTGTGATTGGGTCAGATGTTGCTCTTGGTCTGTCTGCTTTCGTGGCTGTAGTAAATCTTCCGTGACATTTTGGGGGACAGGTGCTAGATGCCTGTGTGACTGACATGGTTTTATCAGTTTACCTGTGGCTGAGTCAGTCTGACACTGAGCTGCTGCTTCTCTTGGGTCAGCACAGGTCTCAGTGGGTCCTGCAGAGCTGGTTCAGGGAGCTAGATGAGTGAAAATTTCTCCTAGCTAAAGGAGTAAATAACTTTGTGCTGGACTCCATCTTTAGGACAGTGTGGAAACAGCCATCACTGTCTGTGCAGAGAAGGGGAGTGATGGGGAGGCATCATTTCTTTTGGTGGCAGTTCACCGCTAGGCTCATGCAGCAGTATCATAAACCTGTATCCCAAAGAGCAGCTTTTATATTTTGGTATATTTTGTTGGGTGGGTGTGCACTTACTGTTCCAAACAAAAAAATCCCGTGTCAATATGAAAGAGTTGTCTTTCAGACTGGGTTTTATCTGATAGTCACCACCCTGCCTACTGCTAACTTCAGCAGGATTTCTGTAAATAGCTTGGTGCTATTTGCTTGGCGAGCAAAAGCAGCTCTAAATGTCTGGATTAGAGCACTTGTAAGAGAAAACATTTACAAGTCTAAGTTTGTTCCCCAATGGGTAATATACTGGGAGGCAGATAAAATCATCGTGCAGCCTTTCACGACTGGCAGTGTCTGGTAACGCAGCAGTGAGTGCTGAATGTGTAGATAAAAGAGTGAGGCACCGGAATAGCGGGGACACTGCAGATCAGCACTGAGGTACATTGATAGAATTACTCCCTGCAAAGGGAACTTTTACCGCCTCTGCCTGCAGATATCTGACACTCATCAACATTGCCATTGTCTTGCTTTCCTGGGAATCAGATATTAATTTTACAAAGCCTAAATGCAAGCTAAAAACAAGAGAGATAAACGCATTTTAAGCTGTCACATTTAGCCTTGTGGTGCTCGCAGCAGTGCTGGAACCTCTCCAGGTGGGTGACTTGCTTCAGCATTTACGTGAGGATGACGATGCACAGAATGTGTTAAGCAGAAAGCAAAAGTAGAGGGAATGTTGCCCATCCATTAGGAGCTGTTAGTGGGATGGCTCTTGGGAGAGATTCTTGTCTGTGACTACCCAACCTCCAAACTGTGATGGTAAACAACAGAACCCGAGAGCAAGGCAGGTGACATTTCCTGATTCTGGAGATAGCAGTTCCCTGTGAAAGTCAGTTTTATTTAGGAAATAGTGCATCTCAGCAGCTCCCTGAGACAGGAATGCCTTTTTCTTTTTTATTTTCATAAGTTTAGCATTTTTCTGAAGGAGACATATTTGTAGCACGATGAGGAGGAGTATCCCTTCCCTCCATCCCTCTTTCCCCACCGCTGTGCAGGCAGGAGCCCTCCTCTCTGGCAGCAGGGGCCAAGGTGGTTGTCTGCAAGAGAGACTCAACCATTTGTGCGATCCGGCTGTTCCCAAACAAGCCAGGATCCTGCAAGCCTTACCAGCTGTGACTAATAGTGAAGAGAAGGAGGAAAAAAGAAAGCTGCTTGGGCCTGCAGGCTTCAGACAGGCAGGCTCTGGGGGAAACAAGAGAAAGCCATTAACTAACCACAGTATTATCTTGATTCTCTCAGAGAAACGAGCTAGGGACGGCTAATGAACTAGCCTTAACGTTTCAAACTGAATGCACCTCTGGGAGCTCTGCTAGAACAAACAGTGTGACAGATCAATGCCTGATGCCTATATCAAGAGAAAAGGTTATTTGCCTCTCTGAGGAATTACAGGATTAGTATATCGCTATGATACACTTTGTATTCCTTTCAAAATATGGGTTTATATGCTGTGCTTATTTTCATTTTGTGAGTTGTAAACTCCATTAGTTTGAGCAGTAAAATAGAAATCCATTCTTCTCTTCACCTCTCACATTCCCAGGATCCTTTATGTCTGAGAGCCTACACGTGCACTGTTTTCCTGTTGCCTGCACCTTGCCCAAGGAGATGCTCACCTTTAGGAAGTTTTTTAAAACAAATCGGTTTAGAGCAGTGTCACTTGGTTGGGACCCCATGAAAAGTCTTGGTGGAAGACAGGTTCTTAATAAAAGGCACTTTGTGTGGGGCGTTTTCCTTATTTTCTTTTGCTGCCACTGGTGTTTTCTATGTCCTTGCACATTTCCACGTGTCCAATCTTTAGCTTCCCACCTCTAAAATGGGACAGTAAACCTTCCTTGTTGTCACTTTTTGTCTGTCTTTGCTGTTTAGATTGCAAACTCCTGCACGGGATATTCTTCCTATTTGTGCTGTACATGACACACTGGCCGTAGATCCCTGGCGGGAGTTTTTGATAATTTTGTTTATACGACAATAACCTCAAAGCGCGACACATTTTGTACAAGAGGTGAAAAGAAATGAAAGGGAGGAAGGTGGGACCTGGAAGACCATATACATTTCACAAATAAAATTTTATAAATCTTAACCGTATAAAATGATTAGAGTTGGTAGACTTTCAGGGTTAGGAAGAGGTCAGGCCAGGTTATTCTTTGTCCTTGTGCCTTGTCTTTTGATGCCTTGAGCAATATCAAGCCAAAGGAGTAAACAGTCCAAGTGCAGCAGTGTTACCTCCTCAACAGGAGGCAGAGTTATTTTTAACTGCTGTGTATGATTTCACTGTATCCTTTGATATTGGCATTTTTCTTTAAAGCCAAAGCCCTTGAAAACTCTTTTGATCAATTACCTCATTCAGGAAGCTGCTGTACATATTTAACCATAGATATAAGCTTTGGTCAAGCTATCAAAGTAATTTTCATTTTTACAAATTATTACTTTAATGGGAATTAGATGAGGAGTGAATTATTGTTTCTTAAAAAAAGTAAATCTGGAGGTGATTTGTCAAGAGATAATTGTCTGAGTATCAGCATTTAAGGAGGGCTGCATTTCCTTTAAGGAAGGAAACATATTAAATGCTGAAATTAAGATAATATTGTAACTTAGAAAATGGAACAAAATTAGCTTTATCTCCCCCAGCAGTGCCTAGGAATTGAGTCAGAAAGTGATACAAGTATCCCAACTTATTTGCTTTGTGTCAAATTCAGATATCTGTATTCTTGTTCAGTAGCCCTTACTTCATCCCTGCATCTACTGATGTCAGTGGAATACACATGAAATAAAGAGTGATTCAGTGTGAGTAAAGCTAGCAGAATCTGGCCTTTTGAAGTTAGTATGAGCTTTTGTATTGACGCCATTGGAGATGAGAAATTGTTCTTTGATCATGTTTGGAAAACCACAGTTGAGTTTTGTAGGTTTTATACCAAGCACAGCATGCTATTGCTTGGTTCAGGACAGGTACTACAGGATTCTTCATAATTCTTCATCATTTTTCCTGGATCTTCCATTCTGTCACAAACCCCAGTGTTAAGAGGGCTTTTGTAAGCTAATGTTTACTTTTAGAATTCATTTTCTAATGCAGATTTCCTGCAATAAGTTGAAAAAAAATATCATTACTACAAGAGAAGAAAAAAGAAAATTACCAATTTCTGAACAGCTCTTTATTTATGTATTTTAAGTCGTGCTGATCCTTCTATAGCCATTATGAATTGGGGAGATGAAAATATTATTAGGGATGTCAAAAGGTCCGAAATTCTTCTGCGTGTAAGAGGAGGAGGGTTGATTATTTCAGGGGATATGAAATATAATATTTTGTTTTCAGTCTCTTTCTGTGTGCAGTCAGGCAAAGCTCTCATTCACAGCTGAGCTGGGAATTGGCCCGGTCATAATGAAATGGGAAATCTTCTGGTCATGGAAATTCAAGCAACGCGCATGTACAAAGAGAAAAAAGTCTAGATTGCTATAAAATGTTGATGTCCTGGAAAGGGGGACAGATGAAGTAATTCTTGTTGGTCAAAGTGTTCTGAAAGCCTTGTGAAGCACAACTATTTTAGTGCAAGACACTAACAGAGCTTACTTTGTTATTTACATCAGAAGTGGTCTGAATCATGTTGATTTTAGTCAGGTAAACTATCCCAAGGAAGCAATTCATGGTTAAATCCTTCTTTTGTCTTATTGACACAGTTTAGAACCAGAAACAAATTTCTCAACAGTCCCCTCATGCTTTTCAGGTGGCCATGGCTTCTCCAGACTCAGGGGCTCGTTGTAACTTACTGGTAGAGTTATGGTGGTCGTGCCTGGCTGAAGATATGATCAGGGCAAGGTTTGCAAGGAGAGAGACATCAAAGATTTCGTTGCTTCCCACAAACTTTGCCGTAGTAACTTAAGCAGAGGAAACCGAAATGTCTCCTTTTGTCGCTATACGCACACTGCCTTGTTAAATATTATCCTTTGTTTTTTTTTGTTTTCAAATTCCAAGTAACGAGAAGTATTTGACAGCAAACTGTTTTGGGAACAACACTGGGCTATTGTATCAGCCCAGTTCCTCCACTGTAGAATCGTAGAATAGAATCATAGAAGCTTAGGCTGGAAAAGACCTCTAAGATCATCGAGTCCAGCACTGCCACATTCACCACTAAACCGTGTCCCCAAGTGCCACATCTACATGTTTGATGCTTTTGTGTTACCACATTCTGCAGCTTTCTGGTGAAACACAAAGGAGCGTGTGAAATCTCCTTAACTCAGTACAGTGGTCAGGGTGAGTTTTCCAAATAGACTAACTGAATAAAAATTCGGTCCAAATTTCTACTAAAGTTAAAACTGACTTAGGTGCTTGCATGGGCTCTTAGGTTCATTTTACTTCTTTATTTTTGTATTGTCTGATGGCCCTGCATGCAGCCAGGAAGCTAATTAAAAAAAAACAAACAAAAACCCCCATTCTCTCTTTCCAGATATGTTTGAACGCATCTGCTAACGCCATTTTCAACAAATCTACAATTTTGCCAAGGAAAATGTTGGCAATTTATAAAAGAAGAAAACATTTTCATTAAGCTTCGCCTTATACCAGACATATAAAACATCCATTTTACCGTACAGCAAAGATTTTGTGATGTTTCAGGGTATTAAAAGGTGTGTTTATACAATCTCTTCCTGTCTCTTGGACAAAGTCAGTTCAAAAGTCCTTGTTTATACATTTTTCAATGGTCTCATCTTTCTTGGGTGTGGGTGACGCAGCTGGGGAAAGGTTACCCAGTGAGACCATTTGCTGTATGGATGAACTTGTAGACGATGGCATATCAGGGAGCTTCTAAAGGAAATATTATATGGTCCATCCAGGCAATCTCAAATTTCCTGATTGCATATATTTAAATAGGATAAGCTCCAGTTACCTCAGCACTTGTTTTGGCTGTAATGGAAAATAGGAGACTAATGTGTGCCATAATGCCTATCTCGTCCCAGCCCACCAAGGTATATGAAAATAAATCTGAATACCTGTTATTAGAAGAATGGGAATAGTGGATGCAGAATTGAAGCTATATGGCTATAGACAGAAAAAAAAAAAAATTAACTGGATCTGGTTTAAGATTATACCTGTCCATTGAATACATTCATCAGTGTCTGGTTTTGTATTTCTTCTTCCTCATGATACCCCAGATAAGAAGTGGTAACTAAGTCTTAATGGTTTTAAAACTTTCTGTCTGTAACCATAAAGTGACCATTTACAAATTGGAATGCATTGTTGAGTGGGGATCCAGTTCCTTTCTCTGCCAGACCTGTCCATGCAGGTAGATCTCTGAGTTAAGACAGCAGCAGACTGTTGAAAAGGTAGATTTTGTGTGTGTGTGGTTTNTTTTTTTTTTTTTTGTTAGCAGTAGGCACGTTAGGAGTTTTATCAGAAGACAGCTGCTTAGAACAGCTGTCTGCTTATGTGCCCATCTTAGGAGAGAATGATTAATGAATTCACTTGGGCAGTGAGAAACTCAGTTCACTGATCCATAGTTTCAGCACAGGTATTGATGTGAAACTAATGAGAAATTTGATGCTCAAATTTGAATGTTTATTCCAATTACCAAACAACAGATCTAAATTAAAAAATAGCTTGAAACCTTAACCTTTTATTAGTAACATTGAAAGCTGAACTGTGCCTCTGCATCCCGTGGTGCAGTCTGAAGACTCAATGCGCCACCACCTACATTGTTTTGGGGAAGGGAGGGAGAATGGCTCCTCCTGATTGACTCTGCTCCCACTATACCTGATAATTGGAATCTTTTTCCTTCCACTCCTCCCACTCCTGTTTCATGTATATATTTTTCCCAGGAATTAAAACATGTGCTCAGAACTGAGCTGTAGGCATCCCCTACAGCTCTATTAAAACACTGCATTCAGTAAGTTCTCTGAGCTATGGGTTTTATGTGATTGTGGTGTGGTACATAGGAGTCCCAGCTCTGACCTAAGATGCTTTCAGTCTCTATAAGCAAAGGATAGAGGGAAAAGGTAGATGCAACCGTTAGTAAGTTAAGGTATGGGGAAATGAAATGACTTGCCGAAGGTTATACACAAAGTTTGTGGCAAAATTGGCAATTGACCATTGATGGCTGCTCTTTCAGTCCTGTGAAGAATTGCTGTTCCCCTTCAAAACTGCCTTTTTACAGTGTTTCTATCAGAAGGGACTAACAGGAACTCTTGACAGTTACTAGATGCACTCAAGTTTTCCTGTCAGCTAAAACCTGGTGTTTTTGCAAAGTATAAATACTTCTAATTTTCATACAAATCAGTGGCAGTTTGTAACTCCGCATCTTGCACAATCAAGTTATTTAAAAACAAAGTTCAGAGGAGAAAATTTAGCATTTTAATCCAGGCGTGTTTCATAAAAGTACTTGTAGCTGGGCAAGAATTTTTTTTGAAGAATTTATTAACGGCACGTTCAGGACTGAACTTGGATGATCTCAGTACCCTTTGCTTTGGATGCCTGCTGTGCTGGCTTTTTCCTTTCCCATGTAGGTATTCAGAAATATGACGGCAATTCCGTTTTGATAGAAATGAGCCAAGGTGCTGAAAATGTGCAGCAAACGTTGCAAAGTTCTGCAAAACTGGTCCATCAAATGTGCGTAAAGGAAAGGGAAGATGTTACACTGATTACTGTTCAAGGAAATCTGTGAGCAAAATTCGAATACTTTTCCAGCACTTGGGTTCTCATGACTTTGGTAGCAAAACAGTGCTAGGGCAGATGCTGCTTAACACATGTGATGGGCTCAGCCTGGAAATATCCAGACAGTGTCACCTTCGTACACAGCTGCAACCACCAAGCAATGGTGGCATCCGTGGCAGCTGCTGTTGTCCCCTCCTGAGGCATTCCCAAAGCTGCCCCTGGCTCTGGGAGTCGTGGCATATGTCTTGTGGCACTTGGCCATGTGAAAATTGCAACCTGTAGGTCAGGAAAATGATGTCTTATTGCAGATTTTAGCCACGTGTAAAGATAAAGGAGTTGTTTGCAAAGCAAACACACAGTGAAAGTTCCACGAGTTTTTGCAAAAACCATGTAGATTTGGCTGAAATTAAAATTAAAAGTGAATGAGTAAGCAGTATTTTTAGGTTTGTATGACTGTGGATGAGCTGTAACACTTTTCAGTTTCAGCCATCATGGAACAATGTTCCACGGGCTGGATTAATCTCCATTTCCTATTGAATTTTAGGAAGACACTTTGTGCAATTGCTAACGTTAGCAGCTTATCTTGTCAGTGTGCTCCCTTTTGGTGATACACACTCATTTGGGATTGGGATCAGCAAAAATCCTTGCTTCCTTAGGAAACTCCTAGCCCTGGCAGTCACTAGTTGTGAACAAATGCATGGAGGATCATGGACAGCAGACACTGAGGGGTCCTATGCTGGGACAGACATGGTCACCAGGTCTGCCTTCATGCATATTTGCAACCCAAAAAGAAATTTTCATGGATTGCAGAAGTTAGTGAAGAAAGTTCAAGCATTTTTGTACATTTTTTTTTTAATGGGTGTGGGGCTGGACCTACACTGGCAGTACCCAGGCACTGAATCTGCAGCTGTGTGTTCACAGGGTACGATTCTGTTCCTTTTCTCCCAAGGTCCGCATTCATTTCATTATACAATAGCCACTGGGAGGATTAGAGCACAATTTCCATCTTGTCCCATTAGTTATTTGTATTTCAACATCAGCTGGAGACCTTTGTCAAGAGCTAGACCTTGTTGTACTTGGTGCTATGTATATCCATAGCAGAAGGCATTTCTTTCCCCACAGATATTACAGTTTAGAAACCTTGAGGTTTAGAGAGATCTGCTCTATGACATACATAGTGACAAACTTCATTATTGTTTTAAGTCTAGCTAATGCCTAGAAAAATGCTGCTGGATCAGTCAGAAAAAGAGCTTTAATTCCCCTGCTGGGTCTTTCCCTGTTGTGTCATTTATTTGTGAAAAGAAAGTGCTTCAATTTTTTCTTCTCAATTTTTTTCTTTTTTTTTATTATTTTCCTCTTTTGAAACTGAAGGTTTGGAGCTTCTTGGAATTAAAAAAAAAAAAAAAATTCTTTAAGCCTTTGTAAAGCAAAGAAAACTTTGAAAAGAAATGACCCAGTCCCCTCTTTGGTTCACACCTATCTGGTCAAAGGGTTCAGCTCTCCGTGGAGGCTCCCAGACCTAACAGCAGTCATGCGGAACCTGTTTGCTGCCTTTCAGGCTCGGCACTTTCCAGGGTGCCCCATCTCAACACGCCTGACATTTCTGGCCTGGCAGCCAAGAGGAATAAAACCTTTGGGGAGTACCTAAAATTAAATGACTCCTTTTGGTCAGAGCGAGGTTGTTCACTTCAGTAACTCTGCTGCAACTCTGCCCTTCTTTCATTTAGTGGCTGTGGAAAAGCCTGTTCTCCCCCTTGCCTCTTTTTCCTTTAGGGGTTTTAAATAAAGTCCTTGAATGCCAAGACTAGGCAAATAAGCTTCATTTTATGAAGAAATTAATAAGACAATAATCAACCCTTTGTCAGTGTTCTCTAATTTTATAAAGCATTGTTTGTACATACATTCCTGATGGCAGAGACAGTAGAGCATCCTCCTGGTTTATGTAAAGCAGTCTCTTGACCTGACACCTTTTTAACACGAAATAAATTAAGGTCAGAAGGGTCTTCTGTTCCTTGTCCTACAGCTTTCCCAAACCTCTCAGAGTCTGAATTTGTAGGGGAGCATAGGAGATGGCAGAACATGCTTCTTCTCCCCGTGACTCTTCCTCTTGAGCAGCACTTACATCTCCCAGTCTAACACCTGCCAGTTTACCTGCATGCTTTGCTCAAGGGCATTTTCGAAATGGTCTCTGAACTGGGGGAAAGGCCCCGCTCTGCAGCTTTGGTTCTGTGAGGTGTTTAGGTGTGAGCCTATCCAGCTGACTCCAGCAGGACTGGTAGCTGAAGACAGGGTATGTGCTGAATAAGTTGTTCAGGTGGTTTGGGTGACAAGAAACACGTGATGTGTGAGTGGCTGTGCTGACCACTTCTGTGCACTAGGACACACCGGAGCATTTTCTTTACCTGAGCGTTTTCCTCTGTCCCCAGCCACTATCTCTTTATTGTTTCTTTGCCACCTGGCTAAATTTTTCACCTTTTCTTCCCTCCCCCATCTCTTTTGATCAATTTCTTCTTTCTCTTTTTATCCTTTATGGATTCTCTAGACTGGAACAGAACCCAGTAGTATTTACACATGAACTCAATTTTTCAAGCCACAGTTTTGTTTTCTTTGTTCTTTTTTTGGTTGTTTTGGTTTTGGTTTTGTTTTTTGTTTTTTTCATGAGGAGGAATTATCTTGCCCAAGCCTAGTTTTAGGCATTTGGATAAAAATTAGGGTTAAATCAAAAGGGACTGAAAACCAGAATGATAAGCAAAATGAAAATACTCATCAATGCCTCTCTTGAGTTGCATCTTCTGCAGCTTTCTGCGTTGATGCTATTCAGTATTATAAGCCAGCAATGTGAACTCCTGTAAAGATCATGGCCCAAACCACGCTTCTATTTCAAACTAGGGTTTAAACTCTCTGATGGAAGGTCACTGGATGTGGGTTGCATCCTTGTATGAGGCAGCATTGCCTGGCTCTTCCTGAAAGAGAGTTGGGAATCTGCTGCAAATGAATCCTTCAAGGTGCTGCAGGTGCTGGCCAGAGCTGCCTCTGCCTGATGCCACTTTCTCCCTGCCAGGCTGTGGAGCACTGACTCCTGCTCTGAGAGTCCCAGCTGATTGCAACCCGTTACCATTTCGGGATATCAGTTTGCAGTTCTTGGTCTGACAGTGACTCACGTTTGGATGGGAAGCTCTTGCTGTGCCCTGTTAATCCTTTAACAGTCTCTAGGTTATGTTGCTTTCTGAGGTGAGGGACACCTCCACTCCTGGGACAAGGGACTCAGTTGTTCTCACTTGCATTCTGCCCCAGTATCCCAAAATCTTTTTTACTGAGCTGATGCTGCTCCCTGGATTCAAGGACTAAAGAAAGTGAGTGTTTCCCCCTTGGGGAAGGTCTGAAGAGCTGGTCCACCATTACCAAAGTAGTGTCTGCTTGCCCTGATGATGCTTGATTGTCTTTCCCAGTCTTGTTCTTCAAGACCTGGCTTTCTGACACTCCATTCCTCTATCTAGGTGAAGTTATCTTGATGGTACCATCCCTCTTCCTGCAGGATAAAAGGGGTGCCAGGACCTCTGCAGCTATTATTGTTATTAACCTTTTCACTGAGCAAACCATCTCCAACTCACACATAGGCTGATAAATTAATCATGACAATAGTGTTGCCGTGCTTTACATATATTTTCAGATTGGAAGAAATTGTGGGGTTTTTTTGAAGATGACAATTTTTGTTAACCAGCCCCCCCTCCCCGCGCCAATAAAGAAATGGCCCAAAAATAAAAAAAAAAAAAAAGGAAAATTTCACGTTGCATACAAAGGAAGACAAAATGAAGCTAAGAGCAATTAGTCTAGACAGATGAATAAGCTGCCTAGTGAGGTAGCTGAGTCACCATCATTAGAGGTGTTCGAAAAACAGGCCAGATAAAATCCTTGAGGGGGTCAGAGTGTATGGGAAAATCCTGCTCGATAGAGGAGGCTGACCCAGCTGACCCAGGAGGTCTCCTGCTTCTTCTGCGTCTCTTTATTTAAAAACAGAGTTGAATTCAGAGAGCAACAGAGGAAAACAAAACCCAAACCAGGTGCCTGTGTCTGGTAAACAGTTTTCTTTTGTTCTCAGTGCTGAGTTGTGAAAAAATAAAAAAAAAGAAAGAAAAAAAAAGAAAAAGCGAAAAAACAAACTCTAAAATAAAAAATGTATGTGTGCTGTTTGCAGAAGTGATGTGATAAAAGATCTATGTCTGCTTAGCAGAAAGATGGAGCATCTTTCAGCAGACCTGACAGAGCGTGGAGGGGAAATTCTTTCAGTGTGAAGAGCTGGGGAGCACAGGTGAGGTTATGCACCTGTGCAGTGGAGAGAGAAAACAAGCAATTGCTCTCCCAGGGGCCTTCTGGGAGTGGGCCTGTGCAGCCCACAGCAATCCTGTTGGAAATTCAGTGCCTTCACGATTTGTGAAAATTTGACCCAGTGACTGTGGTTCTCAGCTGTGCATAAAAACAGAGATGGAAGCCTGGGCTCCCTGGGGCGAGGTCCGGCATCCACACGCAGGGAGATCCTGAGGCTCGTGTTGTTCCCGAGGTCAAGCTGATGATCAGCACTGGCCATGAAAAGATTCAGGCTTAAGGCAATAAAAGTTCAAGGAATTCCCAGAAGTCTTCAGCACAAACACAGAAATACCCCGTAAGTCAGAGCAAGCCAACGGCATCTCTCAGAAGGTGGTTCAGTTCATCTCTGCTGATGGACTTCTCCAGGTGGGCCTGAGAGAGGACAGAAGTCAACTGCTGAGGACTCCACGGGACAGGTTTCTTTTTGCCCCGACACTTAGGCTTTGTAATGCTTCCTAGAGCTGCCCTCAACCACCCGTCGTGTCTGTAGTTTAACTGCTGAAAGTTTGTGTTCTCAGTTCGTCAGGGCTTAAAATCTCTTCCTTCTCTGCCTGCCTGTGTCTGCTGCTTTCTAGTGCCACTAAGGATTGATGCCACCAGAAAGGGGATGCAACTGCAGCCCAAGGCTTCTGAAATGCAGGTGCATGATGGCCTTTTTCTCCAGGCTGCAATTACTAACATGAGTTTTACCTCTGTAGGACAGCAGTGTTGCTGTTAAGAGTAGAAATGCTTTCCCTGGAGTGCCCAGTTGTTACAGAATGATGAGATTTCACTGATAGGCAAGAATATAAATGAGGACAGTGCTTTTCTGTCTTCCCACAGCATGACAGTGAATGGCAAGAAACAGAGGAAAAACTGTTTTGTTAAATGCAGAACTTCAGCTTTATTTTCTACTAGGCTCCAGCTATGGTGAAGCCTCCTCATGTATTCAGTATTTTCTGAATGCAGAATAAATAATAAAATACCCTGCATTCATCAGAAACCTTGTCATACTTGAGTGAAAAGAGTGGGAACAGTAGCTGAGTCTTCTTGCCACTGGACAGCACTACTTTCCTGCAGGAAATGCAGTGGGCAGTGGTGCTGCCCAGGTATTATCTGCATAACAGGAGCTGTGAGCATGACAGAGCTCTGCTGTTTTGCAACAGTTTGCTGTCAGAGCCGTGGACTGGAGTCGGTGTTTATCACTAAGTTACTTCTCAGGAACTGGGCCAGATCAATACTGTATTCTTTCAGCCCTCTCTAAACCCAGCAGGGAAGGCAATCACAGTGGTGCAGAACTCTGCACCTTCTGGAGCAGATCAATACCCTGACAGTGCTGAGCTTTGTTCCCTCACCAGCTTTAAGATGTTCTACATGATTGCTTAACGGTTTGTTTTCTCTTCTCCCTATATGACAACACTGCTCCCTTCCTGATCTTCCCTAATAACATCACTGTAATTGCCTTGACATGAAATAGCAGCACAAACACAGATGCTTTGCTTTGAGGTGTTTTATCTCTTTATGAACATCTGTATTGGTTGAGGGTGTTGATTTCACTTTAATATGAAATCAGAGCTTTTTTTTGGTATGTCTTCTCTTATTTACATTGCTTTACTAAACTTGATTTTACACAGCTGGTTTTGTCTGTGGGGATTGCATACAGGGGTTGTATTGCACAGTGTGGTAGATATAATAATATGTACTGAGGAATGAATATTAGCTTAAGCTTTCTGGTGCTGAAGTCTGTTTTAGTCTAACTCCAACCTTATCATCTTGTTCATCTCAGAAATATTGTGGTGCAGTTACCTTTCAACTAGTGCTAGGTGGAATAAATCAGCTTCCACCTTGTCCAAGCTGGATCTAGAACCCCTGCCTCTCAATTCTCTTTCCTATTTCATCTGAAGCTGCAGAACCTGTAGTTTTTCTACAAAACCACATCTGTTTTTCTCTTTTTGAGAAAAGATTGCATGTTATATAGTGTTAGATAATGTAAAAGACAGCATTAGCCATTGCAAATGACCAGGTTTTTCTTCTAGAGCTGGGAAGTGGCTTTAGTTACAGAAAACTGCAATTCCTGGAAGTGTTCAAGGCCCGGCTGGATGGGGCTTGGAGCAACCTGGTCTAGTGGAAGGTGTCCCTGCCCATGGTACGGGGGGTTGGAACTGGATGATCTCTAAGGTCCTTTCCAGCCCAAACCATCCTCTGATTCTGTAATAGAGCATTAAGAGACTTTCCCTGCTGAAGCAGGGCAAATGGACAGTTGTTCTGAAGGATGTTCCACGTTGCACGTGGAAGAAAGCCTCGTGGAGAGAGCCTCGAAGGCTCTTTAGTGATGCTCTGCTACCAAAGGTGGGGCTGTTCCACGTTCCATTGCTGAAAATATCAAAGAAAGGGTGATTCAGAGAACTCCTTGCTGTTGAATTTGGACACCTGTCAGTCCAGTGGGAATTATTTATCAAGGATCTGTGTCTTCAGAGCTGCTCCACTGACGCTCTGGGGATTATCCCTAGATGCCAGGGGAAATGGAAGAGGGATTTTGAACCGGGAGACAGCCTGTTTCTCAAGCCAGAGCTAGCTCAGAGAACTGTGCTTTGGAGAATGTCAGACAAGATGATCGCACTGGTCCCTCCTCTACTTATTATCTGTAAATTTGTAGTTCTTGTTGGACAGACGTACAAAGGGAGTTCTCCCTGAGACTTTGAACTGAATTACCACTTCATCACATGAAAACCTTCCGTCCTTAAGACCGAGCCCGCGGGAATGTTGCTGTTTTGCTTTGATAGTTGACTTCCGCTCCATTTCCCAGGTAAAGCATTAATCCCTCGCAGCCCTCTCCTCATTTTGAAAGTCTTTAGCCACAGTTCTCTGTTAGGCTTTGAAAAGCGTGTTGTAAGGAGTACAAATGAGAGATATGCTGCCTTCAAAACAGCCGCTGCCCACTTCTGCATATGTGTAAAGTAGGATAAGATATGCAATTTGTAGGTACTATGATTACTGGCTTAAGGAGAAGATACAGCAGTTCTCAACATTTTTGAGACATTAATACAATTCAGCCAGGCCATTTTCTGTAATGTGTGGTTCGCTGTATCTGATGTATATTTTTTTCATCTCAGACATAAAGGTAAATCCTTTTCATTTACATAAGCAGGCTCTATAAACCAGATTACCCGAATTAATCATAGATATTTAAGCATATTACATTGCTCTGTACCACAAGCTAGCATTCCTAGAAGGTGGATCAGAGATAAGGGTCCCATAAATTACTGACCAAATCCTTTAGTCCATCAGGCTTTATTTCCACTAAAATCAGTTTTGCTTGAGTAAGACCTCCTGGATTTGGCCCTGATAGGCTTTTATATTCATAGACCCTTCAGATACAAAGAAAGCTCCACGAAGCAGTTGTATAATTTTTTTTTCCTAGACTTAAATTTACTGTTTCAAATAAAAGTATAAAAATAAGCTGTTTTTTAGTAATGGTGCTTTTAATAATAAACAGCCATATTATATCTCTGTCCTGCTTGGCTTTTATTAGCCTATTAGTTTTTATGTAATGTCTCCATTATGATATTTCCAGTAAATAGATTAAATCGTGAAATATGAAAAGCTGGCTATTTTACCCTCGGTAAAATAAAGATCTGTGTACAGTTATTCTCGAATATTTTGCCTCTCCGCTTCCTAGAAGGCTCTAAGTTTCATCTGTCACTTGGAGGCCAGTTGGGCTACTGGCAGCCAGCATGCTGTTACATATAAAAGTGTAGGGAATATTCCCCACACACGGTTCTTTTACCCTAATCAGACACTGCAGATGCATCTTGTCAAGAGAATGCACCTCATGCTCAGAAATCAAAGGAAAGTGACTTCAAGGAGGACAGAGCAGCACAGCGGCAGCTGACCCCACACCAGACCCCACAGGCAGATCTGTCAGCAGCGCCGAGGAGGAGGAGGGCAGGGAAGATGAGCTGCCACCCCGTGCCACTGCTGCAGAGATCCCTCCCGGAGCTGGGCATCTGGGTCCTTCAGCTGCCAAGGTCAGCGGGGCAGCAGCTCCCAGGCCGGGCCGGTGGGAGCACCGCACATCCCCACCCTCGCCCAGCCGGGGCCGAGGGGCTCGCAGGGACCCTGCCGAGGGCTGGGGACACACACCAGGGAGGCATCCACACCAGGAGTGAGAGCAGGGCGATGTTTGCCTCTCCGACTTCCCGTAAATTACATTTCCCCCTTTCTCCTTATTATTTGTTTGCTTCCTACCTCAGTCTCGTCCAGTCAAAAATGTTCCCAGCAGAGAATATTTCTCTACTTCTAGTGCACAGACATGTGGACATATTTAAAAAAGAAAAAAAAAAAAAAAAGTTGTTTTCGTTTCGAGCTCCCTTTTAAAAAGGATTTGTCACTACCTGACACAGTCCTTACTCTGGGAGACTGCTAATGATTTCAGCAGGGTTTTTTATGAGGACTGCTGGCTTTTATCGTATATTGCAATAGCAGTGGGGTACAGCAGCATCTTTATTTCACATCAGAAGTCTGCAGTTCAGAAGAGGTTAATAGAACAAGTAGCATTAAATATGTTTAAAACGTGGAAGGATATGGAAAAAAATTCTTTTTCATAATGTATTTTTTTATATTCTGGCTTCCTTTTCTTTGTCAGAAAAGCTTCAAAAGCCTAACCCAGTCCATCCTTTGGTCTCTTTTGAAGCCCTGCAACCCTTACTTCCCCTTTGGGCTAGAAGCAGGTTTTGCCAAACTGTGCCTGATGAACCAGAGTCCTCTACAGAGAAAGGAAGCCCATTTTGTTGTTGTTGTTCTTGTTGTTTTTTGTTGGGGTGATTGACAGCTTGCAAGGACAAATAAATCTCACTTCTGCTTTTTCTTCATATCTTGTTAAACAAGCTGAACTCCACGGCTTGCTTAAGAGTGGCACGGGACTGGAGAAAGAGGTCTTGTGCTGCCCTGTTTTGTTTTTCCAGTCCAAGATTCCTCCATTTATCTGTTGCCTTCCATTTTGTCCATATCTTCCTTTATCTTCTTTGCCTAATAGGAGCTGTGATTCTCAGGTGGCTCTATCCTGTGCTGTGGGATGCAATGCAAGGACAATATGCCCAGAGCAGTGTCACAAAACCACATTTCATCTTCTTTATCTCTTAATTATACGCATCCATTTCATCTCTTAATTATACTCTACCCAGTGATGAAACCAGGACTGGCAGGTTGTTTGTAGCTAGCCAGTTTTCTTCTTGTTTCCTTTTTAACGGGGTCTACTTCAGTGCTGTGGCTGACCAGGTAATTGAGAGGAACACTGACCTCCCACCACACAAGCACACAACAATTCCTATAAATTGTGATCATTCTGGAAAAGGCTGTGTTGGAAACCAGGATGGGGATGGTACAGTTAGTCCAGCCTGTTTCCAGTTGTCACCATTTCTGATGGCTGTCCTGGACCAAACAGGGAACAGGCTGGATGCCCCACTTCAGGATGATGGTAACCACAGATTTGAGGACCGTGTGTCTGTCTGTCACAGCATGTCCAACAAAAAACAGGACGTGAATGTGCCAACCCCTGGGATTTCTGTGCTTTTGTAGTTCATAGGCCCTTTTCAGACTCTTCTAACTGTAGACGCCCTTCAAAATTTAAGATTTTTTATTGTTGTTGTTCTGGTCTACAGAGTCTTCTCAATTTTGTCTTGGACATTAGAGGATAATAATGAATACTGAGAATAATAGTGGAGAAACACATGTTAATCTGCTGGGGAAGCTCAGCAGTTTCTGTGTTGATCTGGCAACAGAATTGTTTTGTACCAGAGGTGTCCACAAATGCTGAGGCAGATACTTTTGTCGTCATTTAAACTTGAGATCTTGGGCTTTGATTCTAATCCAGTTTTCCGGCGTGGCTCAGAAATGTGCCTGACCATTGTCATGCTGAGCAAGGCCTCCCGAAACGCAGACACCCGAACAAGCGCGCTCTGTTTCGGGAAGGTCTTGGAAGTCAGGATGTCTTAATTAGTGCCTCCTTTCTCGTGGCCGTTTCAGCTCTTTAAAGGTAAAGAAACGCAAGGCATGGGAAATGAGTTTCAGGAGATAAATATGGAAATGGAGAGGGAGGAGGGAGTGCTTTTATGTCTGTCCCACACAGGTAAATGGAGTAAAAGCAAAACCCAAAAATGAAGGTCTTGTTTTCTCTTGTAACAGCAAAGCCCAGCACTTCTGTTCTCTGCCTCTTCAGCTGACAGAAGGGAGGCTGAGATAGTTCAGATGCTGATAAAATAGTTTGGATAGCACAACGTTGTCGTTCGTGTCACTTAGAGACTTTGAACCTAAAAAAAAGTGATCAAACATTGCCTCCCTTTGCTCTGTTACCCCATTAGTCTCAGTCCCACCACTGAGAGGCATCGGCAATTTTTCTGACTGTTGTTTTAAATTCTTTTCTCTCAGTCCAGTATTATATTCTAGCATCACTGGAGACTTTAGGACTTTAGTTCTGATGGGCTAAGCTAACTTGCAGTGTATAGGTAGGAAAAAGCAGAACCACTTTTAGTGATGAGGATAATTTTTATGAAAACCACCAATATAAAGAAATCAGTAGCAAGGAAATTGGCAGAATGGGTCCTTGACTGTGTGTGTTTCTCCTAATATCCACTGGCAAAAGTAGAGCACTGACCTGTAGGGTGTTTCTAATGAAGAGACAGAAGAACAGTAGCACAGCCTTACATTTCGTGGTTATGTGCAGTCTTACCACCAACAGGAAAGTTCAGTAATTCATAGTTCACAAAGGTTTCTGGCCTTACGTATTTTGAATTTTATCATCTGCGTTCTTAATTTATTAGCAGTATCAAGAAATTTTTGGTGGGCCATTTTCTGTTAATTTAATGAGTACCAGGATTTTACTGTGAGTAATCCAGAGTGCTGTCTAAAACCAGGGTGGTTACCTGGTGAGTGATCTTCTGCAGTCAGGTGGGAACATAAAGCTACCTTGACAGTAGCAATGGTCACTGCAAAATGAAATCTGTAGCAGTAGCTAAACTGCAGCCATTAGATGCTATCACTGGGATTTGAAATTAAATTAAGCAGCTGGAATGCCTCCTATCCTGCTAACATCATCAAGCATATCAAAGATAATCACTGCTTTTATTACTGCAAGCACAGGATGCGGCTGGAAGTAAAACTGCCGATTATCAGATCTCAGTTTAGCCAATTTTGACTTCCAGTTCAGAGATTTGAGTTGTCAAAAGGGACATTTAAAAAGAGATCAGCGCCTTTGAAGTAATAACACACAGGAGCCTGGGGGGCAGAGTCACAAAACTTCTGTACACTGGGTGGACTAAAACCACGGAAAATGCTTCCTGTTTTATAGGGGTGCAGGGAGAATATTAAAACTGCAAAAGCTGTTCAGACTAGGATGTAGACAGTCTGATGGTGTCAAGAAAAAGCCTTATTAGCTCCTCTGCTTTAGTGCTGTGGTAATGTTTTTTCCAGGAACACGAGGATTCAGGGAAAGAAGTTCCGATTACTAATTATCTTCATATTCACATTGCTGGACTTTACATTTAGGGCTCTGCTCTGATCTAAGATGTGTGGTTGTGAATTACCACAAGCTTTGAAATAAAAAGACCCAAACACAACCCTGCTGCTCTTGTGGTTGAGACACTCTGTGAAATATGCACTTAAATACCTGGAGCTGGAGTGGCGATGGGGGAAAGTCACTGAGCCCCCAGTTCAGTGAGGCTCTGTAGTACAACCTCCACAGGACTTGGAACATCCCAGCCTTAGGACTTACAGGGCACACAGGCCACCACACTTTTACACCCAGAAATAGTCCTGGAAGTGGAGATCTCATGCAGAAAGACTGCAGAAAACTGAACAGAGCAGGGCATAAAGTCTAACACTTCTTATGTGTAGTATTGCTGCTCCACTGACTCTCATAGTTGGAGCAGAAGGATTCCATGACTTCTAACAGCTTGTTCGGGTTTGAGGGGCACGTCAGATTTAGGAGAAAGATAACCCAAAGTGCAACGAAATGTTCGGTATTTATGATAAACTTAGGTTAGCAGCAGAAAAGTTTATGTTTTCTTTATCAGAAAAGCTTGGATCCTGTTGAGAATTTCTCTTTCAGAAGGAAAAAGTAATGTACCTCTGTCTAAAAAAAAATTGTGTTTTGATCTGGTCAGGTGCAATCCTTTAAGGGAACAGTTGGTGGAGACGGCAAGAGAAAGCAGAGTCTAGTCCTTTGATCTGTAGCTGACTGTCACTTCTTACCAGGAAAAAGCCTCTTAGCTTTATCAATTTTAATCCCCCAAAAGGAATTTTTGTTTGACAAAAAACAATTGGTTCTTTGTTTTCAGTTCGTGGGCACTCTGAGGTTGGCCCAGTGTAGGATGTGGTGTGAAACCTCCCGGGGCTTCCTCGCTGCGTCCGGCTGGTCAGTGAGGGACCCACTGGGCAGGAAGGCTCAGACTGTAACAAAGCCAGGAGAGACCTAGGAAAAGAAAGGTTACTTCATCAGTGGCCTTCTCAGTAGCTTAGAAGGTCAGCTCTTCTCTAGACTGTGACAGCATCCTTGGAGAGCTGGTTAAAGAAAATAGTGTCATGTGCCTTTTACAGACAGAAGAGAGCAGATCCAGTGCCCTCTGAAGCTAATTCAAAGTTTCCAGTTGATATGAGCTGACACTGCCTCGCGTCACTCCCGTACTGAAGCTGTGCATATATTCTGTGCTAAAACCCACGTGGAAGGAATGATTGAGTTGTCTTAGAGTGCAATCCCTTTAAATGCAAAGCCCAACTGAGCAGGCTTTGTGTTTGGTAACTTAGAGGGCTCAGAGAGAACAGAGTCCTTGCCCACTTACAGCTAATAGTTTTTCATTTTCAGTAATGACCTCAAATGTTGCTGTTTTCACCACCCCAAAAAGCTTTACACTTCTCAGCAGCCAGTCGCAGGGTCCGTGCCATCAGTGCTGTGAGGAATAAATGCAAAAGAGCTGTAAGCAAGAAGAAAAATTTCTTTTCCCACGTGCCCCATAATAGTTTTTCCTAGTGTTCACCCCACTCTAAGTGGGTATTTTGTCTGCCTAAGGGCACCAGGGTTGTATCCCAGGCAACACTGGTCTGATATTTTTCCACTGTCTGTTTTTGTGGGCAGCTGAACCCCAGCAAAGAGGCTCTGGCTACATCACAGCCACCCCCCTTGCATGGTGGCACTCTTAAGAAAGAAGCCAAATTTCCAGTTTGATTGTCTAATTTGTTTTTTAATAATTGAGACAGATTGCTTTTTGCCTTTGAGAATGGGTCCTTGTGTGCAGTCAGGTGAGCTGTTTGCTATCAGTGTCTGCTCTAGTATCAGATAAGTAGAAAACCCCCTCAACCTGACAATTCACTTGAGAATAATCTGATCTGGTTTGCTTTGCTGTTTCCTCTTGAAGTGGACAATGGCTTTTCCCCTGTTAAAAAGTTGACACAATGAGACAAGTGTGTGATTATTGTATCCCTTTATGTCATTTGAGTAACTTGAGATAGCCTGGTGTAATGTGAGTAATCTGTGTTCACCACCCCTTGAATCTATCTGGAGTTGATTGGCATATCTGTGCATTTTAACTTGTCTGGAAGGCTCTTATCTCCTTGCTGCACAGCATCAGTTGCAAATTTTAAGCCTTTCCGTTCAACTTTATGTTTAAGTGTGTTACTCTTCCCCTTTCCTCTTAGGGTCTTAGCGGGGAGCTGGTTTTGCTTTGTTTGGTTGCTGGGTTTGTTTGAAGTAAACCCAGAGACTCCTTTAAAACAAATGAATCAGGGGAAGCCAGGTAATGCAGCTGACAGACAGGTGATCCTGATAACACCGCCTGGTGCCTGATAGACTGCCCTTGAACATCTGAGCCATTCACACCATTTTAGGCAGTTAACACTGGTTCTCCACTACTGAGCAAATCATTACTTTCCATCCCGACCCATTAAAGTTCAGACCTCCCTGTGCCTTTCGGGTACAGCCTGTGGTTCCAGGGTGATGCTGAGCAGAGCCACCCCCTGAGAAGTGCTGCAGGCGCTGTCCCTCAGTGCCTCCAAGCGTGCATGGGAGCAGGACTGCAGTGCCAGCCCCAGGCAGTTGCCAAAGCAACCTATTTTTTTTTTTCCTTCATTATTTTTATTTTTAACCTGTGCTTCCCTTTGAAAAGACACAGATTAAAAATGAATCTTGAGAATCACCTTTCCTTTAGTGGTGTTGCACTGTAAATGTCACTTCCTTTATTTTGAGTGAAGGTGACAGAAAAGTGTGGTCTTAAGGAACAAATGTCATGCTCCAGGGGAAGAAGAGAGGCAGTGAGATATGTTCTAAAGGAAGGTAAGATGCCATTTTGATACTAAATTTGTTCCATTTATGTAAGCTCAGTTTGAAACTTCACCAGCTGCCTTGGTTTCCCCTGACAGATGCAGAATCCTGTTCAGGAATGTGCAGTGATTTTGAGGGCTTAAACATACAGAAACCCCCAGCTAAATCAGAACCACAGAAAGGTCTGGACTGGAAGGAACCTTAAAGATCATCTTGTTCCAATGCCTCTGCCATGGGCAGGGGCACCTTCCACTAGACCAGGCTGCTCCAAGCCCCGTCCAACGTGGCCATGGACGCTTCCAGGGATGGGGCAGCTTCTGACTCTCCTCAGTGACAGGAGTATCTGCTACCTCATCTAGGTGGCTGCTCTGGCCTTTTTCTCACTGTTCTGCTATTTAATGGAAGTTTTCTCCCTTTGTGGAGCAGTGCAGGCAGATCCTTTGACCTTTTGCTCTCTCAGCTGAGTGAGCACCAGACCATCCAGGCAGTGCCCACCGGGACAGCCTTCCAGTCTCCCGCTCCTGTGCCTCATGACCCTTGAAGGATGTGGGTTACACCTGGGATTGGTGGGGCATTTGGGGTCAGCTGCCCTAAAACAACTGCCTTCCGCATCTCTCCAGTAGGCATCTCTCTCTTAAAAATGTTTGATAAAATGTAAGAAACTGTGGTGGGTGAGTGACTGCAGCTCTTGCTACTGTCAGGCAATGTGGCTGTGTAACAATTTCATGTCATACCGTTCAGGTTAGGATGAGAAGTTAATAAACCCTCCCCTGCAGAGGAGGAAAGCACTCCTCCTCTATATATTTGAACTCCTGAGGGTTGCTCTGACTCTCTGTTCTCTTTGCATTATACACAATGGGATCATAAGCTTGGCAAATGAGAAATAAACGGAGAATACTGTGATTAAAAATGTACAATACATAATATAACCTTGAACAACAAAATTAGTACTTTGCTAATTTAGTCCCAAAGCATATTGATTAAATGCATTTTACCACTTCAGTGTATACTGGAAAATCCAATTAATATAAAAAAAAGAAAATGAAAACATTCAAGTCACTGAACTCTGGATCATAAATGTTAATCCATCCTGCAGTATCTTTTGAATAGAACACACACTAATTTTCTCTCATTGTTACAGAACAGATTTCACATAAAATAATGCTGTAATTGTTTGGAAAAAAAAAGTATTTGCCATTTGGTGTTTCCATTTGCTCCTCCTTGATTGAATTCATTAAGAAAGGATTTTTTTTCTATCCATAACAGCTTTCTTAGTCTCCTTAGTTGAAAACTTTTAGTACAAAAAATGTCTGCACATTTAGTGTACTAGAAAAGCCTTGCACAATATTCGACCATAGGTATAGAACTTGACCAAATGTAGGAATTTTTTTGGACTATGTCCATGCTAGAGATGATGATGAAAGAAATGAGTCTTTCATAGCGGGCAGTTGCCAAGAACTCAGCTTTTCTTACGTAAATGGGAAGAACAAACTTCTGGCCAAAGGCTTTGTGCCAGCATTACCTACAGGCAGTGGAAATAATGGAGTTTTTTATTTGGTACCGAAATTGGGGCAGAATGCCAATAATCCACAATAATCCAAGGTCTATACGTGCTGCTAGAGCCAGCATAGAAATCCCTACATCCCCAAAGTCCTGATTTATTTCCTGCTGGAATTTATAAGGTTGAAATTCAGCAGATTTACTATGGATGAAAGAATTTTACAGCAAATTCTTGCATTTTCACCAGGGCTTGGTGCAAAAAGGGCAACTGCGACTTGGTCTCGGGAATCTCTAGCAAGGGAAGAAGCTGATGGTGCTGTTGCATCCACGATGGGGAATCCTTTCCAGCAAAGTGATGCTACCAAGGGAATGCAGCAGCTGAGTGGAATGGCGAGGAATTTAACATTTCCAGCGCTCTTGAACTCTTTCAATCAGTGATATTGTGGCAGGTTTTAGCTGCGTGTTGGTGTTGGGATCGTGTTTAGAGAAACATCTCCGCAGCACTTTCATCGCTTTAGCAGTACGGGATTCGAGAGGTACCCACTGGAATACGTTGCTGTCCAAGGGAATTTTGGTGAGGGAGGCATCCTTTGTGGAGCCATGTCTGCAGGAAACACGTCTTCATTGGTCTCGGGTCCCAGTGACTCCCCCAAAAGCTGTGCTGTGTTGGGCATTGGCTGTTTCACAGAGACTCCCATGTGCTCTTCACCCTGCTGCTTGTGGGTGGTCTCAGAGGGTATTTTCCTCACCCTCCCCACCTCGCTCCCTTTTTTTTTTTTTTTTGTGGAAAGAAGAATAACTGAAGTATTATAAAAATGAAACGTTGCTCTCAATTGGGCATTAATTCTGGCGCTTTTATAAATACTTTTCGTCCTCTGACAGGACAGCATTTACAAGGTTAGCCCAGTGAAAGTCTTGTGAATATTATCCCATCATAACTTGTTTTTATGTAAGTATGCTCAGATAAATACTACTATATGATATATTTGGATATATCTAAGGCTTTTTCACTAGGTTGATATTTATGTTTTTACGTGGCCAAGCTTTACTACCATTGCAATAGTATTTTGTGCACCAAAAAGCCCATTTGATTTCCAGTGCTTTAAAACAGAGTAAGAGTGTGAGGAACCAGGCATTTCAGACTATCCCTTTCCAGTTTTAAGCATTTTATATGCATTTTAGAATATGAGATATCCCTACATTTCACTCTTTCACTGTACACAGCTGAGTGTAAAGAAACAGCCTTAATATCACAATAATTTATTCTATAGAGAGTGATCATGATATTTTATGTTTTCTGTATTTGGGTGTAATTGCGGCTAGGAAATACACTCTTTCCCAGAATGATTCAATTCCCAGTTCAAATCAAGGGAGCTAAAGACAGACTTTTCAGGCTGTCCTTCATTTCTTTCCTATGCTTTTTAGTAAGACCTGATTTTGCTGTCCTATACACTACGAGGAGCAGCCTAGAAATTTAATACATCTGAGGAGAAAGGAGCTGGAATGATGGTGCAGAAAGAAGAGAGGAATAATCAAGTTCTGCCTGTTCTGGGCAGGGGAGTTGTGATGATCCTACAAATCTTCACTTTTGTATTTCTCAATTTTTTGGACAAAATGAAAGACCCTTTGTTGGACAGCAAGGGTTCAGTTAGTTTCTTCCCTTTCAGTTTAGTCTTGCTCTGCACTTTGTAGCACTGCTCCACAGGAATCTGCCAAAAGTCAGATAAATAAACTGATATTCCCTCAGCCTCCTCAAAGAGTTGGAAGCAGGTTGTATGATGGTCTAATCCTAACATAGTGTATTGCACTTATGAATTAGAAGGATAAATCCTCAGCAGTTAAAAATTTGCCTCATTCAATGCGCCTTTACACAGAGATATTTACTAAAGATCATACTTACAGAATTTCTGGTCCCATCTGTTACAAGTGAATAATTTTTCAATACTTTGCTTGTATTTAAGAAAAATTAACCTCATAATATTTTTTTTTCTTATTTTAAGAGAAATGTGTATGTCAAATATGTGATATTAATTCCCTAGAAGATATTCATAAACACACTAACACTTTGGAAGTTAAATAGACAGCAATAAAAAAAAATTTGAGATGATAATTAATCCATTCTATATTTATAGGCTTGATTAGCTGTCATACAAAAAACTGTTGGTAAGGCCAAATCAGGTTATTCCAGCTTTCTTTCTTCCATCAGCATGTGCCCAAAGAGAGTTATTAGCTCATTTTGGTTGTTCATTGGCAGTCCCAATGCGGTTCAGGAAGTGTCTGCCAGCAAATGTCCTTAATATACATGGTTGGAAGGGGGAAAAGAACCACCAAACCCATCAATTTGCCATATCCTGCTGAAATGAAAATGTCTTCATGTGCCACTACTGAGCTTATATATTTTTTAAAATTAGCTGTGATGTTTGCATGTTATCTTCTTGTCCTTTGCTACCAGCACTCACAGATATCACCTACACAGGCAGGAAATTCATGTTCATATATTAATTTCTGTGGTTTTAATTTTTTTTTCCTGTGGTGTTCAGAGTTAATTTAATACTTCAGGCTAAAAAAAAATGCGATAAAATTATTTTTCTCTCAAATTTTAGGCATAGTGTATTGGATATTTTATATTTCGAAGTGCTTGTCTTTTGGAATATGTATGTGTACATGCTTGACTTGCATCTGCTAGGACATTTCAACATTATGTTTGCAAAACTAATCTGTCAGAACTAAAAAGGCAAAGGGGTGATGGAGATTTCAATTTTTTTTTTTCTTTTTAAAAAAAAAGGAAAGGAAAATATTCTGCCAATTCTTTTTCCTTGCATGAAATTCCCTGCGTGACAAAATAATGGCAATTAATGATATGCCTTTTTTAGTAATTCCTTGCTTGTGGAGAGTTATTGTACCTTGGTAAATACCTGTTGTTTAGCAGCCCAGAGTTGTCTGTGTTTTGCAGAAGCATGACAGGATTATTAACTGTACAGTTGTATTACGGGGTTTAACGAACAAATGTTTTTCAAGTCTAATTTATTCTTAACGAGAGTAGTGTTAATTCATTTTGAGCTTTGCCTGGGAGGTGAGACCTCCAAAATTGTCCCAAAGGTGATAGCATACTTTTATTTTAGTGCAATGACTTTTTAGCACGTTGCATCATTGCATATATTTATTCATCACCCTTACAGCATCCCCGAAAAGCGAGATTAAGGTACAGGGATCAATCCAGCCCACCTCTTAGGAGCTCTGCTAGTGTTTAACCAAAACCCTGCACATCATCTCGGGACAAGAAGTGGAGAAAACAGCAACCATTCGAAACCACGTTAGAGATTAAGGACGGCGGAACTTAATTGCGTGATTAAATATTAGTTGGCTTTTCCTTCGGCAACAAAAAGTGGCATGGGATTTTTTTTTTTTTTTTTTAATTCCTAGAAATACTTAGTACTTGTTTCTTAGCTTATCAACAGCATGTTGTGGCTGTGTCAGGCAGAAACATTAGCTTGTGAATTAGCCCTGAGGCACTGTCCTATATACCGCTATGGAAGCGCCTGGTGTGGGATCCACTGACTCAGAGGAAGAGTGCCTCCTGCTGATTCTGTCTTCAATCCAAACACTGACCTTGCTCCCCTGACGGGATTTGACAGGTTTACAACCCACGGGTGTGGCTGTCATAGCATCATTTTCCCCCCCTTTTAGCTTCTCCTCTAATAAACTTGTTAAACGTTTTGCATTAATAGAGGAACTTATGCAATGGGTGTCTCGCTGTCTTTGACAACTCATTCAATGTCAACCATCAACAATTTTCCTTTAATGGACACGTAACATCCCTGGTGTGATGATTTTTTTTTTTTTTTTTAAACTTTTGGTGTCAGATTGATAAGCCTGTGAAATAGAATAGCTACACATAATGCCGCTTTATCCTCACAATTGACAGTGAGGCAGTGAAGCAGAACCTCAAGAAAAGCGACCCAGTTCTGCATGTGTAACCACACAAGAACCCAGACTGGTCCCCAGTCCCAACTAACGTCACAGCTTCATGACATCTGAGCAAATAATAGGCAGAGAGTGTGAGTTTGTGAAAGTAATTATATAAAGCTGAAGGCAGGGGACAAAAAGAAGTGGGGTGGGGGGAGAAAGCGAGCGGTTTCAGCGCTTTGACAATGTCCACAGCTGTGATGTCATAGGCACAAAGATGATAATAAAATTTGGCCAATGTGGTGTCAACTACACCTTGCTCCTTTTGTCTTTTCCCTCGTATAATTTTGTATCCATGTGTGAATCGGCTCATTAGTGGAGGAGAGTGAAAATTGAGGTCAGGGTATTTAAACCTGACCTGTGCAAAGGCCATGCAATGCCTAAGCCCACCGGGGGTTTCACTTCAGAGCCCTGGACCACCCTTGAAGGTGACACCAATTCAAGCCTCATTTTATAAAGGCCTTATTAATTATTGTCTTTATAAGAAGGAGAAGCCATATAAAGAAATGTGTCATTCTTAGAGTAGGAGTAGGCAGAAAAAAAAAAAGAGAGAGAGAGAGAAAGAGAGAAAGAAACAGAAGATCAAAAGAGAGCTTTTTTTTCCCTTTTGCTTTTCATGCCTCAGAACCTCAAAGGAGGTCGGGGAACAATCAGGCTTAGGGGTCTCGTGTGCTTTCTGGCAATTAGACTCAGCTGATGGGCTGAAAGGGATTGAATGGCAGGGTTCAAGGCCCTTCTCCAGAGCTTCAGACAACAGGCTTTTCCAAAGCAGCAGAGCAGCAGACACCACTGAAATAATTTCAAATGGAGACTTACAGCCAGGGATTCATTAATTCACCGGCCTAAACAATTACTGGAACATATAATGTCTCTATATACACTTTGATAAAGACTGTCATCCTAGACCTTCATTTTCCCCATTTTTATTAGAGATTTTTAATGTCAGGTTTGAAAAGAACCTTTTATTTCTTCAATTATCAAATTAAACCTTTTATTTTTTTTTTCAGGGTGGGGAGGGGGGGAATATAAATTCCAGAATTTTTGTTTTATGGCTACGATTGATTTGAATTACAAGAGGAGACTGAGAAAGTTTTGTAAAGCATCCTTAAACACTCAGTCATAAATAGGATGGGAGCCTCAGTAGCAGGAGATCCCATCCTCCTCCTTCCTCTCTTTAAAGAGGGTGGTCTGGGACAAATAGATTTAAATGAGCTTGATGTGAGAGAATTAGCTAATAAGGGACATGCAGCAGAGCACTCTGTACAGGCTGCATTTGCTGCTGGAATGGTTTGAAGTGAGAAAACTGAATTAATGCACTTTTAGTACAGTTGAAATGTTTTTAAAATAAGAGAACAACGTATTATTGTATTTTTTTTTCCTAGTGTAAGATTAGATGCACTCAGAGGCGAAAGGTTGTAGTGCAGACCTGTGGCTCACTTATAAAATGTACCTGAGTATCCCTATGAAGATTAGAGGTGGGTAGGGATAGCTGCCTCTAGTGCACTTTTGGAAGGGACCAGGTGTGCTTGGTAGAGGAAATATGGACTTAGAAAAAACCTGTCCTGTGCTGAGGCAGATATAAAGTCTAATTAGGCACAGTCAAAAGTGGGATTTGAAGGGAAAATTGGATTTGTGACACAATGAAGTTTTGTGTCTCTCTGTTCCTCAGACACTTGTGTGGTGGGGCTGTTTGGTTGTTTGTTTTTATTGGGGGAGAAACTGCAAAGCTCAGCACGTTTTAACAGAGAAATATTTCGACTGAAAATATTTTGATTGGAAAGTGCCATCGTCATGGCACTTGGAAGTGCTGGTTCATGCAGCCCTGCTCAGACAGCCATCACCTCCCCTGCCCTGCAGTGCAGTGTGGGACACACCATCTGACCAGGTAGCTCAGCTCATAGGGCAACAAGAGGCTTTTTACTTATGGTTTTGAAAGAACTCACGACTTGTTCACCACGCTGAATGCTGTGTTAGGAGAATCCAGCAACCTCTAACCACACCACAAGGGTTTGCTTGATATTGATGGGGTCCTTCCCTCATTCCCGTGCCAAAGCCCTGCTGATGTTTGTAAGTCCCAACCGTAACATGAATATCCCCATGCAGAAAAGCAGTGTTGGGAATCACTGCCTATTACGTGATTGCAGTCATGTCATGGTTTAACCTCAGTCAGCAGCTCAGCCCCACAGAGCCACCCGCTCACTTCCCCTCAGTGGGACGGGGGAGAGAATTAGAAAGGTAAAAGGGCAAAATCTCACTGGGTTGGGTTGAGATAGACAGTTTAACGGGTAAAGCAAAAGATGCACGTACAGAGAAAGCAAAACCAGGAATTCATTCCCCACTTAGAGAAAGCAAAGCAAGGAATTCATTCCCCACTTCCCATGGGCAGGCAGGCGTTCAGCCATTCCCAGGAAAGCAGGGTTCCATCACACATTAACAGTGACTTGGGAAGACAAACGCCATCATTCCAAACATCCCCCTTCCTTCTTCGTCCCTAGCTCCATATTCTGAGCGTGACACACAAGTGTGAGGCACTGAGAACCTCAGCATAGGCTTGTAGTAACTATAACTTAATTCATCTTGGTCCTATTCTGGAATTTAAGAGACAAGCTAAATCAAAGCAGATAGACCCAAATGATGCACCTGGGAATTGGTGTAATTCCTGAAACTGTGGTGCCCGTGGAGGGTATCCATCAACCAAGATGATGATGATGATGATGATGGGGATCACTTGGATATTTACTACACACCTAATACACCTGGGAATGCTGGCTTAAGTGGGTTATTTTGGATTCCTTGGAAGGGGAGAAGGAGGGCTACGGAAAGGTGGGGTGGGTTAAAGTGAGCCGCTGTGAGTTATTGTGAGTAAGAGCCCTTTCCATTACAACAAATGAGCACTGTAATGAGATTCATTGAGGGAAGTTGTAGCTCTATTGTACTCCAGGCTTACTTAATAGATGAAGCTAACAAGACTAGAGATTAGAGTTGTCTGTTCTGTATGTCTATATAGTATCCAGGCCAAAGAATTTCTTTCCACTGCACACCTTTGTGTGAGACTTTTGGTTTTAGTTGTCTTGTTATCAGATGAAAATCATTCTTTTTGATATTTTGGAACTGGAGTCTTGGGTATTTATTTGTCTCATTTTTTTTGTTTGTCATGGGTATAACAATACTGTGCATTGTTAGCTGGCATTAAATACATTTTGAGATTGTTAATTTATAATCTGTAAAACTCTTCCACCCAGGCTAGACTATAATGATAGAGTTTCTTATGTCTTTTTGTCACTTACCTGTTGAACTTATTTTTGTGACCTCTACTTACCTTCATTGTACAGCTTTTCCCTCTGCAGGATATTGTTTGAAACTCCACCACGGTCACTGCGTCCCTCTTCTCTGAGGTATTAATGCTCTATGTTTGCTGCAAGGCTAGAGGAAGGACTCTCGTGTAATTGCATTTTTATACTTCCCTATTCTTCCCCGTGGTTGAATTCTTGCATATTGCAGCCTTCTGGATTTAAATTGCATTTGTAATACAAAATACTATGGGTGCTGCCCCAAAACATGGGGAAGATCTCGAAGAAGGAGGTGCAAAATCCTGTTTAGTTACCCCTGCTTAACCATGTCAGTCCAGTGGCCGTGGGTACCACAAAGGTTAGCAGTGGACACCCGTCAGGACTGTTTGCTTCACAGTAGGGGACATGAGTGAAGTCACCTCCCCCGAAGTGTCTCTCCCTGCGGTTTTTGAGACTATTCTTTCAACCCAACCCACCAGCCACCTTCAGCTGTAATCTGTCTCTTCCCCACCATCCTGCCCGGTTCCCAAAGCGAGCCTCTTTGTCCTTGCCCACTGCCCATTTACACCATTCCCAATCAATCTTCATTGAATGCCGTGGTACATCATTAACTTGTCTTCCGGCGAGGCACTTAACCCCCTCCGCCCCGGAGCAGATTCATTACCTTGCCATCTTCCCGTGAGCGCTGCCATCCACGCTTGACTCGGGCTATTACTTAGGCACACGATTCATCATCCACATGGGTGGTTCTGTGCTCCCGGCCAAATTGGCGTGGTGGTGTCTGGGGCGTGTCACAAGGAGATCTCCTGAGGAAAAGGCCCTGCTCAGCGAGTTTGTCTGCAGATGAAACTCGTACTGGCCCTGCTCCTCCCTGCTGTCACCCAGCAGACGCAGGAGTCATGGTGCAGCCCTTCCTTCTCCGTGGTCATGGTTGCTTTTGGCATGCTCTCAACCAGGGCTGGGCTTTTTATAGGGGACACGATGCAGAATTCACACAAATTTTGTTATTTCTCAAATTTACGTGTTTTCTACTATTTTCTGTATTATTACCCAGACAAATTTGTAAGACTTATGGGTGTAATGCACAGACGTTTCATACTTGGGTTGGTAGCAGACCTGAAATCCAGAAAACCCATCCTTCACTCTCATGAGTGGGTAAATATTAGAACTATTCTTTTTTTGTTTCATTACTGCAGGGGCCTTATTTAACTCATACTTTGCTCTTTTTATTTTTGATGTCTTCATGCTAGTTTGAAAGGAAATTGAGCAGCTGATGTAGTTCTTTTATTGCTGAAAAGCCCCTCAATAATTCTGAGTTTATAACCCACTGTACAATCACTGGTCTGACTTTGGTAATCACACGTCACATTATGATTACCAAGAAATAACTGAAGAGTGATTATGCAAATCCTGGCGTTCTAATTGGCTAATAATGACTTTAAGACAGAGTACAATGATTCATATGTTGTGTGTTTTTGAGGGGAAAAATCCAAAGTAATTATGTAAATCAGTTGCCTGTAACAACTAGTCAGATGCAAAGCTTTGTTTGGATACGGAGAGCGCTCGGTAATGCATCAAAACTGGAGCATCCCTGTGATGCACGGAGGCAGTTCCACTTCAGATGTGCTGTGTTGTGGATAGGGACTGATTTCATTCCTTCTAGCCAACTATTATTTCTTGCACTATCCTCGAGGAAGCTAAAACAACCCTTCAAGCTCACGTATACGTTTAAGGTGGTTGTTTAGCCCAGGAGATAAATGGGAAAGGAAAAATTCCATTTTCTAGAGAAGGACTGTAAAGAGATAATATAGTCCTTCTTCTCTTTTTTTTTTTTTTTTTGTGTTTAAGGTTCTGTGTCACAGCCACATCTATTCACTATTAAAGATACTCTTCATTAGTAACCTTAGAATAAAAGTTTCTCTTTAGCTTTTCTCCTGCCATGCTGTTATAGGACCTCTAGGCTCTCTTTGTAAATTCTACATGTTATTCTTATTAACGCTGATTTTAAAAATTGATCCTCATGTGGGATGTAGATTTTTTTTCTGAGATTCATTGAAGAAATCCTGCTCTATCTTCCTCACACTGAAGATCAGTTATTGGCAGTTTGATACAATTTCTGTACAAAGTATTAGGATTTGGAAATAACTTTGACAGCTCTTTATTCTACTTAAAATAAGCATCGTTTGGGCGGTATCATGGCGAATACAGAAATTTCACATCAGGTTTCTCTTGGGAAACATGCTTGGAGTAGGGAGCTGGAGAGAAGATAGTGGTTTCATGATAGCCATGAAGAGATGGTTTAACCTTAAAGAGATTTCAGCCAAGGCTCTGGCTGAGGGCACTGCTGCCCAGTCTTCGTGTGATTCTCTGCTTGGATGCCCAGTATATATATATATATTTAATGGGAAACCTAGCTTTAAATAGGTGTATTCTCTATACTAGGCCTTAAAGTAGTTTGTTTCTACTGACTTTATTGCTCTGCTGTGGGCTCAATTCAGGGTAATGCGTTGGCTTTGTTGAACTCTCAGTGCTCTGTCTGTCTGGAATGGGGGAAGTTCAGACCCACAGACGGGATGCATAAGAGAAGAGTGAGGCAACAAAGTCGTCATGTGTTCAGAATGTCTTCTGTGCAGACACAGACTTTGCTTTTACATTTCTCCTAGAACGTAGTTTGGGCCTCTCTGTAGAATGGGAATGACCTTGCAGCTTCTGTCTACACCTGCCAACAGAGAGTTTCCACTTGCTGTAATAAAGCAGACACACAGATGGGAATCCTTAGAGGAGCAGATTAGTTTATACATAGGAAACTGGTACCCTTTTAATGGCACTGATAGAGGGTAATGTGAGGAGGAGAGGAGGAAGAGGGAAGAGAGAAGGGAAATATGTTCCCCATGAAGGGCAATTGTGGAAAAAAGTGGTCTTTAAATGCCTGAAAAAAATGTTAAGAGAGAAGACAAGGAATAAAAAAAAAAAAAAAAAAAAAGGTAGGTGAGGAAAGGTGGAGACTCAGAACATTGCAAAGGCCCTGCAGGCCAGTGAAGAAGTTTCTAGTGATTTAGTGCAGTTTTGGTCTGACACACAGGGAGCAGTTGAGCAATGCCCTGAAGCTGAAGCATTTGTCTGCACAACATGCAGACCTGGCAAGGCCAAAACGTTTTGCGGGTAGGTCTCTGCTTTGCTGGATTGATTGTGTAGGTGGGGTTCTTGGATGTCAAAATGAATTCTATTTCAGTATAAAATTTCCTCATTTTTTTATGTTTAGGAAGTTAAAAAAAAAAGAAATCCAAGTAATCCCATGTGATGGTTGTAAGAGGAACTGAGAATTTATCTACATTTTTGGGCTTCTCCATACAAAACTAACTCAGCATTTGGAAATTAAACGTCCATGAAAATGTAATAGCTTTCATTTTTTACTGGAATGACACGTGTCGTTTCACAGTTTAGTGGTAATGGGGAAGAGCAGGGATCTGGGAGTTTGTTGTACAGACAGTGTACAAGCAATTTTATGCCTGTTGTATCGTGAGGGGGGCAGGACAGGATGTCCTTGTCACATTTTCTTCCTGCAAGGACACCTGATGCCATGAAGTCTGGAGATTCTGTGAGATTATAGCTCTGCTCTTTGCGCCTTGGCCTCAAAAAGACAACTTCACCCTCTTTTTAGCCTGTTGGGGACTTTTAGGGGAACATTCTTTCAGCAGTTTGGGCACTGACTCCTGCTGTCCTCTGGCTTGGCATTTGTAGGTGAAGGTGGATGTGGGTGTTCCAGTTGGGACTGGCAGGGCATTCTGTTCCCCTGGTGTTTGCTTTGCATAGGTATGAATAAATGTGCCAGATTTCAGATGTCAGTGGTGTGCCTGGGGACTGTGCTTCCCTCCCGTAGGTGAAGATACTCAAAAATATAGAAGCCATCAGTTTTCCGGATATTTTAAAGCAGGAGGAGGATGAAATGTCAGGACCCTGAAGCAATGCAAACAGGGCTGCCAACATGTCTCTAGCCCATCCCACCCTGTAATCAAATTGTGCTCTTTTGATTGATCCACTCAGCCATGCCCAAGCAACTGTCTGCTGAATCAAATTCATGTGTGTGGCTCAGTCATGTGAAAATAGTGCCCTAAAAGCGATAAAGTTTAAAAATATAATGTCTGTCTTAAAAGCTGAGAAACCAAAGAAGAGTTTAAAAACCAGCTTTTTAAGAGAATTGGTGGTGGTATTTATTTCTTTTATTACTTGTTGACCAGAATTTTGTTCTGACATAAGACTACACTTGAGATGCAAAAAGCTAGTTTTTCAAAGCAGCAGCAGAGGTATGTATTTAAATAAAGAAGTAGTTTTGGGGCATTGGCCATTAATTTGAGACATAAACAAAGGAAAAAGACGGAGATGGAAATGAGAGAAGTAGAAGAGCTGACAATTTATTGTTGTAAAAAGGGTGAAGAGAAGATGACAGGGCTTGTGTGGAACTTCTGTGCATAAGTATTTTTGCACTGGCATGTTCCCCAAATTGGCCAGATCCCCTTCCCACGCCCTGCTTCCCAAATCTCACCCCATTCAGGCTGTGCTGCTGTGTGCCCATTTATTGTGTTGAACAGCGGTTATGTTTCAGTAATGCTTTATTTATGTCTCTGGCTTGGAAAAGTCTTTGGCTGAAAGTCACAATTTCAATGACGATTTTTTTTTTTTTTTCCCAGCTTGCCCCTTAAAATATGATCAAGCATTACGGGTGAGCTACACAAAATTTTTTTTTTTCAGTGAACATTTGAAATCAGAGCAAAACCTGATTGTTCCATCTTATTAGCCACGTCTTGTTTGATGTAGCATGTTTTTCTAACCCGGTATCACTTCCATCTGAAGCTGCACCACAGAGAACACAAAGGTTTCAGTATTGAAGTTGAAGGAGCACTGAAGGGCATCTTACAAATGCTACTTTGTCACCTAGCAGGAGTTCTTGGAAATTTTTCAATGTTTTTCTTTTCTTTTGTGAACGGACATAAAGTGCCTCTTTCAAACCCAGCTAGGGTTTCATTCCTGCTTCTGTGATTCTCTGAGGTGCATTAGTTGAGGCTGGCAAACTTTTAGACTCCAGGGAATACAAAGCAAGATAATCAGTGCAAACTCAGTCCTTGCGGCAACTCTGTTTGGGTGGCTGAGTTTCCCGACAGGGGCTGGGGTGGGGGGAGGAAAACTCTTGCCCTAAAGATGTGGAGGAGCAACAAAATTAAAGCAAGAAGAAATCCCTCACTTTTAAAAATTGGAATAAAGACAGAAAAGCATCCAGGGCCATTCAGAGACTGGTAGGAGCTGAGAAAGACACTTATGCAGGTTTGCCTCCCAGATTTTTGCTTCACTCGAAACTTTCATTTATGTGCCTTTTCCTGTGCCACTTTTACCAATGTTTCTCGACAACACATTAACTTCCCTCCCGGTACAATAATCGACTCCAATCTGCTATTATCACGGAAATAGAAGAGGTAAAGTGCCTGTAATAGGATCCAAATCAAATCACTTTCACTTCAGCCGGCTTTTGCTGTGAAGCCGAAGATTCCCCAGGGAGATTCAATACAGAGAAACACCTGCAGACACAGGCTGAGGCCCGGAGATGATATAGAACACGACAGGCCGAGCTCTGCACTAGCATTTCCTTCGTTACGAGCCGGTCACATTGGCAGTAATAACCAGAGGCAGGACCTGATAAAGTTGTGACTCATTGGCAAAGCCAGGATCTGACTTTCAGCTGATTTGACCCATCCTGAAGCAACACATCACTTGACAATTTACTGTAGAAACAGCTATAGTTAATTTTTTTTTTCCTTCCTGCCCCCCTGAAGCACTTGCCTTAGTCTTGAATGGTTTTGCATGAATCCCTGGTTGTGTTTAAGCGCAGTCCTGCCTGAAGAGAAAAAATATATCATCCTCTCCCAGCGGCTAGGAAAGGCCAGACTAAATTGAATTTAATAAGCTTCAGGTTTAGGGGAAAATAAACCTAGAATCTTTCCCGTGGCATAGGAAACAACTTCAGCAAGGGTTGAAGATGGAAATACACATTTGCAGCCGTGCACTGTAAGTTAGAGTCTTGATGCCTTGTTCCCTGTGAATATTAGTTTATTAATTCAAGTGCTTTCCCCCCACATTTATGTTTTTGTGCAAGTACTTTTTAGGGATGCTAACAGACTCTAAGCCAGTTACATATTGTTATTTAATTTTGTGTTTATCTCAGGAAAACACTAATATCATTTCAGCTGGATGAAGGCAAATACAAGTCCTCTCCATAACTGTCACCTAAGATTTGACAAGTTTGGCTTTATCAGAGAAATAACAATAGTGGTAGAAACAGCAAGAAAAACAAGGAAAAGCAATTATTCCTGAATTTAAAAACCTGTAGGGAAATTTTAGGGGAATGGAGTTCAGCTGCCATTTTCACTTTGAAATACCTGCCAGTGACCCAAGTTGTTGTTGCAAATATTATTTAATAGCTGACAGTACACGGAGTTCCTCATGTAGTGGCTTTGGTGAGCACACACTGAGCCAATACCTGCATAAAACACAGCCTTAGCTCCCACCCCAATATAATTGGTAGTTCGAGGACAAGAAAATTTTATCGAATGAGATTTTAAAAGATTGGTAGAAAACTCAAAAGCAATAGAGCAAGGAAAAAAAAGCTGTGATAATTGTCAATATTTTTGCAACTGGCTTCTTCTGGAAAGTGGTTTTTGGTCTTTGATTGTGTCCTCTTCTCTGTGGTGTTTGTGCACCTTTAGTGTTTTAGGGAAAGAGGGTGAGAGACATCATGTAGAGTTTGCTCTTAGACTTCTTTTTCCTCGTGAGGAGAATTGATTTTTCACTAAAAGTACGGTTGATAAGGTTTACTTAAAGTATTTGCTCGAAGGCCAGGATTTTTCGTGGAGTGGCAAATGAAAATAACCATCTTACTCCTCTCCCACAGGCTTTTGTTATAATATGAAAACTATTATTTTTGTTGTTGTTGTTGTTTTAGAAAAACCTTCTGAAAGAAAGGAGCTCTGTTTGGAAATGTGTTCTGACTCCACATTACAGTCACATTAATGTAATGTATGAAAAACCCATATGTTAAACACTAACATGGGATCAAAACTCCTGCTGTGAGAGATACGGAAGTCACATTATCTTGTCAGCTCAAATGCACATTCTTAATTGCTAAATATGAGCCGGAATCCCATGTCCAAACATTTGCTCGCTGGAAACCAAACCTTAATTTTACAGTTCAGTTGCAGCTGCAACTCTAAGGGAGTTTGGGAAGCTCTAATGGAAAGGAGCAAAGTATTTAAATTATGGGGCATCAGAATTTGAGATGATAGTTTGCAAGTTCAAAACTGAAAATATGGTGCTGATGTACAGTGAGAACATGGCAAACAGCATTGTCCAGCCTCTCTAATTAGATTTGGGAGCAGGTAGGGCATTTAAAAGCAAAATAAAAGAAAGACTGAGGGGTTACCTAAGTATCTGTTTGTGGATGGAGTATTAAATAGTGAGGGATTTCTATTCTGAATACTTTTTTTTTTAGTTCTCTGTGCAAATCAAAGGTTTATATGCAGGAGAGCAGAGACGAGGAGAAGAAGGGGAGGAAGGGAGGAATTAGGTCACTCTGTCAAAACATCTTTAGCTTTCCCTCATGAAGAAAAAGTTAACATTCATTACAAAAATAATAATTTTTTAAAATATAAAGCTGTACAAATTGTAGGATCTCAAGTTAAACATTTCCTGTAATTTTCAGGGCTTCTTTATATAGGAAAAAAAAGGAAATAATTCAACTTTAGACTGAAAGCATCTGCCGAATTCAGTGGGATTTTGTGAGTGTTTTGGTCAATCCAAACGTGCTTTATTTGGCATTAAAAAAAACCAAAAAAATATCCTGACTTCATCAGCTTCTTAGGGTCACTTTTTCGAGAGAGGACCTTTGGCTTGCAGCTCCTTTGTACCGGTTGCAGTCTGATACTTCCCAGATCTGAGAGCAGGGAGCAGGGACCGAGCCGTGCCGCCGAGCGCTGCCGGGAGCGCTCCGGGAGCTGCGCTCTGTCCGGGGGAGCTCTGTGGCACAGCACCGGGCTCAAACACATCCTTCCCTCCCTCCCTCCCAAGTCTCGCTTTGCTGACCAAGAAAAAAAAAAACAAACCCAATGGCCGGGAAAACAACAAGAGATATTTTTAGTAGCCGCTGTCTGTTTTTTTAAAAAGCAGCCAGAGCAATGATAGTATTACTTTTGGTCTTTTTTTAGGGGCTTAGAGGCTAAAGCCTGGAGGATTTGAGGGTGTGACCTCTGACACTGCCTTCAAGAAATGCAGAGGCTTCTTTCTCGTGTGTTTCCAGGTGTAGCTGTGTCTCAGGTGTTAGTTCATCAGCTTCATTTATAGGAAGCTTCAGGGTTGAGTGTGAGGAGAATGAAAATGCCTCTTGCAGCTTGACGAAAAGTTCCTCTGCCTTTTTCTCGGACCTTTCCTTCGATGTAACACTGAGGAATTTGCTTAAATATTGAGGGGAGAAAATGATTTTTCTATACTTATATGCCCAGGCAGCAGATTTCACAAAACTCCAATTCACCTGATACTAAGTAAGAAAACTGCATTTGCTTTTGCAGTTTTCCTTCCTACCTCTCATCTTAAATAAGATTTTTGAATTTCTTGTTGGAACTTCTTTTTGGACAAACAGCCAACTTTTCCTTACAGTGCGTTACCCAACACAGCATTTATATTATTAGAAAATTAAACCGGTGACTGAGAGATTTTGACTAATTAGGTTTCTTGGATAATAAGAGCTTTTTAATAAGGTACATATCACTTACAATATTGCTAATGAAATGTGAAAGCGATTCAGTACTCTGTAAGATAATGGCTAACTTGTTTTAATTGTTAACATTTTTTCTTGCCTGCAATGACACAGTCATTATTTCGCAGTCACCGCTTATCGTGAAATCCAAGAGGATTAATGGTTTCACTTATAGTGGCGAAAATGTTTAAGCTGTCCCGATTATCAGTGCAGTTGGAAAGAATAATGGTTATTTGTCATTGCGTTTAGCCCTAGAATGAATTGTCCTCCAGCCAAGAGAATCATTAACCCTTTGAGCGACAGTAATAGAGTTTTACAATTAAAAATAAGGAAGGAAAGATTTATGGCTGGATATATATATATATTTTTTTTTTTTTCTGTAGGTAGTTTATTAGCTTATGAGTCCCACTAAAACTAAATGTATTTCTCCTGAAAAATAAACCACACAATATATCTTATCCTCCGGAATAGCACTTCTGCTATTTGGAATTAGATTGCACTGAAACATTCTTTTGGTGAAGGAACAAATCTCCCAACTAGCTAAAAAAAGTAAAAAGATTGAACATACATTCTGGAGGGAAAAAAAAAGAAGTTCACATTGCTTTTTTCCTACTAGATTGCTGTATATGTTTAAGCATACCCAGCATTTAAAGGAGAATTTTGTCTATAAATCCCTATAATTCTAAACCATTTGCTACATATAAGCAACTTAAAACCCACAAGATTTCTTTACAAAGTAATTAATATTGTAAATTTGGTTCATCTGGGAAGAGTTTAAAATTGCATTGTGAGCGAATGAGTATCCTTAAAATTCTGTACATGGCACTGCACTAGCTGCCAAAACTATAAAAGGCATCGTAAAACAAACAATTGAGTGTTTAAAGTTTGGGGTATAAAAGGGTAATATAAAAGAGAAAAGACAGAGAAAGAAAACCATTACTTGGGAAGTTATTTTAAATCAGGGGGAAATACATCCCCAGCGTGGCTGTTGGTGAGCTGGCTTGGAACACTGTGGTTCCTTCCTTGTTGGTTTGCGTTGGCTTGGGGTAACTTCCAGGGGATGGTGGTGTGGGGTTTGCTTCGACCCTGCAGCAGCATTTTGGAGTTGCTTCTGCACTGGAGCAGTGCTGATTTGCAGCAGCACAGCACGCAGCTCATGGCACGGGTCTGAGGATAAGGAATGCCCGTGAAATATTCCTCCTTGGACCAATGCTGCAAGGAGTGAAAGCCTTTTTTTCTTCATTATTTAGTGGGAACGGAAGGGCGATTGGTATTTAAGCTGGAAATGTTCACCTCCTTACAAGATTAGGTCCTGTTGGAGTTTTTTTCACCTAAGAAATACATTAAAGTGAGTCTCACACGATAAAAATACATTTTAAAATGCACAGAGAATTTCTGCTCCTCAGCAGCTCGTTCTTGTCCAAGTGTTTGAGAATGCAGCCACCAGCGACAAGGAAATTTACTTGTGGAAGACACAGGTTTATTACTTTACCTTCCTTCCAAGAAAGATAAAACGCAAATAAATGAATAAATACTGGTATCAATGTGTAGCTCAGAGCCTGATCCTCACCCTATGGAAGGTGATGGAAAGGTTTCTGCCCAGGCTCACATCAGTTGGTGGTGCCAGATCCAGGACCTGGATGAGACATAAAATGTCATTTGTTTTTCTGGGATGGAATCTGCTCACAGGCTTTTATGGACTGCTTTTCTAAGGAGGAAAGGACAGCTACTCCCTTCAGCTGTAATAATAAATATAAATGGACTGGAGCATGAAAAGAAAACTTGCTGATCACTAGAGAGAACACATTAATGAAGTCTGTCTGGGGAAGAGCACCTCCACATAAGTAGCCAAGGTGTGAATGGAAATTATATTATCCCACAATTATTTTTAAAAAAATATGTTACTTCAGGTGCTTCCTCAGTCTGTGTCATGAAGATCAGTGCATGTGAGCTCAGAGCATGATCATTATCACTATTATGTGTGATCTGTGCACAAAAAAAACATGAGATCTGTGCACAAAAAAACTCATCTTCCATGAGATGGTAAACAACAGTTTCTGCTGAAGCCCCCTGAGGTCCGCTGGAACTGCACACCCCAGCAGTTTTAGATGGGAGAGGTCAGAAGAAACAGCTGCCACCAGAAAAAAAGACATGGCAAACACACGGGAAAAAAAAGATAAAAAAGGCTAAAAAAAAACCCCGACAAAAAAAGCCCACCACCATCCACTCCAAAAAAACACACGCACGCGAACCCACGCATACGTGAACTCCCACTGCTCCATATTGCAGCATTTATACATGCAGGAATGTAGAGCTGCAGAAGTGGATGGTGGAATTTAGCTCTGGCTTGGAATTTATGATTGGCACTTTTGAGAAGCCACTGTTAACCACGGCTTTAATGAAAATTGGCTTTGTTCCCTTTGGTTTTTCTTTCGCGGCAGTCCCTGGGTGTATGGTGTACGTAACTCCCTCCCCCAGCCCAAAAATGTTGATAATGGTGGCTATTTTGGGGAAGACAATCACTGATGAAAAGAACTGAATGGATTTTCCCTCCTCACTGGATGGGGGTTCAAATGCTTTTCAGAAAGCGTGAAGCAAAAATGCTGCTGCACCTCTGTGGCTGGTCAGCTGCGTTTGTTGTCCTCTGGCTCCAGCTGGAACTAGCTTGGAATGGCAACTCCATCCCTGCCTTTTGCATTTTAATTNAAAAAAAAAAAATAGTATTGTACAACTTGTAAATGGACCATTTCTTAAATGTTAGCTGGAGCTCAGAGGCTTAAGATGCAAGAGGTGGGAAGGAGCTGACATCCAGCGGTGAAATTGCTGGAGGGAAAAAAAAAATCAGGCGTTCAAAATTGGGAAGAATTCTTAATTAATTTTAAAATAATCTCCCCACTGGATCTGCAGGAATACAGTTAGAAAGAGACAGACGTATTTAATGGTAATATTTTGTTCCTGGTAGACAGAAACTGGCGTCTCTGATTCTTCTGTCCATGTGAACGCTTGACAGGAAAAACTTACTGAGTTCTTGGGCCTGGTTCTTGGTTCCTGAGCACTGATTATTTCTGTATTTATAATTATTTTTAAGGGACTCTGCTCAAATGCTCTTCTGTCCCCACAGGAGTTCTTCTGTTGCAGGCAGGCTTTGGGAAGGGAAGGTTCTCCTGTCTGGGACTTGTAGTTTTTAGCAATTCATGTCAAATATTAGAAGTCTTGTGGTTTCTTTTGTTTTATTTTTACTTTTTTAGTGCAAATATTGTTTAAACGTTGCAGACAAAGAACATACAAAAACCTTGAAAGAGTAACTGGCTGGGGTCAGTCGTGTTCTCTGAGCTGGGTAAAACACAGGAAGAAAACAAAGTACAGAAGAGCAAAGCATTGCTTGGATTTAATTCTGTTGCATAGAAATATTTTGAACCGTAACTGTGGAAAGACCTCCTCTGTATTACAGAAAATATGTTGTTATATATAGAAACAGCTTGTGCCATTTTCAAAATAACTTTTCCCCCCTTATTTAACTATGATGTGGTAGGGAGGTGGCTCTAAATCAGACGTTATATATTATATATAGATTATATATCCTGAACGGATGGCAGTACTGTTTTGCCTCCTATAATCTCCCTTTGTTAGAAGAAACAAGAGCAGGACAATCCAACAAATCAAAATATCGGAAAACGGAGAGTGAAATATTTGAGAGTGGGGCAGCAGCAAGTAGTACCTAATTCTGTGGGTTTGAGGAGGGTTTGTTTTGTTTCCTTTTTAATTTTTTTTGTTGTTGTTGGTTTCTTTATTTCTTTAAAATTTTAGCCTCTCTTACTGTGCCAGCTGGAAACCAATATTCTGATTTTATTCCCAGTATTTAATAGCTTTGATTTTATAGTCTTTCTCCCTCTCTTCCAAAAGGCTAAAATTTTAATTGACACATTCCTGGAAATGTATTAGGTCAATTTAGAGTAAAGCATGTCATTTACGCAGTGTGTGGAGTCTTGGTTTTCGTGTAAAATACTGCTCTTAATTGATTATCATGTACATGAATTTTCTGCATCATTTACACTTACAAATGTGCATTGCACAAAAAGCTAATAAATCTCGGAGGTTTGAATATTAGCAACATTTTCTCCCCCTTGTGTTATTAGCAGAGAAATCAGCACTAGAGACTGGCAAACTGTTGCTCCCATGAGTAGCTTTTCCCAGCACAAGGAGCCCTTTGTCACATAAATGGTTCAGTTGGAGAAAATGACAATATCTGACCAGTGTCAGCAGCAGAACTGGGGAGAAGCAGAGCTGCTCGTGTGTGTGCAGGCTCGGAGGTCCAGGTCAGTGTCCTGCTCTTTAGTTTGCTTCCAAGGAGTGAGATAAAAATCCCTCAGTGTGAAGCGGGATGGAGGAATTGCCCAAACCATCCAAATATTCTCACGGTGGGATAAGGCTGCAGTGCACAAGCAGAAGAGCAGGAAACTGTCCAAAAGGCACGGTGCTGCCTCAAAAATTGTAACTGTATGCTCAAGGGAAGTGTAGTTTTTTTGCCATCCCTAAATCAGCTCAAGGCTGTGCTGCCGGGTGATTTGAGGATGTTCAAGGCCGTTGTTCAAGGAGTTGTATCTTCCCTGCTTCCCAGATTTTAGCTGGAGCAGGAGGCTTTGTGGCTCTCTGAGATTCTTGCTGGTTTGGGTTGGAAGGGACCTTAAAGATCATCTCATTCCGACCCCGAAAAGGAAGGGGAAATGTCATCATAAGGGAAATGACAAATCAGGGTGTGATGGAGAGGTGATCTCCTGTGGACTTTGTTATGGTCTAGCTGGGAATACCAAGAATTTCTTTTAATATCAGATCTTTGTTGGTCATATTCTAGCCCTGACCAGACCCTTCACCTGCTGTGGTGCTGTTCCTGCAGGATTTGGTCACACAGTCTCAGTGTCTGAAAGCGTGGGGCTTTGCTTTCGTACTTGATGTTGCTATAATCAGTGGTCGAGCACAATTCTGTGGTGTCCTACTCCATGGATAGCTGCATTTTATCACTGGGAATAATAATTTCCTTTGCATATATCTGCTTTTGTTCCTTTTTTTTTTTTACTACAATTTTTTCCACTGAACTGAATTGCTGAAAAATAATTGCCCTTAAAAAGGTGTAAAACAAAGGGAAACAAGCCTTCTCTCTTAGTTTTTCACTTAAAGGCACACAAAGGAATGGGGACATTGCTTCGCCTCTGTGCCTGACCATCAGTCAGAAAACTCTAAGTAACCCTAATGGAAGCTGAGGATTAGACATGTTTATTGAGGGAGTAGAATTATGCCCCTCAGAACGGATGCTTGCTCGGGATCACTGCAGTATGAATCACTGGGACTGTGGCCAAAGGTGGGAAAGAACACGGCTGACATTCGCAACCCTCCCAGCTATCAGTAAGTACAGCCAAAATAATTACCCCAAGGCATCTGGATAACCCAGCCTAATTAGCGGTGCCTGAAAACGAGTGGGTTGCATGTTTATACCTGAAGAAATCAAATTACCCTCATACATTTCACCAGGGGCTCTTCCAATTCATTGCTCTGTTGATGAAAGAGGCAGCTATTTACCATAAAGTCACAACCCCGCAGCCTGTGGCTATTCGCCACGTTGAAGAGTGTTACTGCCCTGCAGGGAAATTATTCCTTTTACTGGAGTTGAAGGCAATATTCTTTGCACTGATGAGCTCTAATACTTTTATGGTAGGTGGCATGGACTGTGGAATATACACAAACATAGTAATATGCACTTAATTAGATTACTTGTTAATATCGTTCATTCATTTAATTTGGTCAAAACTGCTGTAGCCAAATGTTCACCCTGAGCTGCAGATCTCCATTCCCAGATCTGAGAGCAAGATTTAGAGAGAGTTTTAACATCCTTGTGGATAATAATATCCATAATTAAAACGTTTGAGGCTAACCCATTTGGAAGGGAATGTATAGCCGCCAACTGAGTAAAGAGTAAAATCAAATCTTTGAGGTTGTAAGCTTACCCCAAACCATCATAATTTCTTGCATCTCCTTTTGAAATGTCTCAAACCAATGATTTGAAGAGATCACACAGCATCTTTAGCAACTATGAACCCGATCAAGTCTGGCAAATTCTTGGTTCTTTGGTATAGCCCAGCTTCCCTCTGTTGCAATCAAACACGAAAACTCAGAGCAGAACTACTGCACAATCCAAATATCAGTGTTAGGAAGTTGCCATTTAGAAACAACGACTAAAAAAGACCCAGGTCTGAATTGCACATGAAACATAGGAAAAGAAGGTTTAGGTAGAACATTCATACATTTAAGAATAGCTTTATTTATTCCTTAATGATTATTTTAAGTACTGTCATGTACTTGTGTGGGTAACAAATGTAGTGATTGCCACAGTTAAAGTGCTTTGAGTAGATTTTGAGTTAAATTAAAGGAAGACATAGCGATATACAAATCTACCTTTGTCAATATTATAGAGTTTTCCCAGAACAAATGTGTCAGGTCTTGCCACCCCATCGTGGAACTCCACCCCGAGGGATATATGCCTGGCAAACTGGCTTGTACTGAAAGATCCTTCCTTGGGCACTCTGCACCAGAGTTTAGAACCAGAAATTCCCAGGGTCAGAGAAAGTTCTGAAGGGAGAGACACAAAACCTCATCCCTTGTTCTAAACTGACTTTACATGTGGATTCGTGCTGCTTACTTTTGATGGGTGAGTGAAGTATAAAGGAGATGGGGCTCATAAAGTGGTGCCTGGGTATATTAAACCAGCTCTTCACCTCCAGAAGGCAAGGTTTGGACTGGAGTTTAGTGGCCCCAGGCTAGTCACTAGTGGGCAGTTGCCCACACTGCTAAGCATAACACAGTTTAGCAGAAATCAGAACAATTGACAGTTTCTTCTCAAGAGATGCTGTAGGCTCATTACTGGAATTGAAGGGGTGTTGGAGGTCAGAGCTGAAGTGCATTGGCAGATCTGTGTGGAGGAAGTTTGCGGCGCTCTGTGTGGTAGGACAGATGGTGCTGTTGCTGCCTAACTTTCATGAGCACTAAAATTCACCAAATATCCCTCTTGCCCCAAAACAAAACAAAGACGCGCGCTCACAGACACGCACAAGTAGTCCCACACAGTTGAGAGCAGTCAGTGTCCCTGGCATCCTTACCAACTTTCCTACTCATTTAACACCAGCACAGATTAGAGGACACGGGAACGCAACACTCCGGGCTATTTGCTGAATGTAGCTCATAATGATTGACACTCCTGCCTGCGTCCCCACTTTGAACTACACGTTGTATATTATTATTTTTTGTTATTGTCCTTTAAAATGCTCTGAGATATAACATATGGCAAGTGCCAATGCACCACGGTGCAATGTAATTTAGTCAAATATCAGAAGCGTAGACAGTGCAAATGGAAAGCAGGAGAAATATCTGATCCAAGTGCCTACTGGTGTAATTGACTCAGTCGAGCCAGCCTGTGTCATTAGTCCTATAAAGAGTTGCATTTACAACAATAAAACTGAAAAGCATGGAAATTAAAAGCTGTTAGAATTTCCTCTTGTGTGTATTTATCTGCACGAGTGCTGTATACTCCCTGCACAATTTTGTAATCTGTTTGGTAAAGTGGCATTACAGTAACCTGTGTCAGCCCCGCACTGTATATCAAACAATGTCACACTCCAAAGGAGGATTAATCAAAGTAACGGATGCGCTGGTTTAGAGCTCCATGTCTGCTGTCAATTACACACGCAGTAAGCTCACAAATTTAAGCTGCTGAACAGAATAAAATCAAGGGTCTCTTTTGCTTCCTACCCTCGCGTGCTAAAACACCCCCAGCTGACCGACCTGTAAATTTTGCCAAGGATTTCTGGGCAGGTGAAGCGACTCCGGAGCCGGGCGATGAGACAGGGACTGTTTGTGTTTGGCTGTGTCGGAGCTGAGTGGCAAAGGCAGCTGACGGACAAGTGTACCCCAACAAGGTTTCACTTATTAAAGAAGCCTTGTCAAACAAGCTGAAAGCCCTGCATATAAGTGACCTTTCTGTTCACCTCCCATTACAATGAAGATTTGAGCATTCCTTGCGAGCCTTCCAGTGTCGACATTAAAGAATCAGAGTGTCTTTCCATCTCTGCTGATGTGCCACTAGACCACTTAACAGAAAATTGAGAGAGTATATTACAGGGTGAAAGAGCAGAGTTCGGAGGTCACTATCATTCTCATTAAGAGATGTTTCTATGCAGTGCCCATAGGTGGATAAATCAATACTTTCTGTCTGAAAATGATCACGCTTGGTAAAGAGTGCTTTAATTGGGCTGTTACTGTTTATGGAGAGTGAGTATTTATGGGGTTTCATGACAATAAACAGCAGAGTGGATGATGGCTTCCATGTTCCTTTGTGGGATGTGATGTGACAAGTGGGATGACAGAAGATTTTGACATTTCAGACCTCCCTTGAGTGAGGGGAGCTCAAACTCATAGCAATTGGCCAGGAGCTCCCAAGGTCCCAAATTGTTTGATGCACACATTGTTTGAATAGAGAGGCCTTTATTTCAGATATCTTTCTAAATGTTACACATTCAAGAAACTAAACATTAAGGGTCTGAAGGACAACCCTTTTCCCCCTCCTTTTCTTTCCCCCCCACTTTTAGTGGCACTGGGTGGCTCTGTTTAATGGGCAGCATTTTCACTGTCAGAACAGAGGCCGAGAGAGACAAAGGTTACAGGGAAAAGCGGAGACTGAGATCTCTGGATCTCACAGAGAAACAATCAAACAAAAATAGGAGAACTAAAAACCAAAAGCTTTCCTAGCTGTGGAGGACAGGAACACTAAACTCAAGCAGAATCAGTCTTCCAACAAAAATCCTGAAATCCTGCCCAGCATCGTTATGTGGTGCAGCCCAAGGGAAAGAGCGTGGCTGTGCACGTGCCAAACTGGGGGCACACGGCAGGCTGGGATCTTCAGCCACCCTCATTCCTTCAGACAGAAGAGTGTTAAACTAACCTTCAATAAATCTCCCCGATGCAGATGTAGTGTACACATCCTGACAAGTTATTTATTTTGGACATGTTTTAGTTGAGATTCCTGGGCCTGACGCTCCCACTGCATTGTATCTCTGCTTTCCCATTTTGAAATGTGTATATTTTGCAACTTTTTTGAAGGAAGTCCAGGCATTTGAGGTAAGCTGTATGTGGAGAAAACAAGAGAAAGTTTCAGAGAATCTAGACATGAGTTAAACCAGCTGTCAGGATTTTAACTGAGACGTGCAGTAGTGATTGTAATGCATTAAAATCAGCACGGTGTATTTCCAGAATTCCCCCATACTCTGAAAAGCATTCTGATGAGAGTGTGTTGTCCCCAGTATGGGCTCCAGTCTGGTAAGGTATGAAAGGGATTTGGACCCTGAGGATGTGACCGCACACTGATCTGTGCCGTGCTGGGCAGTTTGCGGAGCTGAGGATCTGAGATTTAAGATACACACACATTCAAACACATCATTTCTGATTATTGTTTTGCTGCTTATTTGGTATGGTGAACTCTTTATCGAGGTGACGTTTGTCCTTTTGGCTTCTAGCAGACGTATCAAACAGCTGTTAAAGGAAATTCCATCTAAACCCAGGAAAATCTTTCCTGTGAGTCTGGGCAATACTAGAACATATGCCCAAAGTAGCTGTGGGGCCTCCAGCATTGGAGAGAATCAAAACTCAGCTGGACACAACCTTGGGCAACCTGCTCTGCTTGAGTTGGACTGGGAAGCACCAGAGGTGCCTTTGCCCAGCTTCAGCTGTTTTGGCATTCTGTGATTCCATTATATTACAGAGTTTTGCAGGTGAATGGGTAAAGGAGCATAAGAAAGGAAATTCAAAGACTTCCGTGGTCCTTGTTGTCACTGAAATACTGACATTTAATGGAATTTTTGCTGCAAGGAGCATCTGTGTTTTATATTATACATAATAAATACTATATATTAGGTATAATTATATATGTATTGTATGTGTTTTGCTGGTGGGAAACTCTGACACAGAGATTGCCCTTCAGAGCCACAGAAGCATTTAGGTGACCAACTCTTCCTGGCTTCAGAAGGAGTTAAGCACTGCTATGTCTTCATGGGTTTGTGTTCTGATAATTTGCTGTTACATGGGTATTTTGAGCAGGGCTCTGTGGACTGCAACATCTTCTCTCGTGTCACTGCTGAACAGCCTAGACAGGATTCCTACTGCTCAATGTTTTTGCTTTTTGTCTTTAAATTTCTTTTCTTTATATTTTAAATACGTTATGTATGTTATTTAATACATCTTATGTCTTTTCAAAAGCCCAAGAGTTCTGCAGTGTAGAAGCTGCAGTAGAAGTTGTCTGCTAAACACATCCAGCCTCAGATGGTTTTCTTTAGCAAACAGAAATGCTAAATTTTCCAAGTCCAAAGACTGACAATTCTGTGCTTTCAACAGAAGCGAATTACAGACTTTTGCTTAAAAAAAGTCCATTATGAATTTAATTATATTTTCAGGGGTTGTTTATATAGGATTGCAAATTACATATAAATGAAGGCAAAGTCTTTCTGAAAGCATGTGTTGTTAGGAGAAAAAATAACAACAACAACAAAAACCCCAGGCTCCAGTTTTGATGGGAAAATATTACTTCTGGTTATTGTTTCATCAGTAATCCATAATACCTCCAAGGGAACTGCTACAGTCTGTCATCTCATGGACAGCTTAAAAAAAAATGGTATGCTATAGAACTGGTAGGCCCTGAGGGAACTTTTGAATAGCTGATACCCTATTTGTGCAATAGATATTTTCCTTGATAACTGGAAATTAAGCTTGCCTGGAAGAAATGTAAATATAATCTCTAATTTGCGCTCTGAATTACCATTAAAAATTATGTGTGCACATAATCATATCAAACATTTCAGAGCTTAGAAACCATGATAACACTTGGCACTCTCAGCATCTTCAAAGCACTTTACAAATATTACCGGTGCATCCTTCTTCCACCCCACATTGTTATCCCCACTTTACAGATGAGGCGAGGGGGTCAGCGAGGTTCCTTAGTGCCTTGGGATCGGGCTGACTATAAGTAACTCTACTGGGATAGGGACTCAAGAATTTGTCTGTGATTAAGCCACTCTAGGTAGACTGCTGGTGGTGCTAATTTACTTACAAGTTGGCAAAAATAATATATGCAGTGACTGAAGTGCACATGATACCATTACATAGCTGTTGTGCCTCCTAACCTAGTTAAGATATAGCTGCAGGACAAAGATTTTGTTTACATCAAAAGAATGACTGGAAATAAATGGACTTTTCCTACGTAGGGGCCAGTAAAAACCTTGAATTAGAACCAGAGTGATATATGATTTAAATATAAACAGGCTAAATCAAAGCAAACTCCTTCAGATTAGACCCTGTTCCTAACATGTAGAATTATTGCAATTGCAATTGGAGGGGGAAAAAAATTGTAAAGGTATTTGTAAATTGTAAAAAATTGTAGAGACTCAGCCTAAATTGACCTTGACCATAGTTAATGCCATGCAAAAAGCAGTGCAAGCTGCTAAATCCTTTACTGCCTTGGGTTTTGGTTCTCACTGTGAATTCCTAGGTGTTGCATTAAATATTTGATCACAAATTTGCAGTCCGGAAGGAGTTTTATGATAGGTGATGTTCCTGCATTTTGGGTCTGGTTCTGGCCTATGGAAGCCAATAAGAGGTTTTCTGATCTTGTGATGACAAACCAGATTTGGCAGGGACTTTCCAGCCAGAATTCCCTGTTGCCTGATCTCAGTGTGCAAGTCAGCACTACAAGCTCTTGTAAGTCTTCCATGAAATTCATTCTCAAGAGAAGTTCCTTTCACGCGTCTACAAGTCAGGAAAGCTAAAACAGTAGTTTTTGCACCGTGTCCCATTTTCTTGAACTCTTCACTCGAGGCCTCTCCTTCCTGGTCTGCTGCTGAACTGGTTTTACTGGTGTTAATGACATGTCTCTTGCTCAAACACAAACCTCAGCCAGGGCACAAGCTGAACCTGTCTGCAAACCAGACAGAAGGATCTCAGGTAACCTCCGAGGTGAAGTAGCCCTGTCTTCCCTCGTTTGTTGGATCCAGATGTGAGCAGCTGACACTGCTCTGCTGCTGGGGGAACAGCGAGATGTAGGATTCCTCAAGGGTCCTGCCTTCCTTTGTGTCCTAAAGCTGTCTGTGGCTGAGCTGGGACTCCATAAACTCCATGAAGTTTGTTTCTGCATTGCTATGGAAGGGCCCCAGTGCTTCCTGCAGGTTGTCACTGCTGTTTTATAGCCATACCCAGCCTTTGATGGAAATTCCCCCTCCTGCCACCTCTCAGCACCGCGGGGTTGTTTGGCCTGCATTACAGGGCTGTGTTCCGAGCAAAGTTTGTGCAGATTGTGTTCAAACATATGGTACAGATTCTGTGCAGATTCTAAATCTTGGGATCATAAACTGGTAGAAGGGAGCCATAATTCCCTCCCCTTCCTAAATCATAAGATAAAAGGCAGCTTTGGCTTGGCGGACATGTCTGAATGTTTTAGGAATGACATTCCTGACGGGGGATGTTTGACATCCTAGCAGATAGAATTAGCAGCATTAAGCGACCCTAACACCAGCATAAAATGTGAGAAGTAATAAAGCCATCCTAAAAGATCTCACGTGAGGAACTTAATGCACGAGCCTAACGCTTGGCTGTGAACTGCTCGGAGGCAGTCGGTGGGGATTGATGGACTCTCAGGATTCATCCTGGCTTATCCTTCTTCCTGAGGAGATGATAGCCATAATGTCACTTCCGCAGTTCAAAATGTATTGTAATTACTGCTGGGAATCCCAGATGTCCCCTCCAGATAACCCGACTTCCAAAGATTTGGCAGAAAAGCTACAGCTGCAGAGAAGTAACACTCATGGTAACTTCCAAAGTTTTAGTGACGCTACAAGAAAAATTAATTTATTTCTTCTTTCAGCCTTTCATATTCCATAATTTTGAGCCTTCTATGAGATAAATATTTTTCCAAGATTGTCAGAGACATAATAGCGTGGCTTTAGAATTCATGTTTTCGTGGCAAAATTTGCAGTGATTACGAAGGGGCGAGGATTTTCTCTCTGTTAAATGGAAAAACAATGTTGATAATTATGTAAAGTGTAGAAACATTCTATTTACAGTAGACAAACAGTACAGTGATTGAATTTGAAAGGAAAAAAAAAATACCAGCCAAGGATGCGAGCTTGGATTTGGTAGTTGCAATTCACTAATCACAAAATAATTCAGTAGCACTGAACAAAAAAGGCTTTTTTATCACCATCTCCTCTCAGTTCACAGGCAGCATTGTCTGTCCTACCGTTTCATGTCAGAGAAGAAGGAATTTTACCAAATGTTTGATTTATTAGAAAGTGAATGATTCTTTGCAGCCATGTGGGGCTAGCCCATGTTTCAATAAGACAAATTGCATTGTAGCATTCCACTGGCAGCCAATGATAACTCATGATCCAGACAGAGTCGGTTATACCAGAATGGATGAAAAGCAGGAGCAAAAGGACACAGAGCAGAAGAAAAGAAAATGCTTCAAGAGCTGTTATTTAAAAAAACACAACAAAACAACAACAAAACCTAAACAATGTTTTAGCTACTATTTAAAAATCTTTCAATTAAGATTCCGCGCAGCATTGCAAGCAGAATATGGCAGAATAAAGAGGATCATGTTATCTCTTTCCCAGTAGTAAATTATCATATTTATACTCAAAAACATGCCACTGTCAACTTCAGTCATTTGTGTAATTGGAAAAAGGTAAATGATGTAGTAAATGAGACCCTACAGTCAGGTTTTGTTCCAAAAATGAAAAAAAAAAAAAAAAGAAAAAAGAAAAAAGAAGCAGTGGCAAATGGTGCAGGTTTAAAATGAATTAATGTCAACTGCAAAAAGCAATGTCTAAGACAAACAAAATCTGATTGTTCTTGACCTTTAGTTAATATTGATAGTTTATCACTGGAGAACTCATTGATTTATTTTTTCAGCTCATATCTGATTATCACTTCAAAATAGGACTGAATGTTTTAAAACAGCTCGGTCGCCCGCCTTTTTCAGTTCCCGCTGTTCCAGATTCCATCTAAACGTTTCTTTATTTCCAAATGCTGCTTTTTTGAAGAGGCGACCCCTCGGCAGCAAACCCCAGGGTGATGGGTTGTTTCCTGCTTGCAGAGATGCGTGTCATGAAGTGCTGCCTCTGCCCGTCGGCTTTGTTCTTGGGGATCCACGGAGCAGGAAGGCTATTGAAATATACAGGAATCTTGTTCCCAGGGAGCTGACAGGCAGACCTGAGGGACAGTGTGAAGTGCATACCTGGTATGTCTAATTTTAGGCCTGCCAGCCCTGACAGTGGTCCTGGAAAAAAAAAATCTATACTAATTTCTCGGTGACATACAGAGCTGTAAACTGCAGCATTTTTCATTCCGCTACCAAAATGTTCTTGTGCATTTTTTCCCCAGTATTATTTAAAGGAACTGTCAAGCCTTCAGCATTTAACAAGTATTTTTAAACCGTGTTTTTCAGTGTAAACCTGCCATGTATTCAAGGTATTGTTGCACGAAAAAGCATAAACTAAAGTATCATATCAGAAAAGAAATCAACATTAGACATAAAACCAACTTCATTTTATTGCTTAACGCTAATATTGTTCCCCATGAGAGAAGCACTGCAGTTTGATGGGTTCTGGGGGCCCTGTGTGGGCTGGTGTAAGTCAGGAATCCCCTATGAATTTTGATGAGGCTCTGCAATTTTACATCAGCTCAGGATTTTCGACCGCAGGTTCAGCGTGTACACTGTGTTGAAATAAAGGTGCAGTCATTTTAAATATAATTGAGTAGGCTCATAAGAGGTTCCACTTAGAAGGTAAATTATGGTAACAAGTCAAGAGTGTACTCTGTGTAGTTTTCATTTCAAGTGTATGGTCTTCTGTATTCACTTAACTAGACACACAAATCTAAGCAGACAGATGAGATAGAGGCAATCAAAGAGAAAAGCTTTATTTGGAGCTTATGGGAGTATTGAAGTTTTATTTTGTAGTGTTTCCCCATGAGGCAATTTCAGAAAAAGACTGAAGTGATGGATCACAAACAATTTAATATCTGAATTGCTGGCTGTTGATCAACAGAATTTTGGACTCCTCCCTGTATAATTCTGAAAATCTTCTCACCAGTTTGAATATTTAGCAAAAGTGCTGGAAAAGGAATCACTGTGAAGATTTCATAGCATGCTCTCTGTCTCAGTCAGGAGGAACTGAATGGTGTTTGTGCCTTTCATGCCTGTGGATGAACAAATAATGCCATACAATGCTTTGGGTCTTGTTCTTTCCAGACAGCAGTTTTTGCTTCGGGGAATGATGAAGGTCTAGAAAAACATTCTCTTGAAATGAGAGAAGTGGCAAAGGAAGCATTGCAGGGCATCAGTGTAAAGGCTTGTGTTAACAACATGGGATCGTTTCATGCGTGTGTTGTGTTACACTTTTATAGCGTTCAAGTGCTGCTGCACAGTTTTGAGTCCACAACAGCTCCTTTTTTAGTGCTCAGCTTTGTGCCAATTAATGTTTTCACACACTTCAGGTGACTTTGGGGCCCGTTGTGTCAATGTGTGCAGATAAAGGTAACTTGGATCACTTCAACATGAGTTACCTGCAGGTACTTGCGTTTGAAGGGATAGGCCCTCTCACAAAATCAGCAGCCCCAACCTCCTCTAGACATGTCCTTACTTGGACCTTTTATACCATCCAGTATTTTTATTTACTTTATCCTTTATATAGTAGCTCCTTCTCGAAATGAATAAAAGCTATAAAAAAATTTATTTTTACTCAGAATTCCTTCTGCAGATTGACTAATGTCCTGATATTTTTTTTTCTTTTTAAAAATTCTTCTTAAATTGTTTTCTAGCTTCAGAAACTGAAAACACATAGCCATTGAATATGGCATATCTGACTGATTTATCCCATAAAATTCTAGCACCAGTGATATGGAAATGAACTGAACTGATAGTGCTGTGTAGTGACACAAACAACAGTCAGCTTGTGTTTAGAACCACAGAATTGTTAAGGTTGGAAAAGACCTCTGAGATCATAAATTCCAACCACTGACCCAGCATTGCCATGTCCACCAGTAAACCATGTCCCCAAGTGCCACATCCTGTTGTCTCAATACATGCTGACTAATTTCTGGCACTTGGTACAGAGATTAAACAGTGGGTGGAGGAAATGAGGGGGGATTTCTACTGAAGGAACAAACTTCTAAAGGAACAGTGTCCTCAGTAGATTCCTGTACTCCCAAAAGAAGTTCAGGGAGCGTCATCCTGCTTCACTTGCAGCTGAGTGCCTGCTAAGGTGATGCATCATCTTACTTTTGATCAAGGAAGTAACTAGAAATAAGGCAGGCAGCAGCAGAAAGTTGGTTTGGGAAGCACTAGACTTCCATGTGTGTGTATATATATATTTATGCACATATATTGCCTCTCCCTTCCTTAGTCACCTGTTGATAGCACCTTTCTTCTCCCACCTAGAGAGAAGATGTGTCAAGGACACATCAGAGTCGATGCTGCAGGCCTGCTGTGCTGTATGTGGTGATGCTTTCCAGTTGGTCCTGGGTGTTTCTTTTTGCTCTGGAACATCTGAGCTAATTTCTGGCTCCATGAGGCTGGAAGATGTTTTGCAAGGGGCACTGGAGAGGTTATTTTGCTCTGCCAGTAAGGGTGTCGTTTGGTTTGCAGAGATTTGCGAACAAAACCCAAACCAAATCACAACTCTTCGCTTAAATTTGTAACTGGTCACGTTTCCAAAGCTGGGGATTTTACAGCATTCAAAAATCTCCAGTACAAAAGACAAGTGGAAAGGTTTGTGTAGCTTGAAGTCAGAGCTATTCAAACACAGAAAATCTGTGTGAAAACATGTACATTAGTTTACAGCTGTACAAACCAGTCCTTGCTTTGAATGCTCCACAGACTGCAATTTCTCTATTTTTTAGCTTTGAGCTCTGTTGAATTGGAAGCTTCTAACAATGCAGGCGAGTTAGGTGCAGTTTCTTTGGAAATATTTCACATTGCTCTATGTCCGATTCTACTTGCTCTTAACTAAATACAGAGGAGACTCATCAGCACCCAGAATTTATCACAGAAATTAGGACTTAGGCTGAGTTTACCCACTGAAAAGACTGGATATTCTTGATTACAGCCTGAATTCCAGGTTTTTGTACTGGCTGAAGGGGTCATCACCAATTTCATCTATAGCTGCTGGACACTGCCCTGTAGCAGAGCCGACTATGCCTGGAAAGGCTGGAAATACCCTCACCAGCAATTCAGCAAGCATTAAATCATCAGTGGAATAACTTCAGAGAAAAAAAAATGGTGAAATTAGGATCAGAATGAGCAGCTATTACCTATATAAATAAATAAACCTGTACCACTTGCAGAAATGTAACAGAGCTAAAAAAATCCCTTCCCTCTGCAGCTCCCGCACATTTCTCGGTGTGTGCGTACCTGAGTCATTCACAGAGATCCTTATGTGAGTCCTTTGCTGCACTAAAATCTACTTTGTTGGAAAATGTAGAACAAATACGCAGGCTGTGATCTCATTCCTACCAGTGCCGGAGACAGGAGTCCCAGGGGCTTCACTGCAAATTAGATCCCCTGGAAAGAGACAGAGAGCCGGAACGGATCCGACCTCTCTGCCGTTCCTGGGAGCGAACTCATATTCCTCTGTGCCCTCCCTGCCTTGCCTCCGACAACTTTCCCAGTAAGATCTTCCCAACCGCGTGTGCTGTCCCTTCCCTTCCCCTCCCCTCCCACCCCCAGAAGAAGTTCAGGACAGGTATTGAGCGGGCTGCCAGGCTGCTCCTGAGGTAGAGCCCCTGCGAGCTGCCCGGCAGCAGCTATTCCCATTCCCCGGGTCCTAAAGGTTATTTTCCGAAGAAGTGTGCTTTGGTTTAATTCTGTTTTTCTCAGCCTCTGTTCTCGTAACTCCATCCTGTTGCTCTTTTGATCAGTTATACATCAGCTGTAACATAACTCTGTGATTTCATTTTGGTGCCGCTTACTTCATCCGAAAAGGAACTCGCTCTTCAAAGAAAACTTTTATTTCATTGTCTGCCACATATGCAAGTATTCCCCAAGGATCGGGGTTATTTATTATTTCGCTCCCCCTCTTTGCTTTCCCCTGTTCCTCTCCAAAAGACTAACAGACACTAATCTCCTTTCATCAGGTTCCCTTCTTCCTAATTTTTTTTTTCTTTTTGCACAAAATGCTCGCCACTACCTTTAACACCTTATTGTGTCTGGAGTGATAATTACTTTCAGTTGCCGCAGCTGGTGCATGGGGAGGCGTGCGGGCCCTGTAAATTGGGAATGGGCAACCTGGGTGGGATTGCAGGAAAACACAGAGTTCTGCAAAATCAGAGAACACGGCTATAACAGGGATAGTTTTGTTTTTCTAATGTTTTTCTATTTTTTTTTTTTTTTCACCGAACTCATCTTTGAGACGTATTTCTACTGAGTCACCTCCACAACAATTTGTGGTTCCTTTGTTAGAGGAAAGGACCAGCTAATGCACGTGACAGAAAATAAGAAAAATATGAGTTGGTACTTGACACAGTTAAATCTCACATTTGGAAGCAACACACATGGACATATCTGGATAAGGGGACACATGGGTCTGTCAACAGTTTTTAAGATCCTCTGAGGCATTATTAATTCTTATTTTAATGTGTACAGTATTTCTCTGAACTCACAGAGTCTTGATGCAATCTTTTACTTCTCTCTTGTTTTAAGTGTAGGATTGAGAAGGAAATTTCGGCTTATCGTGAAAGTGAACACGAAGGCTGGGTTATAACCTTTCAGAAATAAGAAGATTTCCCAACATATATTTTCCCTTTCCTCCTCTAGTTATTATATAAGTAGTAAGTAGAAATTATAAACAGTATTATTAGTGTATTTTTGTATGTAGTTTGCCTGTTTCAGTCCCTCACAGCATATTGAGATGTTTTATACTCCTACTAACCGTAAGGAAATTGGCACACACTGTTCACTACATAAAATTAGGTTTTTATGAGACTAGTTTATACGTGTTTTCTTAGATTTCCTAAAGTAAGCGCTACTAAATTATTTAATATCCAATCTGAGATGCTTTTAATAAAAGGTTTGCCATAATCAGCCGTGCTCTGGGCGTGCTGGTTTGAACCCCTGTGTTTTGTTTGCTGTCTGCTCTCCCATTCTGTGCTGGAGGCTGGCAGATGTTTCCCATGCCTACCTAAGGTTAGGAATAAGGTCCAGGTTTGGGGTCTGTCGTGCAGGAGGGGCAGGGGGTCTTTTGCAACTTTCAGACAGGTGAACAAAAAGCGTGACTAATGTGCGAGTCTCTCTTCAGTTCCCAAGCTTAGTTAGGTTAGAGTTAGGGCTGGGGTCAGGAGTGCTCGGTGTCACACGCTGGGGAATGTCCCAGTTTCTGGGGGGGAATCCTGGTGTCGTTGTCTGCTTTCAGCTGGAGGGAGGCCGTGCCGTAGAAAAAAAACAGGGAGACAGCAGCCAAGATGAGTGTGGGACTGTGCAAATTCCTGGAGATAAAACAAGAGCAAAGTATCACGAGCTTTGAAGGAATTATTCTTTTTGATTTGCAGGCAGGGCTGCGTTCCCAGGCCTCTCTGAGCCAGGGTCTGGGGCTGGGTTAAGGTTATGGTTAGGATTAGGAAGAGTTAAGGCTTTTAACTTTGAGAAACTGGGATATTTTGCTACTTCCAGAAAAGTAAATTGAGGGAAAGTATCAGTATCTTCAAATTTCATTATTCATTATTTGTGGGCACTGTGGGCACCTGAGCGTATTTTGACCAAGAGTTACCATCCCAGTTGGGTTAAGTATACAGGGGATGGTACAGTCAGAATAACGGGGTACCCACATTCCAGAGGATAAACTGAATCAGTGTCTTCAAATCATTCCTTATTTACGGGCCGTTGGCACCAGGAGCTGAAAAATGAGTTGTTCTGTTATCATGGCATGCTAAACTCCTTAGGGGTATTGGGATGAGTCTGTAGGAAATGGTGCTAATTCCCGAATTGAGCTGTGACTGCTCCAAGATCATGAATAGAGGCAATTTCTATTTCATGTCATTTGAAAAACATAAATAAGGTTTCTTCTCAGTGTAATTGGAAAACCTGCCTGTTCCAGCACTGGCAGCTCCATGAGCTGTAGGGTGACTGCTGGCTTTCTACCTGTATTTGACAAAAATCCTCCTTTTTCTAGGTGATGACTTTCCACAGAGTGCCATCTCTACTGATTTGGCCCCTTGTGAAGAGTTCTCTAGCTGATAAATTCTTAGAGTGTTTCAAGATTTCATCACCACATTTACACAAATCCCAAGTTCAAGTGTCATTTTCAGGGTAGCAATGACATGGACCTTGTCATTCTTTTAGGGGTAAAAGCATCCACCTTTTTTCTCGTAGCAAGTTGCTCAATTAAAATTCCCAAATAGGCACTGCAATTCTGAGTTGCAGTCAAAATCTTTGCTGGAGTTGAACAAGAATCCCAGGCACTTGACCAAAGCAGTATTTCAAGAATATATTGTATTTATTTGAAAGACGATAATGCAATGCGGTCATCGTTTGCTTCACTACAGGTATAAATCCTCTAAAACCATTGCAGATGTGGCAGGGATATTGCAACCCATTAACCTAACAGAATGTAACTGTTTTTCTCTTGCAAGGCTTGTCTGACTCGGTCTTTTTCTTTTTTTGCTGCGAGCGTGGTTGTATCTGTTGGCTCTGTGTGTACATTGTGGCGTTGAGTTCCGCTGTCTAGACCACCTCCCTGTGAATTAATACTGAAATGGAGTGGCTTAAATCCCCACACCTTCCCTCCTTGTCCCTCTGTGTGCACATTAAACTCAGCCAGCTGAGATCTTACTCAGAGTCTGGCACTTTTGTGCTGCCACCCGACTGAATGGGTATTTTTCAAGTGTTTGTGTGTAACTCAGTGTGAGTATGAATGGTAGGGTCTGTCCCTATGAAAAAAGAAAAATTAAAAATCACTATTTATTATAGCACTTTCGTGTGTATTTAAGATTCCTCCTTGTTGCCGGGTTTGTGTCCAAAATGGAATTACTAGTCTGCATCTCTGCTGATTGTGAATATGTCCACGAGGCTGAATTTCAGATGTACCCATTTATGAATCTGGCGTATATGCTGAATGCAGCATTTTGTGCAGGTCACGTGTTGTATACAAAACATCTGATAAAATGCTGCTCACAGTCTTACAGATCTTAGAAATCCTTTCCATATGTCTAATCTTAAATCCTTTCCATATGTCTCCATCTATACATGAGCACCAATTAGTCAATTAATCTGCCACCTTTATTTAATTAGATAATAAAGAAGAACTTTTTGAAGTTAAATCTTACTTCATTTTTCCAGGAATCAAAAATGACAACTAGTAGCAGCAACAAATTACAAGATAAATTTCCTAATCCACTCAGTGAATACATTAATATTACAGTATTTGCTGAGTTAAAACAAGTCCAACATTCAATATTCCCCTTCGCAAACAAAATACGTTTGCATGAATCCAAATAATTATTATTATTATTTTTTTTTTTTGGTACAAAAATGGATCTGCGCAGCAGTCCTGGAACAACTGCAAGACATTTTGACTCTTCGGTGTCCTTAGAAATTAACCCTGTGTTAATGAAAGTTCATAAGCAAGAATCCCTGTGCAATGGAAATCCTGCCATGCCCCCCTCGGGGCACCTCTCCAGCCGCTGAGCCGTGCTCCGCACGCAGGGCAGCCGGAGCAGGGGCCAAGGTGCTGCCTCGGTGTGTCCATCTCCATTGAACCTGTCTCATTAGCATGCCTCTGCGCTCCCCGAAGACATTCCATTTCATCTGAAAGCAAAATATAACAGAAACTGCATCTTTCTGGGTTTGCTGCTGGCAGCTGTTACCTTTCCGGGGGGGGGAAAAAAAAAATAATGAAAAAATTCCTCTGCCAGGTCCAGACCTAGAATAAATGAAAATAGCTACACTGAAGCCCACAGAGCAATATCACTTTGCACCTAGGGAAGGTTTGTCCCATGTATTTCTTCCTTCAACTGCAAATAAACTCAATATAGAGGCATTAGTATTTTTTAAAAGGTGAAAGGGATGTTATTTGCCTTTTTCTTGTAGCGGTACAAGAAAATGACTTTTTTTTTTTTCTTTTTCTCCACAAGAAAATAGTTTTCTAATAATAACCCAATATTAAGTGTCAGGTAGTTGCTTCATGATTTTCCGTGCTTTATTGCAGTCAGCTATTGGGAATGGGGTCAGATTTCCAACTCACTGCAGAAGAGCTGCTTTTATTGGGTTGAGCATTGTTGTTTTCTGTCCATGAATTATCAGTCGCTTTGAAGACCGATCACTTCCTTTTGTGGGGATACTTGAGGAACACATAACTTTCTTTTTTGGTACCTGAAGCCTTGTTAGCACAGAGCTTATTGAATATAACCCCCTTTGTTTGTAAGCGCAGAGATGACAGAATTTGGAAAGCGACTTTTTTCTCTGGATTTTTTTCTCTGAATTCAGAGTGAACCGAACATAAAAAATATTAGAGGCTCTTATGCTTTCACCTCGTGTCATAAAAGAAATTACAACATGATCTCTTTTATATGTATTAAAAAAAAACCCTAAAAATTTCCAAATTAACTGTCCTTGGACAGGTTTTTTTTTATAGGGACCTGAATATGGAGAAAATCCCTTTAACTCTCAAACAACTAATATGGAAAGAAACCTATTCCTCTGGCAAGTTTTTCAAAGTGAAAAGGGAGAATTTAATTGATTCATATCCAAACGTTTAGATCATGCTTTGATGCAGTAGTGGAAGTAGTTTATCTGAATCCCTCTATTTAGTCAGATGAAATCATAACAGAAAATATGTATTTTATAAGTGAGAGAAAAGAAGGAACAGGAAGGGAAAAATGCAGCCAATATTCCCAGCTAGAAAATGTACTTTAGGTCTTATCACAATTGATTTTCACGCACGTACTCTAATAGAGTTTCTAACTTGAGGAGGGCTCCTTGTGATCGTAAAATAAAGCACTGAGGTTTTTTAGGATGTGGGCCTTCGAGATTTCAAAGTTGAGCAAAAGAGATTAGGATTCTATTTTTTTTTTATCCTGCTCCTAGTTTTTCGTATTTATGTATTAAGCTGCTTGTATTAAGCTCTTTGCTAAGTAGTATTTCTGATCTATGCTGCAATTTGTCATGACATTTCTCTAGGCAGCTATTATAAAGATGTCTGCTTCCTTTTTTTCTTAAACAAGAAAGTGGACTGCAAATAAGTCACTTGATTTTTAAATTACTACCAATTAAGAAAATGGAGTGTCAGGGTCCAGAAAATTGATAGCTGAATTCTGATCTTGGATCTGGAAAATACTGAGCCATAAAATATTCATACACAGACACACAGGAAAAAAAAAAGAAAAGCTGATGTTATGTTCATCTGACCAACATATGTTGTTTGTGAGTGTCACTGGAGTTCCAGTTTTTAGAATACGGGGGAAAAAGATAATTTGAGTGAAACAGGCAAGCAAGTGCATGATCCGATGATCACCTAAACAGGTTTTAATTTAGAAACTGTTGATACTGAAGCTGCTTTCCAAGTCTATTCAGTACAAGTCAGTGAAACTCACACTGACTTCGGCAGATCTCGTGTTTTTCTGCCAGTCTTTTCTAGCAGCTTGTCTGTTCTGCGTCCAGCCCGGGGAGAAACAGCACCTGCCTGCCTGGGTCCTTCGCTGCCTTCTCTTGTCACGAAACCGGAGTGCTTTCGCAGAGAGCGATGCCTTTATCTTTGCTGCCCCCCAGCAAGGTGGTGAATTATCCGCGTTCCGCAGGAGGGAGCGGGGCCGGTGGCGGCGGGGCCGTGTCGCGGCCGGGCGCGGGCACCGCCGGGCACCGCCGGGCTCGCTCCTCCGGCTCCGCATCTGCCATCCCTCAGCCCGCTGCCGCGTGGGTTTGTGAGTTCGGCATGCTCGACACCTGCCTTTCAAGGTGTCTGGGTATGATCTGACCCGGAGCCGAGCTCATTTCGCAGCAGCCTCTGAAAAATGAGCATTTTCGGAGCTCTCTCCCGCCCAGCCAACGCTGCAAACCCGCTCGTGTCCCCAAAAAGCAGCCCCCGAGGAGGGGACAGCTTGCTGGTCCCTGTTTGCAGGCTTGGGAGTGGGGAGAGGAAGAGGAGTATTTACTTCGCAGGTCGTTGCGAATTGTAAAAAAAAACCTGTGCAAATCGTCAGAAGGTGACAAACATTTCTGCGATTTAATTAAAAGTCTAATTGTACCTTTCAGATTCTTGCAAAAGGGAAAATGAACAGTGAAATCCTGTCATAATAGTGTTTGTTATGAGTTTGATCAAGTCTACTGAATTTCCAGAACTTCACTACAGATTTCAATAGCCCTTGGGTCGGGACCCATCACCTTTACTTTCTCTACCTGAGTTCTTTTAACTTTGCCTTTATTTTTATTTTGCCTTTATTTATTTATTTATTTATTTATTTATTTATTTATTTTTGCATTTGAAGTCTTGCCTTTTAATATGTTTCCTCTGTGGAACGCGTGTATATCTTCATGACTTTTATAATGACTCAGTTTTTAAGAGTAAGACAGAAAGGTGATAATTTCCATACGCACATTTCATTTACAACTAAACTAAAAGGAGATTTGTCGGTTCCTAGCCCCATTTCAGCTGTAGTTTGGACATTTTCGTGTATAGCAATATGTTGCCTGTGAAGGCTGCAACCCCCCCTTTCAGTTATTTGAACTTAATGTGGTGTCCAGAGAGTGAATTCTCAAAAAGAAAAAAAAATAAATAAAAGAGAGGGGAGGGAGTGTAGGTTTTGTAAAAGATACTTTTTCACTTTTAGGTGTCATAAATGTTTTTTTTCAAAGCTTCGAACTGCATTGTTTCGCTAAGGAAAAGTCCAGTAGCTGAATTTATAATTAAGAGCTGCTGATTTACATTGCATTTAGCAATATGCTGGGCAAGCTTTACCCAGCCCTACCGGATCTGGGATTGAGCGACACAAAACTCTGGAGTCTGCAACATGCTATCATTAACAAACTTTCCTTGTTTTATCTCCTGTCTCAGTAGCTAGTCCACAGTTTCCTTTCTTCCCAAATGAATTGTACCACAGTCCTGCACTAAATACGAGGTGGGGGATCTTTACTCCCTGAAATATTAATGGAGCAGAATTTTTTTCTGTGAGACATACTGGATTTTTCAGTGGGGTTTTTTTTTCCCCCCTCCATCTAACAAAGGTCCCTTCTTGTCAGTCAGCTTTGTAAAAGCAGAGGAAGCACTGAACACATTAGAAACCAAGATATGAGAGAACCCAACAAAAAACCTTCTTTAAAAAAAATACTTTTGAACTTCAGAGAGGACGCAGCGCTTGCTTTGCTGTGAACACAGGGTTGGAGAGTTTTTTCTTTTTAACAGACATGTGTAGCACATTTGTTTCAGTTTTATATCTGCTGTCATAATATGATGGTTTTATTCGGGTTTTCAACATGCTTCGGCTGGAAACCCTACATCTTTAAATTAGGCAACCCTGGTGCCTTTGCGATTTCCCTAGCTGCACTCTCTCACCTTACCCAGGTGCATGTTAAATCAGTATTAATGACAATATCATCCTTCTGCAGTCATCTCCTGCCTGCAATTTGGTTTTAATTACCCACCACGTTGTCTTTCCCCCTCACTGACAGCCATTAAATAGGGAATGACACCAGAGCTGTGCTGGTGTCGAATAGACACTTCACCAGGGTGGTTGGTTCTTTTTTTTTTTTTCCCCTCCCTCTCCTCTTCTCTTTTCTTTCTTGCCTCTTTTTTTTTTTTTTTTTAATAATTAAAAAAAATCCTTCCATAAAGCAGGCTGCAGTGCCTCCTCGTGGCAGTCATCAGGAAAAAAAAAAAAAGGGATTCTTTTGCTCTGGCTTGTTTTGATGGCTGAGCGATGCTTGCTTTGGCTCAGCTAGAGCTCTTGGGGAGAGGGAAAAACCAGCATGATCCTTCAGAGAGAGAGGAAGAAACAGCACTTAAAGATTAAGGCCTGACTGGGACACATTGAAGTGTCCCCTCGTTGGAATCTAACAGTAACGGGGATGCAGAATTTAAGGCTTTTCTGACAGTCTGGAAGAGCTGCTGGGAGGCAGGAGCCCGCTCAGTCCCGGGCGTCGGGGAATGAAGTGCTGCAGGCAAAGCTGCTGGCAGAGGTGACCCTGCTGCATCCCTGCTGCATCCCTGCTGCATCCCTGCTGCATCCCTGCTGCATCCCTGCTGCATCCCTGCTGCATCCCTGCCTGCCCCCCGTGCTCCTGTGCTCCCCCGTGCTCAGGGATTTGACAGCCCTTCCGTTCTCCAGTTCCCTGTCGCCGCGTAGAATTGTGCATAAACACAAGCAATAGGAATTTTTTCATGCCGGACGCGGCCTTTGAAAATGAGTCTAAAAAGCCTCTAAATTCCTTTCACTTTGGCCAGTGGTTTGAAGTAGCCTTGCCCTGCACCCCCCTCCCCAACATCGATATTTACCCCCGTGGGAGGATTTCTCTGTGTGAACTAAGTTCTTGCTGGAGCGATTTAATTCTAGACCCGTTGCACTGAGTTTTGTGGTATTAATCGTGATTTATAATGGGATAACTGGTGGTAGAGCCTGGTCCAAGATTTTCTCTGTCAGCCTGCCCCTGGCCTGGTCTCTGTGCAAGGTCAGTTCTCAGCAAGGTCAGTTGGAAGGACACTGAGAAAGAGAACTGGGCCGTGATTAGTGAACTTGCATTAGGGAAAATACTTAAATATCTGTCTACTAGAAAACATGAAAAAAAGAAAAATTGAAACATTTTTGAGGAGTGAACAGAACTTTTTCAACTGAGAATTTTCTTATTCCTGTTTTTCCCATCAGGGTGTTAGATTAAAAAAAAAAAAAGTTTATTGGAAGGAAAATTAAAAAAAAGAAAAATCTGGTAAAGATGGCTTGTGAAACAATCACTGCCCATCCACGTTTTGTTTCAGACATGACAAAATTTGACCTTGCTAAATGTCGGTTGCACTGATTTGATTTGAGGGGCCTGGATTGTGAATCACTAAATACTTGCCCTGTAAATTTGTTGGCCCTTTCAAGAAAATTTCTGACTGAAACTTGAGGCTTATAACAGTGAGTCTACCAGGAGGGTTTATTCTCTGATAGAGCTTCCACATATTGGTTTACAGCTGTACCGAGTCCCCTTAGAAGGATTTTTTTTTTTTTCCCTTTCCTAATATGAAACTTGATGCTTGGAAAATCTGATAAGTGAGTTTCATTTCCCTGGAAATTTATTGCTTCTATTTCCAAGTGCAAGGAAATAAAACAAGTAAAAACAATAAGCAGCCTGTAAGGAGGGTATTAATGAGGGGTCACTCTTTTCTCATGTAGGCTCAAGCTCAGGAGAAAAGGAGAAAGGAGTTGCTTTGGGGGCAATCTAAATAGCTGGCGCAGTATATTTTGCTTTATTTATTTGGTAGGATCAGCTCTGTTCTATTTCCCTCTTTAAAACGTGCTCTCCAATTCCGAGCGGGATATTTATGACAAGAAATACAAAGTCTTTTCTTCAGGTAGTGGCAACTCCTTTGACTTCAGCTCAGGCACTGGCTGATTTTTAGTTGACAAAAGACTATTTATGCTGCTCCGAGCATCTCTGAAATCAGAAGAGCCCATTTGTATATGTAAAAAAGATGCCGTAGAATTCCAGCGTCCCATCCTTATTCCAGTGGAGAACTACATTATGCTCATCTAATTCCCCATTCTTTCATTTGGAAATGATGGTGTTCTTCACTTCTTCCTGGTAATTGCTGTACAGTGCTAAGGAGCTGCCAAGTTCCACTGCAGGACTCATTATATTTAGCAACGGTGGGAAAAATTGCCATCTACAGAGCATTTTATATGGGAAAAGAACTGGGCTTCACAGCACTGCAGATGTGCATCCCTGTAGATCCTGTCACCAAATCAGCTCCGAAGTGAGACAGACTGGTCCATTTTGGATGCAGGGAGGACAGTTTGGAGGATAAACATGACAATAAGAGGCTTTAAAGGAGGGAAAATTTAGTGCCAGCAATGTCACTTTGGTTTTTAGATTTCTTTTGCACCAGTTCCCTGTACTTCCCCTCGTTTGCTTAGGAAAGTTGTACTCGTTCGAGCTGTCTCAATTTTTTTGGTATTGTGCAGCAGTGACTTCGTTGTGTGTTGTAAATATGATGCCTTTTTATAGACTCTGTAGCAGGTTTATTTTTAAATGTATTTTCTCTAGGGAAGGGCACACAGTTTACTCAAAATTTACCATATGCTTAGCATCCCCAGTAAAACAGTTGTAGAAAATACCATATTTTTAAATCTGGTGAGTTGTGAAGAATCAGAGAGAGGCTGGATGAAGAACACTAGTTAGAACGATAGATACTCAGAAACTCCTTCCCTTCCACGACTAAACTGCCATGAAGTAGCTCAAGAGGGGCTATTGAAAACATTATTGTGCTTTTCAGGTTATAGGCCTTGAACCTGCAAACACTTGCGCATGTAAATAACTTTATATAGGTAAAGTAAATGCTTTGAACTCAAAAGGGCTACTTGCATATAGGAAGTTTTTTATGTGTGTAAGTGCCTGCAAGATTAAAACTGTAGTTGGCGTTTGATTAACGTTTAATCCTCCATGGCTGTGCTGCCTTCTGGACAACCCAGAGGGAGTTTCAGAGGAGGCAACTCAGGAGCTGAACGTGCAGATGAGCTTTAGCTCTATTAGTTAGGCTGGGTTTAGATTTCAAGAAGATACAAATAGGTTGGTTCTTTTTTTTTTTTCTTTTAAAGTTTAAATATAAAAGTCAAAGCTACCTCCTCCTAAACTGGAAGTCTGAGCTTGTGATACATGTTGCTGTTTTGGCCTCTTTTCCTTTAAGTAAAAAAGGTCTTGAATTTAATTCACAACGTTTTATACTTTTTATTCTGCCTTTTCCATCTTCAATATCTAAGGGAAAGTGCAGGAAACGTAGAAATACAATAGTGTCTTTTAGAAAGTAATATTGTCTTTTAAAAAATTATCCTGATCTTTGCTCTTTTCATTCAGCATTTTACCCAAATCAGCATCAATTTTCAGAGGCTTTTGATGAACTTAACATCACTGTTTTTTCTAAAAGGCCATAGAACACAACCCATGCCCCACAGAAGCTACTAAGAGTTTTTCATTAGGTCTGTTGGAAGCTGATTTAAATCCCATATAAGTTAGAGGACTCCTAACTACAGGAAATACAGGATTTTGTCATATGAAATTCTTTGTTTGCTTGTAACTGTAGGACCACACAATCTACAATTGCCATAAGATTTTTCTGCAAATTATTATTCAACCGTTGAGCAGAGTTTGTGACAGTGCTGGCAAACAATGGACTTAAAGAATGTTTTGAGGAAGTGTCTGTGTTTACATGGGAAGTAGTAAATGGGCATGGGTAAGACATTATGAAGAATGAAGATGTGGGAATGCATCCTGCAGGAATGGTGAGGCACACGGGGAATGGATGCAACTGATCTGTTACACCCAGGGATCAGTCATTGTCCTTTTTGTCTGGGGAAGTCAGGGTTTATGCTGGGTTTTGGGAAAAAGCTGCTTTTTAGTGACTGGGGAAAGGCTGCCCAGAGCTTCGTGGTTGATCCAGGGGAAAGGACATTCCTACTGATTTTTTTGGTTTATTTGATCCCAAACCACTTTTCCTTTTCTCTCTTTATGTACACACCTGTCTATTGACATCCTTAAAGCAATCTTTGTTATTTAGTACATCTTTGACACTGCTGCTTTGTATAAAATGGAAATAGTGCTGTGTTATCCTGCTGGTCTGAGAGCCTTATCCTGGGCTATGGCTTTGTTTTTCTCAGCTGTGTGTGAGCACACTTGGAGGACAGACAAGTAACCAAGGGTGAAATCCACCTCTGTGCTGGGTAAACATTTAAACTTTATGATCCTTGTCCTAGTCCTGTACATAAGGGTGAATTTCATCCTCCATAAATGTGAAGTCTTCCTGTGTTATTACAGTTGCCTCTCCCCATTTCCCATTATCTTTGAACCCCCTCTCCATCATTAAGCTTTCTTTTAGGATCCAGGATAATGTCATTCTCTTCTCCTCTTTCTCTGACTGGCCTCTGGTTATATTAGAAAATAAAATTAATCTCAAGGGGAAAATAGCACTTAAAATTATTACTACTGTTTAGCTTACTAAAGTGATTTGCTCTCCGTGACCTGTCTCAGGCTGATCCTTGTACAAATCAAATCAGCACACAAAACAGCACTGGGAAACGGTTTCCAGACTCAGAATTTCACAGCTCCTGAACCTTTCGAATGTCACAAGCAAATCAGAAATGAACATATTGGTTTATCTGTCTCTTCAGATCCCAGACAGTGTGGGGTTTTTTTAAAGGCACGTATTCTCCCATGCTCCATGTGAAGTATATGAATAAGCCAGCTGTAATGCTTCTGGGTGAACCCACACCTAAATGTTTTGCTGAGTGGGGGCTGGAGAAAGTTTCCATCCACTTCCAAGTCTATCCCTGTGTTGTGGGGGATTAATGTCACTCTGACCTCCAACAGTTTCTCATTAAGCTGTCTAAAATATGAACTCTTACCAAGCGCCTGCTCTTCATTTTAATTTGATGGGTTTATCAGTGGGCTGGAGGAGACAGCTTGCGGATAGACCAGACTTCCATGTTATTTCCCTGAGGCTCAGCTAGTTCCCTGCCAGGGGCACTGGCATGGCACAGCCTGTGGAGCCCCGGGAGAGCCACGTGTCCTCACAGCACGGCCAGAGGCGCCGGCTCAGCATGGCTGCAGCAGCAACACGTTCCTTAGTTCTGCCTCTGAGCTGCAAACAAGTGGAGGTGTTGGAGCTCTCTGCACGCGTGGCTGTACTTTTTCACTCTCAGAAGTAGCTCAAACCGTTCTAACTTGGGTGTCTCTCTGGCACGCTCTGTTGCACGGTGCAGGTGTGTCCTCAAAGCCCCAGCTCCACAAGGAACAGGAGGCCAATCCTGTGGCACGCAGATAACGTCACTCACATCATTAGGCTCTGACCCCACTTCCTTTCTGACCCTGCTGGGGTGCAGGATGCCACGAGGATGACTCGTCATCCCCTTTTCCCTTGAAGTCCTTCCCGTCCAATTCAGCAGATAGATACCAATGTCTGTGAAATTTTGAGGAATGACATTACAAAATCCATGACAACAATTTGTTCGTCTTGTGGTGACCTCTTGTGGAGTCATTTAGAAATCAGGCTTGATCCGTCGTGTACGGTACATTCCAGGGAGAGGAAGACAGGAGTCATAATCCAAAATGTTCTCGGGCTTGGAGGGACAGTCAGCTCATGCTGAAGGACACACAGTCTCCCGCGGGCTCTCTGCGTCTGGGTTTGATGGCAGGGTCATTTACTTGTCTCTTTGTACTCATTTTCTGTCTTTGTGCATAAAACCCAACTCGTCCTTGACTCTCAAGCATAGGCTTAGCTTTAAAGAATTGGCGTTAAAACCCAAAGTATGTTATAGCAATAGAACTGCATCTTATGAGAAAGATCCTAGCTTTTGTGTCACCCCATTTTTTAAACTGTCGTTCTGCACATATGGTAGACATCAGAGTGATTGTGGAGCCTGCAAGGTGCAACTAGGTGTGAATTGTTTAAAACAGGGCTGCCACCAAGTTCATATCCAGCTCCGTATTTGGAAAATCTAGAAGTGATTGTTCTTCACCCCCTGCCCATGTCTGATGCATAAAATCAAAACCTTTCATGCCATTCACATTATTTTTTGTGCCGATCCTGCTCAAAGCCAACCTTTATTTTTCATTAATTCTTGCAAGGCTTGAAGCTGTTCCCAATGAAACCAATTGCCAAACTGATTGTGGAAGCCAGATCAAATCTGTAGTGTAATTTCCCCCCTGCTTTTTTATTGTCCTTGCTCCAAGTCATTCCTGTCTCATGCAAACTACAATAACTACGGCAAGCATTTACTTGTGGGAAAAATTATCTCAACTTCCTCTCTGTGCATGTAATATCCAACAATGTACTGTACTGAATAGTATATTGAGAAACATCATTGATTATTCAGAGTTTAACATGATGAGCCATTCCATTCTTCTCTTCATTGAGACCAATTTATTCTTATGCTCAGATAAAATTACAATACTCTAAATAATAAAATAAATAAACCCCGTGACCTGCTATGAGAAGGATCCCTTTTGCAATGATAGTTTTAAAAACACTCACATGGGTCAAGGTTTTTTCCTTTTATCCCTGCACATTTGTTTTGTTTTTCATGTTTTGGCTTTATTATTTGGTCACTAAGCAAAAGGTTTGCTGGGTGGCTTTTTTTTTAAGCTTGAGGGAGAATATGAATGTCATAAATATTTCATTTTCCTAGCACATCTTGCATTGTTCCTCACTTTCAGACCTTGCCAGCAGTCAACATAGTAGTAAATTTCAGCACCTGTGGACCTTTTTCAGTAATTTATGATTTCCATTAGATTTCCATTAGAGATGGACTAAAACAGTTTAGAAAAGTGCTAGCACCTTCAGCCATACGGATCCTGCTTGTCTCTGAGGAGAAGGGTTGGATTTTGCTGTCTGTGCCCGTGGCCGCTGCCTAAGGTTTGGGGCTTCAGTTGGAGCTATTGGGTCTCAATGCCAGCCAAAACGCCTCCTTGGAGAGGAGGCACCATAGCTGAGAAAGGAAGGGCAGGTTAAAATAGAAAACCAAGCTTCTCAGTACAAATGGTGCTGCTTCTCCCCTCCTACCCCTGGAAGCTTGAGCGTAAATTTAGCCCGCAGTGACAGGCTTTGCTGGGTCGCTACAAGTGTCTGTAATTCAATAGCCACGCATTTTTGTTGGCAGCACTCCATCCTGAGCTTTGTGGGGTGCCTCTCCTCTCCTTCCAGCTCTCCTCCTCACACACCTGTGGTCTGCTACAGGGCTTTACTGGTAGTCATTTATTTCACTGGGAAATATATTGGAGGGAGGCCTTAAGGTAAGAACTTTGGGGTTAGTTCGATTAAGAAATTGTCTTGCTATTCCCTCCAGCTCTAATGCGGGTTTACAGGCAGCCTGTGTTTCTTCCAGGACTAGTTGTGAACCTGGAAAATCTCCCACATGCCTGCCACAAAGCGAGATACGGTGGCAAATAAATCACAGCGAATAATTTAGTCATGAATTGTCCATTGGCATTGTATCATAGCTTGAATACATTTCCCATAATAGCTCACGATAGTCCCATTGACATCCACTTGACTTTTATGAAGTTTTGCAGATTTCACTCTCATGTGAATGGCTCTGACTGGCGCAGGATTGTAGCAGCTGATTCAGGGATTGATTATTAGACCGGATATTAGACGAAGTATTGTGCCCATGGCGTTTTCTGGAAGCTGTCCTCTGGGTGGGATCGGAATTTCGGTTCTTCTGTCAGTTCAGCGTTTATTAATTATTTTAACCAGCTGCACTACACCGAGCCACCATCCCCATGTAAAACTTCCCCTTTGTTGCCATCCTCCGACCACCTTTCAGCACCGTCATTCCAGCAGTCGGGCACCCCGGGGGGCGCGGCTCGCGCTGGGATAACGTCACGCTCTGAGTGCGCTCCACAATGGATTTCAGCAAGCTGAGGAGTGACATTATCTCAGCAGGACACCTGCCCTTCACCTTCCGTGTAGGGACCCACCTCGGAAAGGTCAACACTTGCAGTTTAAAGTAATATTTTAACCATTGCTATTCAGAATTCAAAGGGAGAAGGGAGTGAATGTCAGATAGCCATGAAATGCATGAAGCCCATTACTCCCCACAAATGACAACTGGCCCCAGACATACACTTCGAATATTCTTTTACTTAGGTTTTAAGCACGTTAAAAAAAAAAAAAATTCTGCAGGATATTTTCCCGTGAACCTCAAGTGCCAGCAGAGTAGCAATTTGCATTCTAAAAAAGTTACGTGTTTGAAAAATGCATTGGTGAATTAATACACTGAGGACTTCGGCTACTTTCATCTCTTTGCTTTCTCTCTGCTGCATCTTTGTGCACAGCTTATTTTGGAATAACAATAAATATACTTAAAAAACAGTGAAAAGATATCCTGGCTGGAGCTGAGCACACTGCTCGAACCAGGGGATTTGTCTCATCAGTGTAGCATGTCTTCCCTCCAGTGGAGCATCCACTTTTTATTTTTTGGGGTAGAGGTTTTTAAAAAATTATCATATTCTCAAATCTTATTTACCTTCTTACCTGAAATATAAAACTGAGAAGACACTTTTGTGAAGTTAGAAATGGCCAAGTAACTCACACGACTCCTTTTCTGTTCCTTTTTTCCTTTGTATGAAGAACGTGACTCCAGGAGCCCAGTTCATAAAACAAATGTTGTTTGTGGAAAATGGAACACATCCTCCGCATATGTTTGATAGTATTACATTTGCACCTTTTTTTTTTAATGATTTATGCCACTAAAGCACAGCAGCAGAGATGGCAAAGGTAAAGAAAAAAATCTGATTTATCACTGTATTCTTTGATTTTACTGCTGATGCAATTCCAAAGAAATTAGTGGAGTCCCACCAGCACGAGTCAGCCAGCGCTGAGCCACGCTGAGGCATTTTGCTTTGAGAATCTGGCTGAGTTCTTCTGGGAAATGTTTCTCAATATCAGCTCAGCATGACGAGGGCACCAACTGGCTGGTGGATAGAGTCTATCGTCAGGGGTTAGACACACCTTTGATTTGCTGAATGATGCCTCCTGTATTGTTTGATGGAACGGCAAATGGAAGGCAATAATTCTGGCAGGCAGCTTCAAGGAGTGGCTGGGGGAGCAGACGAGCCTCACATTTACAAATCCCATTTCAACCTCTCTGCTCGGTCGTTGTGCCCCTCACGGCACTTTCTGGAGATTTTTAGATACAGAAGGATGACACGAGGGGGTTTTTGTTTCAGTATTATCACAACATTTCTAGATTTGGCTAAAGAACTGAATCTGATTTTGCGAGATTTCTGGCTCAGTTTTTAAGCCAACTTGGCTGTGTTTTGTAAGTGCCCTCTCTTAAAATTCCCAAAGGAATCAAAAACGCAGAGTTCATGGAAGTCTTCCATTACTCATCACAATAAAAGGTTATTAATCATAAATGCCTTTATGTTCAGAATTAATTTTTTACTGATTTTGTTCTAAAAGTATATACTGTGTTTAGGCCTGCTGAATAGAAATTAAATTGGAGTAACAACTATTGAAAAGACATTTTAACAATAGTTGTCAAAAGAGCATTGTCTTAGAAATGGATTAAAAGAAGCAGCCCTGTATTCTTCTAAAGGAGAACTATTTTCACTGATCTTCTTTTATTGATAAACTTCCAGAGACCTTGAGTTGTGGATTATTTTCTAGCAATCGATGCTCATACTTCATGTATCGTCTTTCCTACCATGTTTTGAAACATTATAGAACGTGTCAGCAGAAATCCATAAAATTTCAGTTGATAGTTGAAAGCATAGAATTAGCCAAAGAGGGGTTTTTTTCCGGGGACAAAAGACCCTTGGGGAGGGGGTGTGTGTATTTTTATGTGTGTGTGAGGTAAGCCATGCTCTGAGCTCCACAGCCTTGGACTGATACCCAAACGCCCAGTTTGGCCTGGAAAGGAGGTGGGCCACGTTGCGTCACTGCAGAGCCTTACTTCAGGCAAGTTTTCTTCCTCTGTTTTCCATGAAGCTGTTTAATTCATAGAGCTTTGATGTTTAAACTGATCCTGACCTTCTGCGAGTACTTCAAAAAGGGAAAATTAGCTGCTTGGAAAAATAGAACGACTTAAATCTAGCAATTTGGGACACACATGTTAAAGTCCCACTGAACTTGTGTTGACTTCTTCAGCTCTTTTCGGTATTATTTCCTCATTGACTTATAACTAGAGAAAGGTGTTAATTTTCAAAACTTCAGGAATCTCTCTTTATTGATCTGTCTTTGAAACATTGTCCCTGGTACAAGAAGAATCCATCAAGACACAGGGAGCTGCTCTAAACACAGGGCATAAAAGACTTTGATTAACTTTATTTTGGCTTTTACTTACCTCTAATGAGTAAAATGATTAATTGGATAACACTCCCTGGCTTCACTATAGTTGATGGTCCATAACAACTCCCCTGGTTCTCATAGTTTATAATTTAGCTGTCAAAATATTCTCTAGGTTAGATCTCGGGAAGAAAGGTCTTGACTTTGCTATTTTTTTTTT
>VZTF01003047.1:1943265-2119836 GCA_013397755.1 Cnemophilus loriae | reverse complement strand
TTTTTTTTTTTTTTTAACAAAGCAAATCTACTTCAACTATTTGTAAGTTATTGAAGTCAGTTGAAAACATCCCACTTTAAAATATGTGCCTGGTCAGTGTTAGGTAGTTATTATTTTGGGAGGATGAAAATTTAATACATCATTTCGAAGTATTTTAAACGTGCAACTGATCTTTGCTGTGATTTATTATAGACTGGGATGTACATATATTGTCAGAGATTTTCAGGCATGGGGAATGTCTCTACTGTGTATTAATGGCACTTTTTGAAATAGCTGAATTGATCACATATTTTTTGGCAATCAACACCTGCTTGATATTTTGGAACTTTTTAAAAGTAGTGTTTAAAAGTCCTGTCTTTTAAAATTACTTTTGCTCAGGATCTAGTTCATTGAGATACATTTCGGCCCTGTTGGGAAAACAAATTTCCTTCAAGGCAGGCTTCAGTTTTAATGCTGCAGGACTCAGCTTTGCATCCTAGGATGAGTTTATCCTCATATCCCAAAGTTTTGAGTTTTCCTGGAGTGAACACATCCTTCCCGTGTGTCCTAACTGTTTTATCCCACCAGTTTTGAGGGCTTTTTGTGGTGATTAAATTCAGGCATCTGTTCCTAGGAAATCCTGTTTCCAAGCAGGTCTTTCCTATTCAGAGCCCATCGCTGCCCTTTGCTTGATTGCAGTTACTGATGGGCAGATCCAGGTGTTGGAGCCTTGGCTGTGGCTCACAGGTCCTTCACAAAGTGAGACTTTCTCTCACCTTTTAAAGCTTCCTGGAGGTTCAGGACAACACCTGAACAGCTCAGGAAAAGGTCCAGCCTCAGCTGTTTGCCCTCAGCAGATGGCTGTGTGGGGTTGGATGTGTTTCGCTGCTCCCAAAATCAGACCTGTGCAAAGATGCAAATCTCTCTCTTCTTCTCTTTCAGCAATTTTTGATGCTCCTTATTGCTGTTAAAATTAAAGCTAATTTTGCCCACATCCTTATTGTTCAACTTGATGTGGTTGTTTTATTTTTGTAGGTAAAAAGATTTGATTAATTATGCTACAAGTATTTCCTTCCATTACTATACCCCTCTTCCATTATGTTTTGGTTTGTTTTTTTTTAGTTAATACTAAGTTCTCTTTCTTTATCTTTTATACCAGCTTTCAAGGAGAAAAGTCCCAAAGTTTCCTACATTTTTAACTTTGCATCTAATATCTCAGTTCTATTTTGACATATTAAGTGTGTGTGTGTATGTTCAAGATTTCTTACTTCGTTCTTATTTCTGGTGGAATTTTGCCATAAATTCTGTGCGTCAAAGGGAATTTGTAGTTAAATTTGAAGTCTCTGCTGCTTTTATTAAGCCAAATCCTTGGAGGTGCTAACTCCTCTCAAAATCTGTAATTTTACTGATAACAGAAGGTGCTTATTTTAGTGTAGAATGCTGTATCTTCCTGTCTTTTTATTCACTCAGTTTACTAAGATAGTAGTCAAAGGATATCCCAACAGTAAAACTGAGTGGAGGAAAAGATCCTTCATAAATGAAAAAAAATCTCCCAAATTTCCTACCCAAAACCCCCATATAAAATCCTACATTGTAGCTAAAAATTTCTACACACTGGGCCAAGTTCTCATCCAGCTGAAATTAACATCTATGCCACTAGGGTTTATTAAACTAGTGAAAAGTTTTGCACAGATATCACACACTGAAGAAATCCTTTTTAGCACTGTAATAAAAAAACATAAAACTGTCTGTACTTCTCTATGTCAAACCTGCCCTTTTTGTGCAACACCACTTCTTAAAAAAAAAAAAAAAGATATCTGCTTCTAGTCTCTGTAAAGCTATTTTATGAGAAGATAATATGCAATTATTTTATGAGAAGATAATCTAAAACTATTTTACGAGAAAATAATCTAAAAGTCTGTCCAGAGATTATCAGTAGGATCAGATCACTGGTAGCAAGACCCCACAGTGAGGCACAAAGCCACTTTTTGACTCACATTGGCAAATACGTGGTACAAACCTGGACACATGAAAGCTTTATAAAAAAACTGAAAGAAAAAGTCTTGAGTTACGAGGAGCATCACTTAAAACATCATCTGAATTACCAGTGGGTTTTAGCTGTAGACAAATTCCTTTCTGAGCATGGCTTTCAAAGAACCCTCAGGTTTGAAGTGAGCTGATGAGATCAGGCTGTAATGTGAATTCAGACCCATGTTCCTTAGGCTTATTCACAGGGATGATCCATTTCACTCCTCACCAGCAGCATTTCCAAAGCAGTTTGTGATTCCTACTGAGAACTGGTCTTTTTAACTGTGCCAAATTATGTCCACTGAAGGAATTCTGGGATCTAAAGTGATGCAAACTGGGGAGCATGAATTTTCCAAAATTAATTTCTTTAGTGAATATGGATACTTGAATGTGTCTTAAGCTGTAACGTTTTCAGCTCTCAATTTACATTATTTAAATAATCAAGAGCTGCCAAATGGGCTTTCTCATCTGTTTGTTTGAAGCAGTCCACACAGAGTTGGTGTGATCAGTACTACTGTTGAGATGAAACATGAAAAGTCTATGAGTAACATCTCATGCCAAAGTGAACTTTACAGTTAATAAATTCAGCAGTTCAGAGGTTATTTAGTCAGTAATTAAACATAAGAGTCAATATTTAAGTCCAAGAAGAAATCTTGAGAATCTTGATCTTGTTAAACTCCTATCTCAATTACATGATCAAAGGCAGCAGAAGTATTTTTCTTTGCAAGTATCACTTTCAAAGTCACTGACTCTTCTTCCACAGGGAGTTTGATTGTTGACTTCAGCTGAAGCAAGTTTAGATCAACACTGAGCTATTTTGAAAAATCCTCCCTGATACTTTCTCTGACTAGAGACATCTGAACCTTCTGAGGTTAACCCATCCTTGTTTTGGAGTCATCATCATGTTTTGTAATCCCCCTTCTCCCTGTTCTCAATCAAAGTTGTTTCAAATGGGAGAGAAAAAAAGCAATTTAATCTTCTTTTCTTTCTTTTAACAACTAGAGTAAGCAGAAGACTTATTGAACTTGCAATCAGATTTGTACAACGATATTTGTTGTCTCTCTAAGCGTTATCAATCTTGTAATTTTTGTTCTTTGATTTCCAGTTTGGTTATGCCAGGGAGAGGTGGCATAGGAGAGAGAGGCTTCCTTGAGCTTTTGTTTTGGTTGGATGGGGTTTTTCATAACCATAGGTCTGTTTTGCCCATGATAGTGCCTGATACTGTGAGAAAACTGAAGAAAACTTTCTTGTTAAGAGGGACCTTGTGGCTAAAGAAAAATCATCCTTCCGATGAATCGTAGTGACTGATTGTAGCCTGATCATAGTGACTTAATTGAAAAACTGACTGGATTTGAATTTGAATTTGACTCAGACACTTCTTTATCTGAATGGAATTTTCTTGGTATATATACAAAGTTCAGAAGGACTTCCAGCGGTCTAAGTAGTGGACAGAAATGTAGAAACTTCAGCAAGATTAGGAAAAATATGTGGGCTAGTAATGCCTGCACTCATTGAGTTACCTGGTTGATATTCTTTGCAAACAAATCTTGGTATTAGAAACATTGAGGGGAGTAAAATTGGGGCTGGGTCTTTGGCTGGGATAAACCAGTATACTGCTTTTAATTCCAAATATTTGAAATTGTCAGTGCTGAGCATATTGTGAAATGACATCTGTCATATAGAATCTGAAAAAACCACCACCTAAACACACAAACTGTTTCATTCTCATCTGATGTAGTAGACAAAGCTGAAATGCTTGCATCAACCAAGAAATTAGATCAATAATGTGCCTGCAGTATGGCTTATCTCTGTTCGTTTTAAAGTAAAGCCCAGTTCACATCCTTCCCTGTGCTACATACGAACGCCGAATATTGAACTTTTCTTTTTCCTCGGTGATTTTCCTATAACTTCACTCAGCCAAATTCCTGCTTGGGTTTTTTTCCTGCTATTTCTTATTTTTCTCTTCGAGGCAGTTAAATAATAACATGCACCTGTCTCCTATCCCATTAATCAGACTCATAGTAAAACAGTCGTACAAATTGTACAAATACTAAGAATCTGCCTACTTGCATGTGTTTACCTTGGAGTAAGTTCGTGCTGATGTTTCCATAAGGGTTCACATTCTCTTTTTTCTTCTTTTTTTAAAAAGAATTCTTGACATGGAAATGGATATTTGTACTTAGTTTATGTTTTTATGAGTGATAAATAACTGCACGAAAATAAATGCCCTACCTAGATATGCCAAGCATTTTATAAAGGGGTTTTCCAAGTGACAGATACCTGATTTATGGCAACTGGTGTCCTTGAAAACTAAGGATACTTTCTTCAAGTTTCATAATGTATTTAGAGGAGCTGTAATCTACTGTGTATTATGCAAATTGTCAGCATCCTTCTTATCTTCTCCCCCATCTGTAGCACCCTTTTCACGGGCGCTTCTTGGCTGTGCGTGGGTGAAGGATAATTCGAGTGCCCTCTAGCACTTCAGTGCCTGGCGTTGCACAATCAGGGAATCTGGTGTCACACTAAGGCAATTCTTATAATATAATCAAAGTTCTGATGTTGTACTGTCCTTTAGATGAAACAAACTAATGAAATGTATTGACCCTCCTTGCGCGCTTCTGAGGCGAAATGACGAAGCGGTATTGAAACTTACATGAAATACATTGACATTGATTGTGAAGTCTGCGTTCCCAGAGTCACTTTGGTGGCTGATTAAAGTGTCACATTGACAATATAGCCCCTTTTGAACAGGAAATTAATACCAGCCTGGTGGCAAGGAATGTTCTTCCAGGCTGTAGCTTGCACTATCGCCGGTCCTCAGAAATGAATCAGAGGCTCAGCTATTCCAGCGTGGCACGCTGCTTTCCCTGATTATAATAAATAGATTGAAATTGCAACCACCACGAGGCAAAAAAAAAAAAGAAAAAAAAAAATAGAGCTTTTGACATTTTATGTTTATTCTCATGATTCAATATGCGTATTATTGATAGGAATTTCAACAAAGACTTAACATGAACTATGTGTTTTCAGTCAGTTAAAGCTCCATTGAAAGTAGGAGTCACATTAGCTATGTCTTTCTAATCCATCTATCATCTGTTTGAATACATAAAAGCCTTTGTTTTACTATGTGGCTGATGTATGCACAAGTTGGGGGAATTTCTATAAATTGGGATATACAAGCACAGAAAAAAATGTGTCTTTGACAGGCAGAGGGAGAGAAAATTACGTATTCAATGCATGGTGCAATGCTAAAAAGGAAGGAATGAGGCAGGTGGAGTAGCAGTGGAAGCTTAAAGACAGGATCATCTCTGAGATCTCAAGGCCTGTTTCTCCATCCCAGGAGCATCCTTTATAAACAGCCTAATGTAGGAGAAATTGAAGGAATGGAAAGGAGCTGTGACATGGGAAACAAATATTTATTCATTACTAAGTGAGAATCTAAAAGGGAAAATTATACAGATGTAGAAAACAGACGGCAGTTCTGTCCTGCAAAGATGAAAATCTAGGCCTGTCACCATCTCACAGCACAGTTCATCCCTTTTTAAATTAAAGGAAGATGCATTTTTGAGCACTGTGTTATCCAGCTGTCATTTTCTTTCTTGAAATGAACTTTGCACTGGAATTCTAGTGAGCAGAGCTATGCTGGTTTATACCAGATGAGACTGTGACTCCACAGGCTCTGTCCCCTTACATCTATTCCCAATCCTCAGCTGCCTCTCCTGCAGCTCCACAATCCTCCACAGCACTGTAGGTTATAAAACTCTCACTCTGAGTGCCCCAGGTCACAGTCTCCTCTTCTGGGTCTTAGACTGGGTACTCAATTCTCATCCTGTTTTCCTCCTGTCCCTGGGCAGAGTTATGCAGGGGAGTGTGGAATGGGAAGGAACAGCTCTCTTGTAAGATGTTTGAGTGTGATGCTGGAGAACAGGCTGGCCAAAGAAAACTGATCAAGGCTGGAGGAGTTAGGAGAGACAAGGAGGTAGTAAAAATCCTTGCCTGGCAGTCCAGCATGGAAGTTTTTTTGGCTCATTAACTTGTGAAACGGTTTGGGGATTTTCTAGAAGGTATCACAGGAGTGCAAAACAACAATATGGCCATTAATAATAGTTTTATTACCAGTTAGCTGTGCAGATAATTCCTGAATATTTCTTTCCACATCCAGAGTTCAGAGTTCTCTTTCTGTTCACAGCTGCTCTGAGCTAGGGCTGGCCAGAGAGCACCCCAGGAAAAGATTTCTGTCAGAAAATGCTCAGCCAGGCAAAAAGGTATTGTTTATGGACATGCTCTGACCACAGAAACTAATCAGGTCTCTGCTGGAACCAGCCGCACAACAAGGAGCCAAATCCTGGTGTCCCAGTAACCCGTGTGCCAAGTTCTCAGAGCCAGTGGTGTGTCCAGGGCACCGACAGCCTTGGGCTCCCCAGCTCCTGGCCCCAAACTCCCCCAGAATCCCGGAGTTCTGTGCCAGCAGCCCGGCCCTGTGGGTTCTCCAGATGCAAGAGCATCCAGCTGTTCCTCAGCCTCTCTCAAGGCTGGCTCGGCTGGGAGCGTGGCAGTGCTGCCCTTCCTGCCTCGGCCCCAGGGGACCCTGCTGAGCAGGATCCCACAGGAGCTGTGATCCCTGCTTGAGAGCTTTGGGTCACCTGAGTGCTCATACCTGAAGGCCCCATAATCCCTCTGCCGTGCCCAGATCCATCCCAGGATGCTGCAGCATCCCACTGCCCTGAAGCAGAGCCATCCATGCAGCCTGCGTTCAGTCTGGGTGATTTGCTGGAGGGATGGAGAGGGTGGGAAGCCCCTTTCTAACTCGCCTCTTCTGGAGTCTGTGGCTCCTTGTTCAGGAACATTGTTGTTACTTTCAGCACTGCTCCTGCTGTTGATCTTGGCCTTTGCTTCTGTGATTTCTGTTCCCCGCTGCACTACTTAGGTGAACAATAAGTTCCATTTCCAGCAGTGGTCGGCCTCCTCTCTTACCCCTTGCCTGCAGGAATTTCTTTTGTTTGGTTTGATATTTTTAGTCACGCTGTGTTGTAATAATAAGAACAAGACCATGGGCACGCGAGATTCCAGCCTTCCTTCAGTTGCCATGGCTTGCCTTTGCGCGTTGTTATTGCTTTGGATGAGCTGCTGCTGCTGCTGCAGCCCCACTCCTTGATTTCTGCTTCTTTAATACTGTTCCCTGCCTTACTACAAAGTGAACAGCAGTGCTTGTTCTCTCTCTCTCTCTCTGACGTCTTGAATCCACCCACGAACCCATTATTTTCTGTAACGGCCAAAACCGGTGTAGGGGGGGGGGGAAAGAAATGAAAAGAGAAAAAATAAATAAGGATAAAATCCTGTGTGCTTTGGGACTGTTCCCTGCCCTGCAGAAAGTTCTTGTGCACCCCACTGGACGTGCAGATCAGGATGTGACCCTGAGCTGCATGTTTACACTGCACCCAGAACGTGGTGTGCTGAGAACGAGGACACTGACGGGTCAGACAGAGCTGAAATCTCTGGTGTGTAAGAAATCACATCCCGTTGTTGTTTCTAAAAGCTGCAGAAGCTATGATGCTGGGACCAGACCATGGATATGCTCAGGAGAACCGTGTGTGTGTGCAGACAAAGTCTGAGGGAAAAATAAACCCACATCATCCCACCCTGCTGGTCACCCTGTGGCCACTGAAGTGCTGAAGGGGCACAGACCTGGCAGAGGTGCCAAGGGTGTTTTTGCCAACAGCTTTGATGAACTTCTGGTATCTGATGGAAGTTTCAAGTGGCTCTGAACCCTCAGTGCTTTTTGTAGCCGCTCATTTTATGCCATTGATTAACTGATTTATTAACTTTTATAATGTATCTTTTCATTCCTGCTTCTTTCCTTTTTCTCTACACTTTTCCGTTCTTGCACCTGTCTGATAGAAAGGCTGAGTAAAAAAAATATGAGAACTCAGCATCTAAGAAAGTTCCCTCAAAGTACTCCTCTTCAAAATTTTCCTCTCTGTGATTTTAACTAAGAAAAATTAAAAGACCACCAGGTCCCTGGTACAAAGTAGTGAAGATACAACATACCTTGTTTTCCTAAATTTTGGGTTGAAAACACTTCGTTTTATCACCTGAGTTGTTTATCCTGTTAAAAAATATTTTCTGAACTAGTGAAGCACTTTGAATACTTCAGTAGAAGGAAACTGTTCAACAAAATGTGTGAGCTACTGCTGGGATCCCTTTCCTAGGCCTTACTGTGTGCCATCTATATAGTGTCCTTCTGTCCTTCTCCACCAGCTGGTCTTTCATACGTTATTATAAAAACAGGGAATTGCATATTATCTTATTTAACAAACCAATCCCCACGTATATACATATATGAAATACCTATATATCTATCTCTTTGCATCTATAAAATAAAGAACTGAGTTTTCCAGCTGCGGTTAGTTATTCAGCTTCCAGTGCAAAGCCCTTCCCTCTAGATGTAGGTACAGGCTGCTGCAGATCTTTTGGCTCTGTTTTTATGATGGTTAGCACAAAAGGGTACCTATTTCATCTATGTAATTCTTCACCTTTTGCACTAAGGGAGCTTCCCTGGAAAAGACTCTAACATTTTCCTGATTGCTCTTGTAAGCAATCCAAAAATCAAGGAATCTTATGTAGTTTTCTTTAATGCAGTCTGGATGATGAATTTACATCTATATATCAGAAACACTGTCTTCTGCCCTACATTACTAATGTCAGAAAATTGCCGCTATATAATTCATCAAAGTATTTCTATAGACTCCCCCTTTATTATCTCTTCTCTTGCAAGCGGTATAATTTGCCTTCATTCTGTGTCAATGAGAGGAACTTTAATCTTGGATACTGCTGGATAAGGTGCTGTACACATTAAAAGAATGGCAAGGTAAGAAGGGAATGGGCCTGGATAAAAATATAGGTTAGGAGCCATTTATTAGCAACTGCAAACATGGCAACAAAAGAGTTTTAAAAAGCAGCTTGAAAATTTTGCTTAAAATGGTCACATAATGAAAGTATTTTTGCACTGTATGTGTTTTAATCAAAATTATTTTCCTGGAGTTTCTTTTACACTGAAGAGTGTATGCTGAATTCTAAGTTACACTTCTTTAGAAATGTGTGGAGCCGTAAAGTGGATTTAACTGTGAGAAAGGCTCAATATCTCATAGTCATATTGTACCTTTCACCCTAGAATATCCTAAAGTACTTTTCACACGTAAAAACCTGATATGTAATTGCACCTGCTTCAGATATGAAATGCAGCAGTTGTTTAATGGTGCACAGAAACACTAGACAAGGGTATGAGGCCAGAAATTGAAGAATACAATATCCAGCTGAAAATCCAGGTGGGATTTAGGATGGGAGGATGTAATTGCTTCAATTAGAATTTTGTGAGAATAATATATTTAATAGGTGCAATTCCTGGCCCTATTGGAGTCAATGAGAACATTGCTGCTGATTACAAATGAGGTTGGAACTCCTCTCATATCTCTACCTTTATGAAAAGTTTAATGAAATACTGTAGCCAGAATTGTTTGCAGGATTTTGATTTTCTCATCTCCACCAGAAGAATTGGCTTGATCCTCAGCCCAGCATTATAGCTATGAAATCTTGTTAAGTGCCTGTTTTACACCCGTAAAAGGGAGAGGAGAATTGGATCCAGCATCTCCTGTGGCCTTTCCCACCAGCATGGGATATTGGTTCACTGCAGCTCAGATAGAAATGTCAGCTGCAGAATCAGCCTGACGCACACAGCTGTTCCATGGAGGTTTCCAGTAAAAAAGTAATTTCCCATACAAGTACCCTGGCCGATAGCTCCTGTGCCGTGCTGATCCTGTCAGCTCTCACGTGGTTAGGTTTTATGACTGTAGGCCATGTTTTAAAATATCAGATGTTTCTGTTCAGTCACTGTAGAATGTTAATAGGTAACGGGGAGGAAAGGGCTGTGATGGCGTAGATGCACAGGAAATACAGGCTGTGAAGACTGATATATTTCTGTGGTGAATAAGGAAAATATTCTATTCTATCCATTCATCTCCCCTTTCCCCTTCACTCCTTCCTGTTTTCCCCTCAGTTCTTTCAGGATCCACAAGGTTTGATGCTGATCTTAATGAAAATCTTCCATTGATTTGGTTTAGACACTGAGCTATGTAATGCAAATACCAACCTGTGAGCTGTTTGTGTCCCTTTAAGCATTCATACTAAAGTGAAAAAAAAAAAAAAAAAAAGGTCTAAAAGTATATACCCAGGTCTCTCACTTCACATATCTACAGGCATATGCTCTCACTGCCTCACAGCTGGGCTCTGGAGTGGCCTTACCCTGTTGTAGCTACGTGGTTTCTGGGCCAAACCCTCTGAACTGAACTCCCATCCAGCCCAGAGGGAGTCTGTGGGTGTTTGTGCTGTAGACATGTCCCAAGGAGGAGCTCAGCACAGCTGGGATGGCGTGATGGATGCCTGAGCCTCCTTGAAGGAGTAGCTATGGATCTCCTTGCTCTGGGGGATTTGCTTGCCCCACATCAAGTGGGAGCAGTGGCCCAGTGTCAGCTCCAGACCTTGCTCTGCAGGAGAATCAGTATGTGAAGTATATTTTTCTTGCATGCTGTGCTGAGAATGAGATTTCCATGCAGGAAATAGACTGAACATTTCCAGTTAGAGAAATCCCAGATTCTTTGCCTTCAGTTGTGCCCCTGCATCGCTGCAGGGGAGTGGGATGGCAACAGAGGAACTGCTGTGACTGTCCAGGCGTGTGGACAAGTGGCCCAAACAGTGCCCTAAAACTGATCCAGCACTGTCCCACCCACATCCTCTGGGAAGGGCTCGTACCCTCACGCTACACGAGCAGAGCTGGATGCTTCCAGCACTTAAAGAAGAAATCAAAGCAAGCAGGAGCCAGCAGTGATGGAGAAGAGCTCAGGGCTCTCCCCAGTTCCAGCTGGATGCCGTGTGCTCAGGTCTGACCCCTCCAAAGCTCTGCCACACTGCCAGGGAAAAGATATTTCCTTTCTTTCCCACAAAGATAAACACCAAATTTTTAAAAGTGATTTACTTGAAAGCTACTACCAATTTTTTCTCATTTCATGCCCCAGCTTGCTTCTAGGTTGTTGCTGTGATTTTTTTTTTCTTTTCTTTTCTTTTTTTTTTTGATAACTCATAACACATGGGCTCTTTCAAAAACACCAAGTATTTGAGATAAAACTGCTTTCAGCCTACGGCATAAAATGTAGGGCTACATGAAAGTAAAAAAGGATGAGAGCTTTTCAATCAATTTGATGAAAAATTTAAGTTAATTAAAAGAATGCTCAATTTTTCCCTAGAAGGCGACACTGATCTTTATTATTAATGCATACCAGTGTTTCATAACTGTGCATAATAATGGCCTGTAACATCAGGCACAGCTTCATCCCCAGCTTAATTTGTTACAAAATCTTTTTTGGTATTCTTAAAGCGTGCCCTTTGCCACTGTATCTCTGATGCTCTTGGGCTAATTCCCAACTCCTAAAGGACGTCTTATTTTATGCTCACACCTGAGAATTAATTTATCAGATTGTTTTTTTCAGTTTAAAGCTTTTAAAAAAATAATGAAAAAAAATTAAAAGGCATATAGAGACCCTTCACTGCTTGGCTTTCATATCACTTTTTTAGTATTCAGATTCAATTAGTGGAAATAGAAGTAGAGGAATAATATTCATACAGGCTGGAGATGTGGAGTAGGAGAAAAGGAACAGAAATCAGTCTTTGAGTGATAGACACGAGGTTTCATTTTCTTCCACGTACATTAGTGGAGGAAGGGCCTTTCCAAGATGGGGGGCATGTACTGAAGCAGGATCTTGGAAAACCCACAGCTAAGTGTGCCTCCATTGCTGTTGTTTTCCACATTAGCACAGTTGATTGTTAACTCAGGTTGGTAAAGATTTCTCTTTTAGAGCTGGCAGCCAAGGCCCAGTTCCTGCTCTCTGCTTACACCTCTGCTTACAAGGAGTAAGACTTCTCCCACCTTGCCTGAACTCCATCCCTTTTCCCATCAACCCCCCGGCACCTCTCTGAAGGATTTAACTATGGAGCACCAGCCCAGTGCTTTCCAGATTGATTGAGGTAGATGGTTTTGCAGAGTGTAGCTTGGATTTTCCAAAAGCTGAATAGCCCACGTGTTTAGGGAGTTTAAGGGGATGAAACTTCCCAGTTGGAGACCTTGATTAATTCCCTAGAGTAGGAGGAATGAAATGATGCCAAGCCATATGTCTGGGGTGATGCAGGCATGACGTGCAAGCATCCCTTTGTACTGGGGGGAATGAGAGGAATAAGATGAGTGCTTCTACTTCAGTACAGAAGCACTTAAAGGCCCCAGAGCTTGGTATTCCCTGTGCTGTCCCAGGAATAGGTGCAGGGATGGACCAGTCTCCAACCTGAGCAGTTCACAGGATGGGTAGACATGAGGCACAAAAGGGATGCCATCATTACTAAGCAGGGATGCAAAGGGAAATCCTCAGGATGAAAAAAAAAGATGGATTTTTGAAACTTTGTGTTTTAAAGAACCAAGCTGAAGGCTGAGTTCCTTCTTTTTTCCTGTATATTCCTTTTACTTCTAACATATAAGCTGTAATGAATATAGAGGAAGATAAACAGAATATTTCTTTTCCCCGTTAATAAATATGTAGCAGATGTATGGGTCCTCAATGAGGAAGAGAACCAAAGGAAGGAGAGTGGGAATAAAAGTAAATTCTAGCTTGCACAGCACTGATCAAGGAGATGGAAAAAAAGCTGGGAGTTGAAAGCAAGATTTAATGACAAGACATGGTGATAAAAAAGTTCACAACAGCTGAGTTTTATGGTAAGACTTATAATCAAGAATCCCTTGGCCAACTGGTTGTGTCTGGCTACAAATGAACTCAGCCAGGGCCTGAACCGAGCTTTGTTTTCTGTTTCAGCAGAACCCTGGAGCTCTGGTGTAGCCATGGCTGAGTGGGGATCAGTAGGACAGATTTACACGCAGAGCTGTTTGAAATTCCCATTTGCCTCAACTGAAACTTGGGTTGGAAACTTGCCACTTCACCAGAAAAAGAAAAAAAAAAGAAAAAAAGAGCTCTGTGTTCCAGGAGTCTTCCTGGTTCAAGCCAGGGGCTCCAGTTTAACAGCCTTCCCCGTCCCCGGGGACTGTTCCGACCCCAAGTGGGCAGTTTTGCTGGGATAGACTTCCTCAATCTGTTCTGCCAGACCTTTCTACTTTGCATAAATAATTGAGCATTCATTAGAGCAGGGTCTTGAGCCTGGGTTTCCCACAGCTGAGGTGAGTGCCCTGACCACCACACTATTGATTTTGCTATCGCGACCGATCAATCTTTCACTGACCTCATTGGTGCTAATTGGCAAAGGGGGTGCCCACAGGATGTGTGGTGAGAGCAGGAGACACACGTAACCCCTGTGAAAATAATTCCATGTACTACCCAGTGGCAATGACCAACACTGCTCTGTGTGACCTGTGTCTGGCGTAGCTTCAGGTATCCCACCTTGCACGAGATCAAACATCCTCTTTCTAATGGTTCCAGTGGAAATGGTGTTGCCACTCGATATAATATGCAATAATTGTTTATCCTCAGTAGAAACAACGTTTCTGCCTAATCATGAAAAGCACAGTTGAGCTACAGTCTGAACTGACTCAATTTATGTAACAAGATTCCGCTGTGTTTGCCCAAGTTGGCATAGTTCCTCTCCAAGGGACTGAAAAATGACGGCAAATCCAGCATGAAGCCTGTTGTTATAGGAAGTGTAGGGAGTAGCACGAGTTTATTGTCAGCCTTCAAGTGTGCCTTTAGGTGGTCACCACATCCTGAGACGCTGCTGATAGAACAAGATGACATGTTTCTGAAGGGCTGCCAAGAGATTCAAACAGACAATATTGAAGACTCTTGCTCTGCTTTTCTTAGCAGTTTACTATTTCCCTCCAGAATGAATGTGAAATTACGCTGCTGTGAGGAAACCCGCAGTGTAATGAGGGACGCTGGGAAAGATTAGCCAAGGCAGATAATGTCTTGTAGAGACTATCTCTTTGGCACCTTTGATACCAATTATACCATGACATCTCAAAGGGAAGTCACCTGTCTCAGCTGAGGAAAGATATCCAAGAAAATCTAACAAGCATTTTGTTTTTTAGTTCATTGTTCAGTTTATCATGCAATGATATAATAATCATTTCCCTTGGCATAGCAGAAAAAAAAAATTAAGTAAAATTAGTTCTCAACATGAAACCATTATGAGCTGTAATTTATTTCAGAAAGTGGAAAGTGTTAGGGAGAAAAGGAAAAAAAAAAAACCCCAAACCCTTTGCTGATAATTTGTTATGTTCTGGACCTAGTAAATGACCTTATACATATGGACTTAAGTATACTCAGCGGGTACAATATATCTAAAATGACATAGAGGATTGAGCCTAATTGATATCATTAGAGCCCTGGTCCTTTTACACTTGGCCTTTGAGATGTTGGTGTTACCAAGAAAGCTGCTTTTGATTTATTTTGCTTTTCTTCATCCTTTTGCGCTCTCTCTCATTCTCTCTCTCATTTCTCCCCCTCTTCCTTCTCTCAAGTTGTGCTCAAAGGCCAGACCCAGGGAGGTTAGGAACTCACGATCCCATCCAAGGGCTGCAGTGCTACAGATTGCAAATTCCTTTCTGAAGTGATAACTTCTAACAAGAGGCACTTGGTACGCTTGACCAGTGTGCTTCTTAGGGGGAAAAAAAAGAGAAAAAGAGGGGAAAGAGTGCAATTGTATGGATAAAATACCAGCAACATTTATTCTAGGTGACTCTCTTAGGGGTTAACATGTGCTTTATCTTTAAAGGGGATATTCTCTGGCAACTTGTGGCATAAAGAAGTGTACTCAGCATAGTGTAGGTTGGTGTGGCTTACAAATTTTTAAATTGTTGTCATTTTTAACCAGTGAAATATATCAAAAACAAGGTCATATGATCTTCCCTTAAAAATTCTACGGTGAATATGTTACAGTCAATTCAATGTTTCATTAACTGTTTTACAGATGAACTCTGAAAGTTGTCACTGACTTTGTACATTGTCTTTATACACAAATACAAACTAGGTCTGTGTGCATTTCCCAGGAATGTTTATGTGCAACAAACAACAGCACAGTACGGGTGGGAAGAGTGATATATGGTCTTGTACCTAGAAATCTGGGAAGTCTCCGAATTTTGAAAGTTAGAAGATATTCTTCATTAGCTGATTCTTGTGTTTCAATAGCCTTCTACTCTATGTGTTTATTTTTCAGAAAATCTGTTTCAGTATGTTCCAGAAAAAAATGCCTGTTTAGCTGTAGCATATTTGGTTTTTTTCCCATACTGATCAAATGCAGGTTCGGCTGAGACTCATTTATAATGGTTTATCAGATATTCATTGAAAGGGAATGAGATTTAATGAACTTTTAGTAAACAAGAGAAGAAAAACCCAAACACGTTGAAATTGTTTAAAAGAAAGTTCTCTACTTAGAAGTCGCTTTTACGTGCATTTTAACTAAGTTAGCTTGGGCCTGATCCAGTGGATCCTGAGTTAGGCCATTACTCCAGCTCAGAAGGGAAGAACAGGTTCCAGACTACTCAAGGAGAGCAGTTTTCTTTCTTTGCTGATTGGGCTGGAAGTCACAATGCAAGGAAAGCTGGTGTTTTGTGATCTCATTACGGTGAGTGACTGGCTCTCCTTGAGCAGCAGTTGCCGTGGGGGAATGGGGATTGGTATTCCAGTGTCCTTGCAGCCTTGTCCCAGTTGTTGGTGACAATCAGAGGCATGAATGCCTATAATACAATTGTTCCACCAAGTCCAGCAGGTATTACTGCAAACACTGGAGCTGGAAGGACTCTAATGGTCTGAGTGTGGGTTCAGGAGAGGGCAGATTATTAGAGAGGGGGGAGAAGGAAAAGAGAGAAAGAAAATATTTTAATTGAAAACATGCAATCAAAAATAACCCCCTGTCCTACATCCTTTATTCATCTGCTAATTGAAAATGGGAGACTTGTGAACCCAAAGGGCACACGAGCACATCCATGGCCTCTCCTAGCTGCCCTCGGAGAGGCAGAGCGCTGTGGCACACACTGTGCACGGGGAGCAAAAGGGCAGAACAATTATAAGGAAAATGCAAAGTACAGTTCTCGAAATGTCATGCACGTTAGCAGAGCAAAATGCTGGTTGGGCTCCTCATCATGTTCATGTTCCCTGCATCCTTCTTTTCCTTTTTCCTGTATTTTTTATTTTTGTCTTCCCTTAATTTTTCTATCCGTGCGCGTTGGAAGGTGACGGCGGAAGCGGGACACACACACACAGAGCTGTAAGCACGACATCACCACCTCCCTTCTTTTGATTCATTTACCCCTCTAACATCTCACTTCCCAAATGTCCACCCCCCCAGCACTTCCACCCCCAGTGCCTGAGTCCACAACCCCCCTTTACCATTAACACCCATCAGCAGCCGGCGCGTTTTTACGGTCAGGGAGCATTGTTGCCCGGGCCTCCCTCTGGGCTCAGATCACATAACTATAAATTTACTCTGGAGCCTCTCATTCCTTGTTGGCTCGCTACATCCCCGGGCCTTCCTCTCTCCTGCACTTTATCCCTGCCTTTCTCTCGTTGGCATATGCACCTTGACCCAGGCAGCCTCGCACATATGCAAGATACAAAAAGTCCACCAGCTGTGATCAACAGTAAATAAATCTTGATGCCAGTATTAAGTTACCGCAATTTTATCCTCTCTCTCTTCCCTTCCCCACCCCTTCATCGATGGGAGAAGAATATGAACTTGACATTTGCTCACTGAAAGCAGATGGATGAGGTAGGTCAGCATTAGGTGTAACCCTCGCACTGTTTCTTTGGGTTTCCTGAAGGATGGAGCTAAAAGAATTCTCCTGTTGGGTCAGAGGCCGCATTAGTCATTTGCTTAAAGAAGAACTGTGCAGAATTAATCAAAATGAAACACAGGTTTTCATGTCTCTCTCTTATTCAGAATCTCTCAGTCCTTTTTTCCATTCCTCTTAGAGGAAGCAATATATTTTATCCTTTTACACCTTGTCCTGCAGAGGTTTTGTTCGGAGTGGTGTCACAGGCCTTCCCCTTCTGTGTAGAAAACCATTTTAATCAGGATAAAGCCTCCATGTGATACTTGTAAAGGTCATCTGAAGCTGGTGTGTTAGTACCAGTGCAACCACAAAAAAAAAGACTCAACCCTTCATGAAGAAGTTTTGAGTTGAAAAGAATGATTCTATTCACTGCATTTTTCCAACTTAAAAGGAAAGTTAAAAGAGCAGCTCTAACACTCAGAAGCAAAAAACTTTACATATTTTGTTTCACTATAACCTGAGGAGAGCAAACTATTCAGGGAGAAAGTCTTTCATTCTCGTTTCAAGAGCTATACCCCGAAACTGATTAAGAGCCTGACCTTACCATAAAACAGGTCACAGTAATATTTTTAGGGGTTTCTTTTTTTTCCCTTTTTTTTTCCCCCAAGGTTGTTATCTTGGTCAGGGAGGTACCAGGGTATTTATGGTTTACAGTTTAAATCATCTCACAAAGGAAAAAGTTTCTTTGGACTGAAAGCTTTTGGCAGCAAACTTTCACCTGCTGTTTGAACTGTTCCCACTATTTGGCACACTTGCCTATAGAAGCTTAAAATAGTACATCAAGATTTTGGTTTCTCTTGGTGGTTTTTTTTCCCCTCTTCTTTTCTTCTCCTGTTTTTCAAATACTGGAACTTCCTATTTGCTGTTCCTGCAAACGTTAATAATTTAGTTGGGATTTGTGAGATGGGCATTCAGGGTAGGACAAATGTCATTATTCTTCAAGAATTTTCATGTTCCTCAGCTGCTTCCCAGCCATGCCCAGCAGTCTGAAACACTCTTGTTCCTCCAGCACTGCAGCATAGTCATCACAAGCATTCTAGAAACTGGCTTCTCCTTGTTAACTCAGCTGTAAACCAGTTGAATTTCCACTGCCCTGAAAAATAATCCAGTTTATTCAGATGCATTTATAAAGCAAACAGCAAAACCACCCACTGTCAGTTGCTCACACATTGGCATATGCACACACAGACACCTTCAGCAGCCCATATAGCACTGACAGTATGCACAGCTGTTATATTTTACGCTATTTGATGCTCAATAATTAGCGCCTGTTAAGGAAAAAAGGAGAGATGCCACACTACCTTGCAACAAATAGCAGGAATCAGTATGTCCAATTTATCAAGACCTACTGCTGAAAGGAAGATTCCTGTTATAATTTCACATGATGTTGCTGTCACTATTACACTTGTCAGCACTATGATATCAACAAAAGACTTCTGGTGTATCTCGCAGGCAATGACTCTTCTTCAGATTCGCTGAAGTGAGACAAGAAAACCACACAGATGCTTGGTATTGTCTTAATTTAATTGGAGGTTTGGGGGGGGGATTTTTTTCTGTATTTGGCACTTTTACTGATATTTTTTGGTAAGAGAAATGGTTTGAGGATTGAACTCTAATCTCGTTCTCAGCTGCAAATATTTTGTGATAAGAAAACCACTTAAAATTGAGGAACGTGATGTATGCAGTCACGTTCTTAGCAATGTCCAGGGAGCAACCAGCCTGGCTTCAGGCTGGTTCTGCAGGTGGTGTAAAATGGCTTGTAACCCTCCTTTGATTAAGAGATTTCTGCCAACAAAACGGGGTTGTTGCATGGAAATTGTGCAGGTTCATGTGCCAGGCTTCAAGACAACCCAACAGTACAGAATAATAGAATCATAGACTGGCTTGGGTTGGAAGGGACCTTAAAGATCATCCAGTTCCAAAACTCACCTGTCATGAGCAGGGACACCTTCCACTAGACCAGGTTGTCCCATGCCCCATCCAGCCTGGCCTGGAACACTTCCAGGGATGAGGAGCACAGGTATGTGTTAGAGGAATCTTCAATCTTTCCTGTGTTTTAGCTGCGTGCAGCTCAGCAGGGAGACCATGGCAGGCAGAGCATGCTGGAGGTTAGCCATGGCTGTCAGGGTTCTCAGCAGGGTTCTGAGAACTCAGGGAGACATTAGAATGCCCCCAGCAACAGCTGGTGGTTCCTCAGCCTCAGAGAGACCTGCACGAGACAGGTGAACTACACGTGAGGCAGCCTCTCACCAGCAGATCCATGTGTATCTTCTAGAGCAGAGGAAAGGATCCAATCTGTGATAAATCCAGAGACCAATAAATAAATATGCACACACGGGATTATGAAAACCAGAAATGAAATCCTGACCATGTGTCTGGGAATGTAATCTGCAGACAGGCCAGATTTCATGTCTGCACATTCCTTGCAGACAAACAAGACTCTGGTATGCGTGAATTCTTCTGGATGAGTTTGATGGAATATGGATGTCTTAATTTGCATACACTGTATTTAAACCTCGTGCATTCGGTATCAATTAGATGTGTTGAAGTCTCTCTAGCAGCAAAATCTCTCTCATTATACACAGTGGTGTTTTCCTAGGCTTCTCTTGCTGCTTTGAGTGCCTTGTTGTTCTATTCCTCACCCTGGCCTGTTGTACTTCCATGTGCAGAGATGCTCTAGGTTACTTCGTCAGGAGTAATTTTTCAACGTTGTCTAAAGGTTTAGTGCTCTGATTCTACAACTTTTGCTTGCACTGGAGCAGTACTGCTCAGCCTGATATTTGCAAATTGCTTTAGGTCTCATTGCCAATTGTAAACTTTCAAAAAATATGAGATTGGCTTTGAAATCATGACTGCTTTTTTCAAGCAATTAGTTTCATAAGTTCTGGCACAAGAGAAACACTTAGTTCCTTCATGATTTGTTTTTCATAATTTACTGCCAGTTTCAACAGATTTTCCTGTAGCTGCAGTTTCTTTGGTGCATCTTTTGGATGCTCTTGTGCCCAATCCTGTGTGTCCCCATGCTCGTGCTTTTCTCTCTGGCCACTGATGGAACAGACACAGTCACTTCTACAGAGCCACCTGTTTTCACAAGGCTTGCTAGAGCATCATTATTTTTGTCGAGTGTGTCCTTCCCTCTCCTCAGCAGAAACACCTTCTGATCACATACATTTTCTCTTCAGAAAGTAGGCTATAAAAATTAACAGATGTCATAGTCATGGGGGTTTTTTTTGCCCTGTGGATTCGGAATCTTACATTTAAACTTGACTGATGTTTTCAGATCTGATATTTTCAGTTACCCCTGTAGCTGTGAGGACTAGTAAAGTATGTTTTAATCTTTCAAAATCAACCTGAAAATCCTATGATTCTCTGCCTTGGGGGTGTGAGGAAGATTTCAGTACTTCCAAGAAAATCACTAATAGAGTGATAACATTCGTAAGCCTGCAATTCTGAGCTCCGTGTAGGCATATGATTCACCATCCAAAATCGATGTGATTCCCTGGTACTGCCAGTTAAATCAAGGGTGTTTTGTTGTCAGAGACAGACCCAGTTTCCAGGTGAGTAACCTCTCTCTCAATATGCAGATTAGCTGTATGCTGTTGAGCAGCACTGTTTCTTTCCCTTACATAGCAATAATTTTATCCTTAGGCTTAGGAGGCAGAACAGAATACTCGTCACCCCACAAACTTCCAAACTGGCCTATGGAATCTCATTTTCCCTTCTGACATACCAAAGCATTAAGAGACTATGGTACTTCTCAGATCTGTTGTGTTTTCTACCTTCTTACAGAATTTATGTTCTCAGCATATTCCTTAAAATCATCTTCACATAGTTTGAAATCTTGATGCAAATTCATGCAGCACAGCAGACATGTCTCTGGCTTTCCTTTCAGGATGAAATCAGCCCTGAAGCTGCTAAATGTACTAACACTTTAGGTAGTGTGTAAATCCCCTCATCCAAAGGAAACAAAAGGCCTTGGAGTTTCCATTAAGTTCTTCCTCCACTCACCCCAGAAAGCAGCTAAATTAAGGATCAGGTTATTCTGTCTTAATTCATCATATGTGTTTTTCCATCTACACATCAAAACTGAAGATATATGTATATATATATAAAGTAACAAAATTCTTCTGATAATGATAATTGAGTCGAAGATGTTAGTAGTTAGTGGTTAAGAATTATATATCTAAGCAACCATCAGTCACTCCAATGATTTCAGCATTTAAAACAATAATCAATGAATGCTAAACATCTAAGTAGTGTTGCTGAGCATATGACTGTGCAATGACCAATTTGCAAAGCCACATTAAGAGAAATATATGAGCAGTGCTCTCCTTAGGGAATGGCCATACAACAGAGTGTGGGTATTTGTATAAAAGCTAATCCTCCCACGGAGTTATATCAATTAAGTACAGTTCAGGGTAATAAAGAAAATATAGTGTTATCTGGGCTGTATATTACTATCCCCTGGTTTAAAAAATTGCAGCAAGGTCAGCGGTTTTGATACTTGTCACTTACAACTAAAGTGCTGCCTGAGTTTCACTGTCTGTCTGTGTATGTGTGTGTCTCTTTTTCTTTTTCAGTGGCCTGTAGTGGCCTTGGAATGGGAGGAAAAAAAAAAAGTGAAAAGGATCAATAATGCCACTTCTTTAAATACCAGAGTGGATTTAGTGTGTGCGAGTAGTGGCAGACTGACAGCCTGGAGAGCTAAAGGCCTGCTGTTACCCACCCAGAGCTGTGCAAGCCCCTCCTGGCTTGCCTTGCAGTGTTACCACAGCTTTGACCTGCCTGTGGACACTCTTCCCCACTTGCAGCTGAACCTTTTGCTTCGTTTCTGAGGCTACCACCAAATTAGTTCCAGTTGCAACGATGTAGTATTTTATTGGGGAAGAAAGGCATGGTTTGGTTTTCATTTTAAGGTGGACAATTTCCAATAGGAAATGGATATTTTAATTTTCTTTTCTGTGTTGTAGTAACGAGTTGCTTACTTTTAAGAGCATAGCAGAAAGAAAAACCGCACAAATAAGAGGGACTAATTTCTCATGGTTCAAACTGCACATCCTTTTTCTGGGAGTGAGCAAAGGCTGAATGTGTTTTTTGCAGCACAGATTATTCATTGTCCTCTGATAAATGACTAGACATATTAGTGCCAGCTTAAGTTTAATTTTTTCTTCTAATGGGATGGACCCCTGAAGACAAAGCTTAGATGAAAGTGAATCTTAGAGCTCTCTGTGATGTAACAGAGCTGTTCTTCGTGTCTCTACAGACCCAAGGTCTTCCTCACAATTGTTTCCCCTCTGGGTGTCCCAGTCCCTCTGTTCCCCAGTGTCACATCTCGGACTTCCAGGGAAGCCACAGACTCAGAACCATTTAGTTTGGATGAACACCAGCAGTTCAAACACTGCTGCTAGAGAGGTGCCAAAAGGCACAAGTACTTTATTTAGAGTGGATTACTTGAGATGGTCAAAAATTGCACAAGGGCTTTTGGTTCTAAACATCTGGAAATCTGTAAAACGCACAAAAACCCCCACCAACAACCTCAAAATCTTGGTTCTGCCAATGCACATCTGCCTCCTTACCTCTAGTCTTACGTATTGAATGGTACCTGGAGTTTGGAAAGACCTGGATTTTGAACTGTGATGTTACAACAGATATTTTACCTACACAGAGCCCCACGTCAGGAAAAGCACAGAGGTTAATTCTGAGCACATGCTCAAAACCTCTTGAAGTCAAACAGATATTTAGACACAGATGTGGGAAATATGTTTATGGGTGTTGTTGAGCAAGGGCCTTAAATGCATTAACAGTTTGCCACTTGATGTTGCTAGCCAATAATATGTTGCACTTTGGCTCTGCTAAAAATAACAATAAAATAGTTGTTCTGTAATTTTCCTGCCATATTTGAATGATCCTGTGTTGTGATTCTGCCCAGCTTCATGAGCCAGGTAACACCACATACATCTTAGAAGTTTCCTCCTGGTCTCCTGGTGTCCTTAAATCATTGGGTCTAAAAGCATTCAGAGATGGGATACTTTTTAAAAAGTTAATCTTTTGGGAGCTATAGCTAGACCAAAAAAAAACCCAGTCATTTTCTAGAGATTGTCCATAGAATGGTAAATCCTGGAAAATGTTTTGAAAGAATGAGAGCACCTTTAAAATCATGGAACTGCTCTGTTTTTTTGAAGCTGTTGGTTCAGGGATGGATTTCAGGCTCCCCATTCCCTCCAAGTCCAGTGGTCTTGCATGAAGACCCTAGAATCCAACTTGGCATCTGCAGATCTATTTCATGGATCTATCACTACAAGGAAAAGAAAAAAAAATTAAAAATAATAATAATAAAAAAAGACTGTGGGAGTATAAACAAGCTAAGCCAAAGAGAACAAAAATTAAAATTCAGTGGCTATTTTATGTAGTAGTTTCTTACACATTCTGGTCTTCTGGATCATATTTGTGTCCTAATGTGAAGATTGGCCTTTTCCATTAAAACAGGGTAGTGCTAGGGAATCCACTGCAGGGACTGAAAGCAAACACTGGGATTCACTGAGCTGCCCTGGAAGTTCCATCAGCCTTGGTGACTGGCTGGGGACATGTGGATTGTTTGAGCAAATTCCATCTGTCATCAGTTTCAAAGCAGAAAACCTGACAAAATATGTTTGAGTATTAATATAATTAATTGTGTTTTAATTACTATTTATGTCTTTGTAAAAAAAGGTTGGAAAATCTGCCCTTCTGATTTTTACTGGGTTTTACCCCATTTTTACTCAGGAGTAGATGACAAAATGTTCACTGCAAGGGTCATTAGACTCCATTTGTACGATACATAAAAAATGCCTTACTAAAATCGTTTTAGAGAGACAACATTAAAAATCACTTTCTGGAGCACCCCAGATGTTTTGCTGCAAGAGTCACTCTTACAAGGTGAAGTCCATGATTTACAGCATTGTCCTAGACAGGTAACAGGGACTTCCCTTCCAGTTGCTTGTGTAGGGCAGATCCACTTATGAGGGAGAGTTAACCCACAGCATCAGCTGCTTCTTTGCTAGGTAAATAGCTAGAAGTCAAAAATCTGTCAAAATCCAGCAGGGCACAAGCATCACAAAGTCACTGTATTGACTTGGTGACATTATTGCAAAAACTTCCAACAACCCCTGGCTTGGTGTCAACAGTAAAGGCCCCCATGCCATCAAAGAGAGAACACTGCATGAGCATTTCTTGAAGCAGAAATGTTTTTCACACTCTGAATTCTGAATTACTTAAAACAAAACCAAGACAAGAGAAAAGAAAAAAAAAAGGCAACAAAAGAGGAGGTGGCAAATACTGAAAAGAGAACAAGGGGAAAAAAGGTGGTTTCTGTCTGTTTTGTCCTACAGGCAGAAGTGCCAGGACAAATCAGCAGGTCTTCAGGTGAATTTTCTAGTTACAGTAGATGAAGCATTTCGTTGGCCACTTTGACAGATTGTTAACGTTAGTTGGGCTGAGTGTGATTAATTCTGCTGCTCTGTCAGTGACAGGAGGAAAAGGTTCTGCTAAAACCGAGCAGAGGTGACTCTGCTAGAATTCGTTAAGAGGGGCTCGGAGCAGGGGAAGCATGAGGCAGAGTCATGTCAGCTTCCCAGCTGTGGTCTTCTGGATCAAAGGAAAGATGCTGCTGATTTGAAATGAAAAGTTGGGGGTTTCCCTAATGTGATCTGGCACAGGGAGCTATTGATATGGGGTTGTCCTTCCCCTGCTTCAGGCGAGGGAAAAAATGGATCCGGATGTGAGCAAATAGTACAAAGAGAAGGCAGAGCTGCTAAGCTACATATTTTTATGCAATTTTCAAATGTGTGAGCTGTCAGGTTTAAAAAATAATAATAACACAGGGTCATTCCTTAGCCTGCTAACAGATGTGTCCAACATTTGGGTCCTAGCACAAGGACTTTGCCTGAACCAAAATGAATACATCTTATACATTGACAGTAAATCTCTCAGCACCCTTAAAATATAACTCAACTAATAAATGAGAAAGAGAAGACATCTGAGAAACTGCAAGTGTCTGCTTAAAATATAGAGTTAATATCAGCAACTGGGGAGTGAAGTCAGAGCATTCCTGCTCACCATTCCCCGCCGCAGAATCCGGATCCAAGGGCAGATTCACACCTCGTGTTAACACAGCGCACAGCAGTAAAGCTCCATTGATTTCAGCCTGGTCATTGCTGATTTGCAGTCATTTAAGGGAGGAAAACAGATCTCTGTGTGATTTTGTGGCCAAGGCAGCAAGGCGTGCTCCCCCTGGCTCCGGTCACTCCAGAGCCAGAGACAGCACAGCCTGTGATGCTTTGCCACTGAGCAGTTGTTTCCAACACCAGTGTGGAAGCTGAAAGGGGGGTCAGCTGATGTTTCCAGGCAAGAGCAAAGCAGGGGGATGCACAATTAGCCGTGAGGTGCTGGGAATAGCTGTGCAGAGGATAAAGCTCTGGAGTCACAGCAGAAATGTTATTGTCATAGTACAGAGGGTGCACAGCTCAAAGCGCAGAAACAAAAATATATGGTAGTGGTATTGGCTAACGGATTTGTGCAGAAATCTAGTGGCAGGATTTATTTGCAAGCTTTTCTGGTTAGCTGAATTGTTTGAGAAATGAAATAGTTATTCTAGATATCGTTCTCAATACATAATTCTATAATACAAATATCTGTAACTTGCTAAAACTTTTGTTCTGAAAACAAGAGTGGAACATAAGCAAATAGAATAATAATGTTGTGCTTAAACTTAAGAAAATAATCTGAAAATCACAAGGTTTTAAGCTGTGGGAGTTGTTTTTCCTGTTTTTCCATGATCTTCCATTTCCCTTTGAAACTGGGCAGTCGCCTACAGGTTTTGGAAATTCAGTTTTTTCCAGGACTTGAGAGGGATCCATCATGTTTACACTTTCCCATCCTTAGGATCAACCAGATGTGTTTAATTCCCATTCCTTGCCGGGTTTATCTGCAGCGACTGAAGAGATAACTTCCAGCAGAGTAACCTTGGAGATAAGGGGGGGGCAGACAGCTGGGGCAGTAACCTTTAGCAGCCCCATGATTAATCCAATATGGTTATGAATCAGAGCTCTTGGTCATCAGAGCTTGGATGTTCAGCATCTTTCTGTAATCCAGAATTACTGCTGCCCATTCACCTGTGGTATAAAAGCTGCAGCCTCCACAGAGGAATTGATGGACAGTAAACTACTGCAGCTAAACCGGCAGAGGATTCAAACATTTCTGGTTTTCATTGTTGGGAAAAAAACCATAATGGTTATTGAAGCAGGGAGCTTCGGAATTTGCAAAACAGAATGAGACCATTATAGTCCTAATTGAGCAAAGCAAATAAAAACACGCTCAGCTCTAAGCGCTTGGATAATCCCGATCCTTCTGACCAGAATTTAACGAAGGATGTAAGACTCTGCTTAATGTTCAACACAGGAGGAGTTGACTTCTCAGGGTCTTGAGCATATGTTTAATTTTTTTACTGAGTTAGGGCCATATGAATGGAAATGACATTTGTAGTTAGTGTCTAGGCTAAATCAAGCCACATGCCTCAGGGTACAAAATAACTATCAGATGGAGACAGTAGTGTAGTGTTCTCACTGTAAAATACTCACCAGAGAGTCACTTTTCCCAGGTAGGTCCATAGCAGTTAATTTGGAAATCAGGCTATTAGGCTAATATATTTAAGGAATTATTTGTTAATATGAGGTTTCAGCGCCTTGCATAGCTTCAGTGACTGAATAATTTACCAAGTAATGGACAATAAATAATTCCTTCAATCAACTTTTTTGATTTTTACTGTTCGCAAATGCTCCAAGGAATAGATCACAACTTTTACTAGCCTAATGATTACTTGGAATAATTTGTGAAGTTTTGAAACAAATAGTTCTTGATCCACAAGTTTGTCAGCCAACAGCAGCAAACATTCCACTGTGCAGGTTATTGGTATGGCCAAGTCAGTCAGTCAGAACAGGAGTAGCTCCCTCTGCCTTTGGTCACATATGACTTAAATTCATTTTCTAATGAGCAATTTCCTGAGTTGCCCTAAATTTATAATGTGTGAAGGAAAGGGAGATTTTATTCCTTTTGATAACACCAAGGAAAAAAAAAGAAAAGAAAAGAAAAAAGAAGGTAGAATGTTTTAGTTGATTTGGCTCAAATATTTATTATAGCATGTCCTAACTTTTGATAAAGATTTTTGTTGCTCCCTATGACCTTTGACTAAGTCCTGGTAGTTATATAGACCCTAATTCTAGTTTAAAATAAAGGTAGGTTTCATCTTACTGGGCATGGCTATGTTTGCCTGGCTAAGCCAATATATTGCCATTTGCTTTATGATCAATATCAGCTAATAAAACACCACTATTCTTTTGAAGCATGCTCAGAGAAGGTGAAAGCATCTTGGCAAGACTGACAGGTTACCTCTTCTATGTTGAATTAACAGGCAAAAAGGAAATGGAATAAAATAAGGAAAGTAAAACAAAACAAAATTAAATAAAAATAAAATAGGTCCTTAAGGAAATAAGCTTACTACTGGCCTAAATGCTGGTTTCAGTGGAAATATTTATAACTTCCAAAAATCCATATTAGATCTGAGGAGAATGTAAATGTGAATGGAATTCAGAAATATTTACTACATTGACCTTACACCAATAAGACTTTCTAAAAAATCGATTATGGATTGTATTTAGAAGTACTGTATGGAAGTGTATTTTTATTTCCCTCCTCTTTTACCTTTCTGTGTGTGCCCAAAGGCGCTCAGATGTAGCTTGCATTTATTCAGTCACGACGCCAAAATTAACAATCCAACATTTCTTATTATTTGGTTTCATTCCGTGCTTGACTGTGCTTTGAGCTGGTGTGTCTGTCTGTGCAGCCATGTGGTGACTTGACTTGGGGAACTGATTTGCCTGAAAAAGCCACGAAAGAGAAGATCTTAGGTTTCGTTTCTCTTTTGATGGATCAATTCACCAATCCCATTCAACCTGTAGTTACAAAAAGCCCTGGCATAAAGAAGAGGCAGTGGGCTATGGTGGTATAAAATCCTTCCATGACACCACTGCCATGTGAGAAATGGTTATAAAAAGCTAATAATTTTTTAGTCTGAGTTAAAGCAGCTTTAATCTCTGGCTTGCCTGCTTGTCAGCTGGTGTAAATTCATGCTGCAAACCCGCGACTACTCATATATTGTGCCACTGAGGTTGTGACTCAGAAACTGATATGTGCTGTAGATCTTCTGTGGTTAGATGTGAGTGCTGCCTCTGATGAAGACCATGGGGGTTTCCCTTCCTGACAGGAGAAATACCCCAAACCCTGCCATGCAGAGCCACTCACATAGCTCTGGGAGCTACAGCATTGCCTGCAGAGAAGCCACCAGGTTGTGGTGAATCTTGATTTCCTCAGCCTTGGTTATGCTTTCTTTCAGTATTTTGAAGACAAAAATCCCAAAGAAATAGAATATAAAGGTTATTCATAAATCTGTAAATACGGAGATTCCAAACCTTTGTGAAATCCAGTGCAACTTCTGGTTTCCTCACCTATTGGACGACTGCAGGTCTAAGTCTTACCTAATGCAAGTTAGAATGGATCTTCTCCAGAAGCAAAGAAATCACATCCAATGATCAGTTTACACCCAAGGTCTGGTGGTGGAGTGACTGGAATAGCAGAACTGTAGCAATTGAGTATTTTACCCCACAGTTACCTCTGCCTGGCTACCTCTTTGTCTCTTGGGGAATGAAGACTCAGTTGATTAAATGGCATTAGCTTGGGGAAAAAAGCTGCCAATGGCCCGTTCTCTTGGTCAGGCATTTTTGGTGTTCCTGCTGCCTCCAGGGGAGGAAGCAAGACAGACAGGTGGATGGCAGGAGCAGAATCCTAGTTATATTCCACTCTGGTTTGAAATATCTAAAACTGGACTAACTCTGTTAATACCAGTGGGATAACTCCAGATAAACATCTTTCTATCTGGGAACTGATTCTTGACCATAATCCCCATCCCACATCCATTTCACAGACAGATGTGACTAGTTTGCTAATAACCACATTGCTTAAAGCACCTGAGAGTTTTATGCAGAGATTTGGGTGGTGTAATTAGGAAAATAATACAAATATTTCTTCAACATCAGCTGTCTGTGAAACATAAAACAATAGTTGCCTACAATGCCCTTTTTCCATATCAGCAGACTTCCCTGTTTGTACTGTGTCTGAAATATAATGACCAGCACTGTGTGTTTTATTTGGGCAGTGGCTTTAAATACTCACTTTGGTTTGATAACACCACATTTCATTAACATATCAGGATCGAATTGTTGTTTGTGTTTGTGGAAATGTATCCGGCTCACCCCAGAGGTTTTGAGAATTTGGCCACTCCCTTTTAGTCATTACAGAAAGAGACCTGCCAAGATGAGAAATTACACCAGGAGGGTTGAATATTAGGATTAATTGTCTTGAACCAGTGCAGTGGAGCAGGTAGGCAAGCCAAATCGAGGTGGGGATAATGAGGGCCAATAGGCAGCCTGTATTGTCTTCTTTCATAAAGAAAAGTATTTAAAAGAAACTATTTCCCATCTTTCAGCACTACTAAAATTGGAATTTAAAGCTTCTGCATTTTCAGCAATGGAAAAATTACAGTGTTCAATAAAGTGAGGATTTCTTTTTAAATGGGAGAAACCAGGTTGAACAAAGATCATTTGTGGGCCATTAGCTCTTTCTTCGAGGGTAGCTTAGCACCAGCTTTCCCCTGAAGCTGATAGGATTGGTCTAACCTTTTAGACCTTTGATATTGATCTTTAGCCTTTTCAATTGGACATTTTTACTGTGCTTAAACTGTATCTCCTGGTTGCTTCAAACACTTAATTGTGCTGAAAAGTAGTAATTCATTTAAAGGCAGAGGCAAAGTGGGCTAAAGAGGGGAAGGTAATATTAACTGGAACATGACAATGACAATCAGTTAATAAAGAGAAACGCTTTGGATCCTTCCAAAGACTGAAGATTTTTGTTTAAAAGTGAATTGGAATTACGAAGGTGTAATGTTCATCTACTTATTATCCTTTACTGCCTTCTGTCATTGCCAAAGACTCACCAGACAGTGCTGCAGAGTTTCAGTATCTCTGAAATGGGAAAGGTCCCAAACCTTTCCCTTTCTATAGCAGCTCTACTGTGCCCCCATTTCAAAAGATTCCCATTGCTATCTAAAACTTAGAGAGACCTTCAAACAGTCCTTTGTTTTGGCTTTAATCCTTTAACCAGCTGTTTGTTCAGTTGTCTCTCCAACGCGGTTCCAGCAGACTGCTTTGTGTTTCCTTGGCGAGTTTATGTTTCATCACAGAAATACCACAGGCCTTTGAAAACAGAAGACATCCATTCTTGTGAGATACTGGTTCAAAGTGGTGAACAATCTGTTCAGATTAACTTTTCAGGAAATTTCCACCTTTCGGAGCCAAATTCTTTTGAGAGGTATTTCCAAGATGGGTGAAATCAAAGTATTACAAGGACATTGTATGGCCTTGGCACACTGTCACTTCTCTCTTCGAGGAAATCAGTTATGACAACAATAGGATTTTAGCCTAAGGAGCAAAGTGGAATCCAGATTTGGCCCACAGTCTGGATAAATAATCTTCCACTCTACAGAGTTGCTAATAAGGATGAGGATATCTATTTTGCGTGCAAAAATTTAGTCAGTAAATTCCAAAAATGATTCTTCACCAGTACCTTGTATAGATTCCAGGATGCTTTGGAAGGTATTTTAGCTCCTATTTTCCATGTACACAAACAAATTTACATAAGAAGTCTGATGAACTTCAGAAAACTCTGTATTTCCTGACCCTATCGACCAAAATACTTGGTGAACGCATTTGGCTTAGTATTGTGGGTAACTTCCATGATCTAAATCTGCTATCCATGATGACAGAAGGCATTATTTTTTCCTTCTTTTTTCAAGATTTATAGATTGTATCCACAAAGCACCATTGTATTACTGTACTTGAATTCTACCATCCAAAATGAAATTTTTATACACCATCTATCACCGTGAGCTGAGTGCAATGAATAGAAAAGGCAGCTCTCTATCTTATCAATAATGAAAGAGTACTTCACTTCCCAGAAGAAATAAAGTGGGAGACTACGTACCTATTTCTCCTGGAAACCACTCCAGGATTTCACAAAGGATGTATATCAACATATTCACCTTGGATCCACCAAATACCCTTCAGCTCTGTAACTGCTAATTTTCCTGATCAAGCTCCATTTAATGTACCTGCATTTTGATGTCCCAGCTCTCAGTGATGTTCAGAAGAGATTTGTACACACTTGAGTGAAGGAACAGTTGAAGCCACTTTGAAATTCTAGCTATTGTTAAGATTGTGTTTCACTTACATTTACTTTGAGGTGTTTCACTTTACAAGAATAATGAAGTACTACGTTCTGAAGTCAGAAATTTTCTTTCCAAGGCCCTGTAAATCTTAGTTCTTTTCCTAAATTTGACAACAGTTCTAATTTCTGTCTTGTGTCCATTTAAATACAAGTACATTTCCCGTGGCTCTGTGTGGACTGTAAAAACTGAGTGGTACAATAGCTGTCTTTACAAAATATAAATTAGAACCGCCCATAAAAAAAAAAAAATCTGTAAACATGCAACTGTTCCCAATAGCAAGCATAATTAATAGCAACTGTAATGTAGTGTAATGGTGTAAGTCAGAAATAATGCTACCACCATTAAATACACATATGTTAACAAGATCACAAGGAATGAAAAAACATTCACATTTCAGACATCCATTAGTCTCTCAGCTTTGCTGTCTACGAAGGGCCTGTACCAATGATCTTATGTTAATACAGAGTGCACTGCTCTGGAGGCAGCACTGGGGAATGCAAAATACAGCAGGAATTGCTGCAAAGATTGGATCAAATTTTTGCACTACATAAATTCACTGCAAAGATCCTCAATAGATTGGGATGTAATTTGTCTAAAGCTTCAGAATTAGTGCACATTGTGAGGCAGCTTTGTATCAGAGAAAGGGTGGCTTTGTTTTTCCAGGAATTACTGGAGAAAAATGAAGAAATAAGGGACTGGTTTACATATATTCTGTAGTGTTGGATAATGCTGTTTATCCATATTTCCCAGGGCAACTGAGCATAGCACATGCACAATTCAGTGGACATAAAGCTCCTTAATATCAGTGGCAAAGCATCAAGGTGGTGGTTCTTGCCTCTGGTGTCTCACAGGTGGGACTGTGGAATATCTCCTGTGTGAAAAAGGGTACTTTTATCATACTCAGTGAGGTGTGGGTTATTTACTCCACAGAATACCCTTCCTGCAGCTGCCCCAGGGATGCTGACCCAGGGTACTGCCCAGACATAGCTCGGTGTCTTTTTTGAGAATTAGGAAGGGCAAACTCTCTTTACCAGATCAAGCTGCAGAAACTCTGAGCAGATGTTTAGCATTCTAGGAAATACAACTATATTTATATGGAATGTGTGGTGTGGGTAATTGTCCATCTTTAAATTCTGAAAAAAAAAAAGGTATTGCATCATAATTTCATCTAAACCGCAGAGGGTGGTAACTACGGCTTCGTTGAAATATTTTCAAAAACATCTCTGGGTGTAATGGTTTTTAAATATCCTGTGAAATTTCCTTTTCTTTTCTTTTTGTGACTTAGGCCATAGAGTAGTACATCATGAGTGACGTTCGGTGGGGATCATTGACTGCCTGAGAGAGGCGGGCAGTTCCTCTGCGTACGGATTTGGTATTTAAACTTGGCTTTAAGAAAGTTGGATTATTTTATTTCAAGTTCACACAACTTCTTTTCTCCTCAGCACTTACATGCTGTGACAGAAACACCGCCTGCCTTTGAGTGGGTACGGTCCCCTGTGGTTTATCTTTATTCAACAGTTTATAGAAAGTAACTTTTTAGCTTTAGGAGACCTTCAAAGTTTCTTCTCTAGGCGTTGGGGTCTCTGAAGCATCTAAGTCTGCAAGAGGAGCTATTTCAGCCATCTAAAATATGCCTTAGGTTTATACGTAACTTGAAAAAAAGAAGAAAAACTATAAAAGATTAGTCATAAAATGGTCTAATTGGCCAGAAGTCTCTGTGGTGGCTGTGTGTTTTATTAACTGGAAGAGACATCACAGACAGTACTCTGAGATAAATCTGACCTGACTTCTGCTAATGTTTTCTAAGAATGGAATAGCAGGCTGTGAGGGAATAATTTTGTTGGATTTTTCTTCACAGAAAGTGAAGGTTGGTTTTTTTTTCCCCCCTTTGCTTCTCCCCTCACCTCCCTCCCTCAAATCTTTTGTGAATTAATTTTCTATTTCCTGTGATCAGGGTTTTTCTCATACCTCATTCATTCCAAACATTGCATTGAAAAATGTCAAAGATTAGGACAAAGGACGAAAGAACTGTGCACCTCCCATCTGGGCAGCATAAGTAATGACAGGGTCAAGATTGAAGTCCATGAATCCCTCCATTACCTCACTCTCCCACTTTCTATTTCATTTTTAAGGATGCCCTGAAATGTGAATACTTCTTTTAATGCCTTATGAGAGTTACTGTGAAAAAGGTGATCAAAAGGACTCTGCTGGCTTGGGTGCCCTTTATCTCCGAGGAAGGTGATGCACAGCATCTGGAGATGATGGAACGCATGATTAACATTACCACAGAGAATGATTAATATCTTCTTAAAGCACCTACTTCCAGATTATCCATCATTTCATTAGAGTGAAAAAAAAAAGTTCTTTTGAAAGGGGGCTGTGCCCCTGAACCATGAATAACTAACCCACCTCTTGACATGTTTACTAATTGAGTAGCAGAGTGTGCTTAATATTATGTTGAACAAATAGCGGTGCCCCCTCTTTATACAGAAACAAAAAGGTAGGAACAGAATAAAGTGAATTGGAGACAGTGGTTTAATAAAGCAGTTAAATGACTTTCATTTTATTGAAAGTGTCTTTAAATACATTAACCAGCTTTATTTTACTTTCCTTTCTTCTTTCTTAAAACACTCTGTGTATGTCAGCCTAGACTTTTTTTTTTTTTAATGAGGATTACGTAATGTTTAAAAAAATATATCCTTCTCTAAATTCTCTTGGAAAGCAGTGCTGTTCCTGTAGGATTGGAAGTGGGTCCTTGAGGGTGTGTAACCTCTTACATCAACTTTGTGTGTTACAGTCAGGGACCAACCCTGCAAACAGCGAGGAAAAGGCTTTGTGCCTGTGCTGGCTGATGAGGGGCAGGTTACACTGAGTTTACCAAGGGTCTGTAGCTGGTGGTTCTTGAATCTCATTGCAGAGATGAGCAGGCTGCTGGCAATTTGTAAAACAAAAAACAACCACTTTCTTTCTGTCCGCCATCCTCCTTTTTGCAAGCGCCTGCATTCTTTTTGTTTTTGTTAATGGCGCTGAACAGCTCTAAAGTTCAGATCAATACAGTGCTACCTTAGTGCCTTGCTCACATATATAATATCTTCTTATATTAATCCTGTTTCCAGGGAAGTGTGACAGGCAGTGGTGATGCAGAATACTAAACTGGTGATTATTAATCACTGTCTTTCAGATCAATAATCCACTGGAACTTTTCCTTCCCCCCATCCTATTTTTTCGTCATTTGAAGTTAAACAGAAGTACTTACGTGTATCGTGCTCGTGTGGTGTTTGTGTGTTTAATAACACGTGTGTCCTTCCGTTCAGCGGCAGCCTGGTGCCTGCAGCCTTTGCAGCACCTCCTTGCTGATGGGAGCCTGATTGCCCGAGGCATTCATCCCCACCCAAGGCTTTCAGGGGTGACCCTGAGACATTCATTGTGGATGCAAGACGGTGGATAATATGGCATTGCTGGTAATATATTGCTTGCTTGGTATTGTTGCCTGCAGACCAACAAAGGCAGGGATCACTGCCCTAAGAAATAAAGCCATCCGTAGCCCTCTGCCTTTGTTTGATTTCGGGAGCATTAGTTACATTATAGTGTGTTCAGATTCTAATGCTGGGAATTTGAGCTCTGGACAGTCTCCCCTGAGTGCTGTGACAACAGAAGCATGAAAGGATGTTTTTTCTGAGAATTTTAGAGGATTCCTTGAAAACGATACAGTGTGAAAACCCCACTTGACACACTCCTGGCTGTCTCAGGAAATTACAGTTGGCTGCAGGGGAAAAAAAAGAACGTGATGCTTTCTTAGTTTATTTTTTACTGTTTCTCAGTTTTCCACCTGCTTTTTCTGTGACGTACAGGCTTTGCAGGGGGGCAGGTTAGGAGAGAAGAATGGCTCCTTGAAAGCCACCTCTGGCATGACTATTACAAGAGACAATGAACTCGAACATGCTTCTCTCCCTTTTTTCCTCCAAAGATCGTGAACTCGAAACTCAGTTGTGCATGCATGAAAGTTCTATAAACATTACTTAAACAGCAGCCAAAAGACCTTTGCCAGCTCTGGCCTACTTCTCCCCTTGCAGGGGCTCAGCACTCCCACTCAGTTGACTACTTGTCCTACTCTTTGCCCTCTCTGCTCTGCTGCAATCGTCCTGGAATTTTCCTCTATGCAACTGCTGTCCAAACCAGCTGCACCCACTACATCTTCAGCAGTGGACCGAGGAGGGTATTAATCATATTTTTGAGGAGGACACTCTGCTATTTATCTCCCTGACACCTCCAGCGTTTGGGAGCCCACTGCAGCACACAGCCCATTGACTAGTAATATTACACATTACCGTGCTCCATTGCCTCTCCCTGCCCTCTTCATTGAGTGGCTGTTCAACAGTGGAGTTGTGTTTGTTCAATCAGACATAATTTATACCTTTTTTGTTCCTTCTGGAGAGCTCTTGCTAATTTTAAGTCTAAGCACTGCGTTTTCCATATAATTCTAGCTCCGACGTCACCGAGCTGAAGATGGTCGAAAAGATCTGATTTCAGACTTGTCCAAACTTGTTGGTTTTAAATCACCAAAGAGATGATTTAAAAAGCAAAGTGTCAAGGGAGACCATCTCATACTTCCTTTAAAGATCCAGGCTTTATTGCATGTCTAGGAATATGTATGTGTCCTATCTCCAAGGGGAATACCTGCAGCAGCACATGGTACTGCCATCCCCTGGCTATTGTCCAACATGCAAAGTCTGCGAAGGAGAAGAGATTAATAATTCAGTTAATTTATAGCAAGTGGGGTTTTTTTTGTTTTCATTTTTTAAAAGAAATTGATAGGAAGAGGAGTGTGTAAGGAAAGAAAGCTATTGTAGGATTAAATGCCTAATCATTCATCCTGGAGTTTGTTTGTTCCGCTTTCAGATTCATCCCGCTGTGTAATGAGAGCAGCTAGCTTAAGATCTGCCTAATTTTACACTGTTGAGACAATGTAAAGAAACAAAATATGTTGTGCTCTCAGATGCTTGAGGAAATGGATTACTTATTACACAATGTGGGGATTTTTTTCATGTAGAAAGGTTAAAATAAACTCAAAATTCGAAAGAAATTAAAAACCCACCAGGTTTTTACCTTTTCTTCTCTGGATGGAATTTCTGAGGGATGTAAACTGATGAAATTTCTGGAGGAGTTAAGCCAATTTAGCTGAGTTAAGGGTTTAGCCCATGAGGTCCCAGCAAATGGCCCATGGGATGAACAGATCCCTCTGGTGCCAATCACTGTGGTGTATAATAATACTCTGTATTTCATTCTAGCTTCTGTTCTCTCCACTCCAGTGGAACTGCTCTTGCCAAGGTCTCTAGTAAGCTCTTCAGGGCCAAATCTCAAGGCCATTATTCCGTTCATATGTTCTTTGACATTTTGGCTACATCTGACAGACCTCATTATAATCTCTGTCTTGAAATCTTGGTTAAAAAGGCTCTGTCCTGGAACCTGTTTCTCCTATTCACTTTCTGTTTGCCCCTACAGTGACCTTCTTGGGCCACCTTTTTTTTTAAGTTTTTTTTTTTTTTTAACTCTTCAAGCAGTGTTCTCTGAACTCATATTCATCCACATCCAAATAATTTCCATTGTAATAATAATTTTGGCTGTTATCACGCCTGCTTCTTTCCTAATGGAGATACTGCTGCACTGGCTTGCCTTAGAGCAGCCAAGCCTAGACATCTGCTCATCTCTTTGACATCTCATCCCAGATGCTTTGTCACCAGGAAAAATTAATGTGGCTAAAATATTTTATTACCAGCCTAATCTCTTATTCAGATGTGCAGCCTGAGCACCGTGTTGACTGCTCCTTCCTTGTGCTTTCTTGCTACGTCTAGAACTTGCCTCTTCTTCTCAGGTTCTGGAAATCCCCACTTTTTTCCTTGTGTGTGAATCGGAGCCGAGCTGCAGCCCCTCCTGAGGTGCAGTTTGTGGAAGAATCCAGGTCAGTGGATGAGGTGGGCATGGAGCAGGCCCATGTGGTTGGCATGCAGCCCTGTGGGAGATATGGCATATATGCAATTAAGACAGAATGCTCTGGGAATTGTGCTGCTACCCTCTAGCAAACCTCCACCGAGCATATGCAGATGGTGATTTGCAGAGGATTAGAATTTGGCCACGTTTTGTTGAATATTCATGAGGACAGTGAACGATACCTCTCTGTCCCTGCACTGGCCTCTACCACATTTTGAGACAGTCCCCCAGTGCACATTAGTGGAACTTGACTAAAAAAATTCTAAACCTTTCAAAACCAACTGGTGTGATTGTTCTTAGAAATGGCTGAACTGCTCGGTAGAAGCTTCTCGGGTTTTTTCAGCGTGAAACAATAACAAACCCAACAGCTCAAACAGACACTGGAAAGTTGTAGTCCACTGCAAACAACCTTCACTGGGACATGCTGTCACTCTTATATCTCTTTTCAATACTTCTGCTCTGAATTACTTTGTAAATTTGAAAGTGAGGCAGAAGTGATGATGAGTGTCTTCTTCCTCACGTGAAATCCCATCTTTTTCTTTCATCTCAGGTGTAAAGCTGAGCACAATTAGCCAGAGAATTAAGGTTCGGGGAAACATGTTTGTTGTAAGAAGACAAAGAAATGAGCTTTGCATTGTACCTGAAGCTGTGCATTGTGTTCCCTAGTCAGCTGTGGGCTTGGAGTCGAATTCCTCTCCTGCTCACTGGAAGCTTTTTAATTAACTTTCAGGGCAGAAAATTTCATCTTTCTGCACCTCTGTACCCTTGATGAGGTTCATACTGACTTCACAGGCCTGGTATCAGCCTCTCTTGATTAGTGCTCACAAAGCCCAGAGAGGTGATTTCATAGGACTGCAAACGTTTTTAATACCCAGCTTCAAAGTTGGCCCCGCTTTGAGACAGAGGTTGGACCAGATGACCCTGCAGCATCCCTTGCAACCTAAATTAGTCTATAATTCTGTGATCAGCGTTCTAAGTGGAAGAAACTCTGATGGAAACACACATAAGCTCCTAAATGTTAAGGACAGGTATGATCCTAGGCTATCACATAGCAAAATAAGCCAAGTTCATCTAAACTGTTTGGGGTCACTCAGTGAGGGGCAGTAATGATTTATAGTCTAAACTCAGTCACTGAGGATCCTCTGATCCTACCTCAGACCTTGCCAGCAGGCCAGCCCAAATAATACATTGTTATTTGGACTACAGTCACCACAATCTTCCCTAAAGAAGAAAATGAGCAGAGTTGTCATTATTCCCACGTGTGCCGTGCGTGAGTTCTAACTGGTTTTGTACAGAAACAACGAGAAGAAGCAACTAATGCAGTTATTTTAGAATAAAGAGTTTCATAACACTTGATGACATAAAAGGGCAGTCCACAGTTGGAAACTTTCTACTATATTTGTCCTCTGATTAAAAAAAAAAAAAAAAAGAAAAAAAAAGGAAAAAAATCAGCCCCCAGACCAAAACCTGAAAACAAATCTGAAGGGAAGGAAAGCTTTATCATAGCTAAACATGTCACAGCGGGATAATGGGAAAGGTTTGCAGCTGGGCTGGGTCGAGTTAGCTGTGCAAAACAGGAGATCTTGTTTCAGAAGCAAAGGACAAGACAAGGAGCCTCTCTGGATTCAGATGAAGAGTAAATCTCTTGACCTCTAGGCCTGTGCTAGCCTCTGTGAAATTCAGATCTCAGGACTAAGTAAGAGCTGATTGAGCAGAAGATGAGGCTTGTCTATTACATCCTCACTTTTTAATTAGATCTTCTGGCTGCATGTCCTTTGATCCTGAGCTGTACGTGACAATAAACATATTGACAATGGGGATTACATCAGGCCACTGTCTTTTCCAGCTGAGTGAGGGTGGTTTTTTTTTTTTAATGTGTAGGAATTTTTCTATGCAAAAAAAAGTTATTCTGGCATGATCTGAAGAGGTTTTAAATGCAGATAGTTAAGCTGAATAAAAGCCTGTATGGATAATTTTGCTTTGGCATAACGGCAACTTACTCAAAGTTCATTAAATCCTTTTCTAATTAACATTAACTAATTCAAATTAAGCTATTACACTGCAGTAAACGTGTCCACATAGCTATGTGAACCAGCCTAACTCTTACTTTAAATTCTCACTGCAGGTTGTGTGGATACAGCTTCCTAGGCAGGGGAGCTGAGTACCAGGCTAGAGAGTGTGACAGATGACAGCATCCATGAGCAATATCAGTGCGCTGCCATCTTTAATTTTCTCCTTTCTCTTTGTGTCTAAATAAGACAGCAACAGGAAAGCCTTTTTATATACTTGTTTGCTGACATGTTGGTTTGCCAGATTCAGCAGTTTTTAAGCATTCTTCACACCAACTTGCACTTCGTGGAGCGTTTTGATTTGTATCTCCTAACTTGAAAGCATTCACTGCCTTCCCTTGGCTCTTCCTGTCCTGGTAAAAGAACAGGATCATCTGTCCTGGTGAGCTCTGAGAATGGTCCTGTACATGTATTTTCCTGTGCTGCCTGCCACCCTCCAGAAGCATTCAGGGGCCATGTAGGAGTGAAACAATCCGTGGTCCATCCCTATTCCGGCCCTCCACGGAGGGTGGGAAAGATCAGGAATGCTTCTGTTTTATCATCCTCTACTTAATGTCACCCTGTGAAAGGATGCCCTGATGAAGCTCAGAGAGAATATGGGCTAAATCAGCTTGCAGTCAAAGGATTTATAGCTGAATAATTAAGCCCAGACTAACTTCAGGGCACTTCCCTGGATGTGAACAAAAGCTTGTAGCTAGAACTATAAATTGAACCCACCCACCTGAAATGCTGCCAGCAAATCTGCCAAAGCACCTTCCTGTGGAGAGAAACCTCCTCCTGCAGGTCTTGTAAATGAATTAATTATGTGTCTGTTGAAACAGAGTAAAGGTTCATCAGTAGTGCTAATATTTGGAATAACAAAGTTGTTAAGTTTGCTGCAATCCAATGTTACCTAGTGCTGTTGGAGCTCACAGCTGTCTCCTAACACTCTTGTTTGCTGAGTTCCACACACAGAAGGACCCGGGTGTGTCTTGGGGATGTGGTGAGGTGTGGTTTTTAATAGTTGTTATGTTAATAAACATTTGGACTAAAGGAATCCATCAGTAGTTTCTGAAAATAACAGCCTTGCTACCAGCGGGTAACCAGAAATGCATAGACGAGCTGTTTGGGTTGCTTTTTTTTCCTCAAAAAAGAAAAATCCCACAAGACTGTTGAACAATTACAGCTTAATTTACGAAAAAAACCTTAAATGTATATTGTCTTGTGAGCCATTTAGTCCTATTGTCTTCAAATGAAAGCTTATTCATGTGCTTAACTCTATACAGCAGCTTAAAGGCTTCATTGAATCAATCCCGAGACACTGAGGAGACCTTTGCAGAAGTAACTATTGATAAACACAGGTGAAACTTGGGAAAAATAGCAAAGAGCAACAAATCTGCCAGCAGCAGAAATTACTTTAGAGCCTGGGCTGTCTAGGACTGTCATTAAGGTGACCACTTGGGAAGATATCGGGACGAGAGGTTCCTTAATAGTACTTAGGGTAGGCACAGCAAATTGGGTCTGATCCAGCAGATATTGGAATGCTTCTTTTCTGGGCACTTCAGTGACAACGATGCCAGCAAAAGGAAGGTAGTTCAGAAAAGAGAGAAATAAATAGATGAGGAAGCTTGAGAGAGTGACTTGTGAAGAATGAACAAAATGTGCTCGGATTAATAAAGAACTGTGAAGTGATACCTGTCCCACATCATGGGTACACCTTGCTGGTGCTGCACGGGTGTAAACACCAAAGTCAAAGGGTTACTGAGGCCACCAAAGCTCACAGTGACGTGAAAAAAACTAAAAATGGAAAATTGAGGTTCAAAGTCGGTGGGGTTGCTCTGGAAAATGCAAAGTGTCCAAATGGATGAAGGATCACAGACACAGAGGAATCTGTGAGGGCTTTGGAACTGAGTCACAAGGGGGCAAGGGCAGGGGAGGAGAGCAAAGAGGAGAGGGAGCAGCAGAAAGAGAAACCTGCTGTGGTGGTTTTTAATAGCCAGAGCCACCAACCTGAATCCATCCCAGCCCTAATGACTGGACAAAATCCTCTGGCACGATGTGTGATACCATCGAGTGTGTTACCGTTGTGTGACACTCTGACCTAGCCCGAGTGACACCTCATTTACCCAACTCAAGAATGCAGTAGGAGAGATGAAGGCAGTTGGCTTTTCCATACCTAATACCTCTGCACTGGGACTCTAATAACCCATGTGAACCTCAAGATAAAAAATAAAATAAACCTTATTTTCACTAGCTTTTTCTTTTAAATGTTGGTAGCACCTTTCAAGCAGTGACAGATCCCAAAGCCCATCCCTCCTGTAGCTGCAGGTAATATCCTGATGTTCCCTATGGGGTGTTGGCAGATACTGTATATTTTAGCACATTTTGACAGGCCTCTACAGCATCCTTGAATCAATCAAGTTCTGCTAAATCTAATAAAAAATTTACCATTAACTTTTAAATCATAGTTAGAAAATTGTAAAAGAAGAATGGTAGCAGTCCTGCTGTCTTGGTTTGAGGAAGATACATGCTTTTCTGTCAATCTCTGTATCTTCACAAGAGTTATTTTCTTAGTCAATCCCCTTTGTGTCTGGGAAGTCTTATTATCACTTTGCAATTAAGAAATGAGTGACAGTTTCGTTTTGAGGACATAGGAAGGGGATCTGATGACTCTGGGTACATGAATATTTTACCTCCATTTGAGGCCCACCTTGGGTCAGATCTGCAGAGATCTCAAGTAGAATTCCTCAGCTCTGTTGTAAGCAGTATTTCTGAGAGCAGCAGTATTTGAGATTGAATTAATAGGAAAATTATGTTCTCCAAACCATATGAAAAAGTGACTTGTCCTGGATCTCTTGGGGCTCAGCCTAAACTCTTCTAGATCACAAATACCTACCAGTCCTAATGAAATTCAGTAACCCTCTCCCTTCCAGACACAACACTCATTACACCTAAGTCCCTGACACCGTAATTTTATTAGTAGTAGTACACAAGATTTCAGCCTCCTTGGGCTGCTCTAACTGTGCTGCAAACCTCTTTCCAGCTGTCGTGCAGATTTATTCAATGTTTCTGTGTCAGGGCTAATGAGAATTATTGAATTGCACTTCATGATACAGTTGTGGATTCAGCAGGGGAACGATGGGGCAGCTCTTCACCCCTTTCTCCAGGTTCCATGTGCTCCTGCATGGATATGGGATTGGCTGGGTGACAGTGCATGCCCTGGGCAAGCAGGATGGTCTCTGCTCTTTCATGCTGAGGCATTTAATGTATAAAAACAGGAGCAATGTGAGCTTAGGATGTGAAATGTCCATTTGCAAAAACTGGGAGTAGGTGGAAATACAGGTTCTGGTGCTAAAGGAGGTATTTCTTCCATCTGAGTGCCCACGTAGCAGGAGTAGCATCTGACAGTGACCCAAAGAGGAATGGGTGTCTTTTGCTGACGAAAGAACCTGATTGCAAATGTTGTCATTCCCTTACGTTTGTGCACGGCAGCCCATAAGCTCAAGTTTTCTGGTTGAAGGGCACTCTTTTCCCTTCTTTTGTTTGCACTGGAGGCCTGATGTGGAGTCTGCTGAAAGGAAAAGAGAGATTTCCAGTGTGTGAAAGAGCTGTAGAGTCCAGTCCGATATACAGGAACGCGCACAGGAATTGCAGTATGTTGTATATGCACACGCTATCCAATCACACATATGCATGCGGATATACTGTTTACACGCGTCGATGTTATGCTGTATGTGTTTTTATTGTCATGGTTTGTAATCCCACCATCATTCAAAGTCTTACCAAATAGCTCTGTGGGCAGCGTGCCAACTTCTTTCACATTCCTGCTAAAGTCACTTGGAATATATCTGAACGTGGCAAAACGCATTTGCCAAGTTATGTGCATAAAAACATCCTTTGATCTTTCAGACTCATAAATATGTAATAAAGTACATGATTGCCCTGCTGATCTGTCCTCCATCAATCTTACATCCCTCTTTTATTGATTCATCAAAATAAGATACGATCAAGGTACAAAAGAGTTAAAGAAGCTATTTATTTTAATGTTTCCTTGGAGGGCTTGCATGTTATTTTGAGTACAAATTATATATATAATATTTCATGAATGATGTTTGAAGCATTAAAAATCACCTCTGCACTTCAAGTTAACACAAAACTCTGGCCGTCAGCCATCTTTTATTTGCTTTTTTTTTTTTTCCTTCCTTTTTTTTTAAAGGAACATTGCAAGATGTGGTGTCATTTTTCTATGGCCATACTTAAGGGTTTTTTGGGTTCTATTTTTAAATCACGTACTCAACTGGTATTGTAATCCAACTTTGAAATGTTCAGGAAATCATACTTTGCAGTAGGTTTAGTATATGGGCTCTCTGGATTGGGTAGTGAGTCTTTTCCAAAAGCAGGGATTATCCTGATTTGTACTGAGGGTAAAATGAGAACTGTGAAGGCCCAGGGAGGTATTGTAGGAGTAATAACAGAGGTAAAAACTTGGCCTAAAAATACACATGATAGCAAGCCTTGCCTCTGCCTTGGAGTTTCTGAGATGTCTTTAAATGCCCTGGTTCAGGCTTTGGCTCTATCAGGTGTAAAGCCACTGAAGCCAATAAAAATGAAATGTATTTGGATAGAGGAAAAATTATGTAAACCATAAATAGAGCAAGTTACATAGCAGGTAATAAAATCTACATTTTGTTCCACAAGGGAGAAATCAGGTGGAGTCCCTAAGTTGGTCTTGCTGGGAGGAGAAGCACTTTCCCTCTTGATGCCACAGCTCCTGAGTTAAGGGACCATCTGAGCTTGCTTTGACATATTTAGTGCATCCAACAGGGGCTGGTTTATGGCAGCCAGTGCATTTTTCTCAACCACTTTATGGCGCTTACTCTTCGGAAGTGTAAAAGCATCCAGTTCTGAAGATGCACCGATAATGACTGAAATAATTTCTGAGCAAGACCTGCCAACCAGGTAACAGGGAGTGAGCTTCAGCACACTTCTCTGAAGCTGTAAAATATGGGGGGAAAAGTGACATGGGTGCAGATGAGTTCACTTCTTTGTCAGGTTCTCTCTTGGCCTGCCATATGAGTTGTAGAGTCTGGGAAGGTGGAATCATTTTTATGCAGTTCTTGTCGTGAATCCGCCAGCAGTAACAGGCAGAAAAGACACAGATTATTGTGTGATTTTATGATAATCAAGACGCTTAGCTGACTTGGAGACTGAGAGAGAAAAAAGAGGTGCCAAGTGCTTTGTGATGTTTGGCATCTCCCCTTTGAGGGTCATCACACTTAGAAAACATTAATTAAGTTTCAAGTCACCCAACAATAGGAAATGTTGTTACCCTTTCCTTTCACCACTGAGAACTGAGTCCAAGTTCTGTAATCGACAGTATGGAGCGAACCACTGGCTGAGCTGGAAAAATTATTCAGACTCCTGACTCTCAGCTCTGTGGTTAGGCAGCAGAAAGCATTGGCTTTTCCTCACTTCCAGTCAGCAGCAGATTATGGCTTCACGTTACGCTAGGAAATGCTGTCAGTGTAACAACCTTTGGAGCTAGCAAGCCATATGCTGATTTCTGTGACGTGGGTATAACAAGAGAAGGGGTTTTGCACTAAGGAGGAAGAGCACAGCCTCCTCCCGCCAGTCACGCGCTGCGCAGGCTACGGGAGGATTTGATCCATCTGGATGCATTCTCTTGTCTCCCACCCCGCTTCCCTGAAGACTGGTTGTCCTCCTTTGACCTCCTTCGGGTTCCTCAGTGTTTGTCTTGTGGTCCTTTCTGCTTTCCTATAGGTCTTGCCAGCATCCCTCTTTGGTGCTGAGTCTCCAGGCCTCACACCTTCCCTAGGTGAGAAGGAAATCCCTTTGATCCTCCCCAGTCACACATTTTCCTTGCAGAGACCTGCAGGTCAATAGCTGATGAAGCCCAGCACTGAAAAGGAAAGGGAGGAAGCTCTCCTGTGCTTTTGTGCCAACCTCGAACCTCAGTGTGATCCCAGGTTTGTTCTGCTCTCCTGGCCAGGTGGCATCCTTCCCTCTGCTGGCTTTCATTTGAGTAACTTCCCTGGCACCGTTCACTGGGGCAGGTCCCTCTGAACTGGGGGCAGCCACAGGAAGGAACCATCACGGATGGACCATCGTTTGTGCCAGTGGGAGGAGAAGGCTTAAAACAGTTGCCAAAGTGCAGGCAGCAAATCAAAGTGGGGATGGACGTGCCACCACTGCCCGTGCCCAGGGCAATGACCCAGCGAGGGTGAAACAGCCACTGGTGTGGTGACACTGGTGTGGTGACACTCCCTGCAGCCACCAGAGACATCATGCTGGGCTTTGGTCAGTGATTATTCTTTTGTCTGTGTTACTGATGCTGAATCATCGTCGTTTGGCTTCTGAAAAAACAGATTTGCTGATTGTTCTTTCTTGTGCAGTTCTCAGAGGTCATATCCAAACAATATTTTGGGTCAGAGCATCTCTGTTACGAGCAATACAGAGGTAAATCACTGCAGCCTCTGCTTGACATTCTTTTTGTGGAAGAAGCTGGGCTTCTGGGCCTTTATTTATTATTAATCAAACTATTGGAAGAACTTTTATGTTACCAAAAAAAAAAAAAACACTGGAGGATTAAAATCTATCATTACATGTTCTTTATTCAGTCAAGAAGGCAGGGAACAATTAAAAGAGATTTTTCTAAAATCTTTCTGGAGTTCACAGACAATAACCCAAACCAGAGCAGAGAACAGGCACAGCAGTTAGGTGTTAGAATGATTTTTGTTCCTCGTTCTTATAGATGTTGCAATTGTTATTTGAATAACTGCCTTCTATTGTTTTTTATTTTTATTTAGTGCTTATCCCATTTATTTCACATTCAGAAAGCAATTTTTGCTGAACAGAAAACCTGCTTCCTGAAACCTTCTGCTTTTCCTACTGTAACCATTCAGGAAGAGTAATTAAAGCCAACAACTTTCGTTTCTTCAAACAACCTTAAAGAACCCCCCAGGTGGGACAGCAGTGACACACAATGAGTCTGGTTTAAGTACCTGAGATATGAGCCTCTGATCCTACTTTAATATTAGTCACATCTTAAAATGAAAGAGGAAATTGAAACAGGTTTTGTTTCCATAATTGTTTTTTAAAGCTAGCATATTAAATCTTGGTGAATTATTTAGTAGGAAGGATGACTCTGCACCTTTGATTTGTAAGCTGAATTTTTATTCTTAGCTGCTTTTTCCTGGCAGGATTAAATGCCAGGTTCTCAGCTCTCTGTGGAATTAGTAAAATCCTGTGATAGATTCTATAGGAAATTAAAACACAGTGGAGAGAAGACAATTGCTGGAAATGTTACAGGTTTGTTTTCACAGGATTCCTTGGTAGATGTTTTCATCATGCATTTTTCCAATTTTTACCAAAATTTTCTCTTTCTTCACTAACCTCAGAAAAAGCTTAACATAACACTGAGAAGACTCATGCTGGTCTATGAAACTATTCTGATTTATACCTGCTGCAGCTGTGCTGCAGGATATTTTGTGTGTGTGCTGCTAAGGCAGGTTGCTGGGCAAAGGAAAATGCCATTTTCTGGTAAAGGATTTGCCACCTTGTGGTTGAATGAATTCAATGGAGGAGCCCGGTGCTGAGGATGCATGGAAGACCAGGAAGGTGCCTCTGCTAAATCCGGGGCAGTAATTTAGCTAGCAGTAATTTAGGTAGGAGCCACCATGGGGGCAGTGGAGCCTCTAATAGGGATATAGCCAGGAGAGGTTCGGCTTGGAGATTAGGAAAAATTTCTTTGCTGAAAGAGTGGTCAAGCCTTGGAACAGGCTGCTTGGGGCAGTGGCGGAGTCACCATCCCTGCAAGTGTTCAGAAAATGAGTAGACGTGGCACTTTGTGACATGATTTAGTGGGCGCAGGGGTATTTGGTCAAAGGTTGGACTTGGTAACATTGGAGGTCTTTTCCAATCTCGGTGATTCTGAGATTTTGTTTAAATATCAAAATTAAAATGGCAAGAAAAACCTTTATCATGTCTCCTTTTACTGGCTAGAGACAGAGCCTAGATGACTAATTAAGACTTACAGATTTATAAACTGACAGAGATGGCTGAAATGTGGGTGATGGAAACTGTCCTTTGTGTCTGTGTTTTCCTCTAGAAAGACAAAAGGAGTGAAATTTCTGATTTTCAGGGCATTTGTGCTTAGCAAACCTGTTACACCTGACCCCACCTTTATGCCTTAAGTTTCACTTTTCAGTCTGTGGCCTGAGGCATCATGTCAGGCAATTCCTAAAGATGGTCTTTCTTCTGTCCTCCCACCTCTACTTCCCATGTTCATCCTGAATGCATTCTCATCATCGGGTAGTTTTATTAAGGAACCAAGGGCTAAGAGTAAGTTTGGAAAAGTAAAAAAAAAGAAAAGGATATGTTAAACTTAAAAAGTACAAATGTTGAGGGGGAGGAAAACAGTTTGCCCATTTGCCCTTCAGTGTGGGGGTGGGGGAGAATAAGAACGAAATTAATGGGTCAGCCCCCTTCAGTTAAATTTGAATTTATTTGGGCACTTTCTGCACTCAGAGAGAGCAAAGAGCAGTAGAAGAAATAATTATGATATTTTTCTTCTTACTGTGACTGGGCATGAGTTAATGCAGACTTCTGAGCTGACTTACTAATAACATGCATTCCAAAGGGTCTGTGCATGTTTCCAATTTAGAGCTGTAAATTAGATTTTATCCTCAACTTGGCATCCATAAAAGACATTCATGGAATACACCTGCATAAAGGTCCTTATTCATCTCTCTCAGCCCTATTTAGGGTTGCTTTTAGGCACTGTAATAGAGTGCAGAACCAAACTTTACCTGTGAAATCCAGTGCCTTGAAGAGGCTAGAGAATAACAATACTTTTTATTTATGACTATCTTCCAGCTTCAGAGTCCTTTGCCAGTTTAACTGGAATTCCAATAAATGGGGATGCTTTGATTATTTAATGTATCTCATAGGAGTATCTTTGTTTAATCTCTTCAGGCCTTGCAAGGGAGCATAAGATGGCTTTGATACAGAGGATTGGATCCATGATATCAGAATGCCTTAAAACACGTTTCTCTGTAGCTTCTCTATCTACCATGTCTGCTTTCTCCAGAGTTGTTGCTATGAAAATTCTTACAGCTGTGGCCTTTGGTGGGGCTAACACTGCTGTACCTGCAGGAAAAACCACATATTCAAATGTCAGTCTGCAGCATCACGCTCTGCTTTCCCTGGCGGAGGAGCATCGCTGTCACACAGGCTCTGAGCAGGGTGGCCCCTGTGTGGCCACAGTGATCTGACTGGAATCATTCTTCCAGGCGAGCTTGTAGTCTCTCCCTCTTCAAAGCAGTTATCCCAGTGCATCGGTGGGGTTGTTATCACGCTGTGCCTGTTTCTGGTGTGGCTGTCTACTCCTGGATGCTGTTGCAGGCTCGCTGCATCCCCGGGGCAGCACGGCATCGTCAGCTCATTACTCTGAGCTGTGCCCATCAGATGCAATCCATCTTCAGAGAAAGGGTTTTTGGCTCAGGGGGTGAATTTCCCGAGATCTGTGTGTGGGTTTCAGCCACATGGCTCCTATTGACTTTAATGGGAGTCACGCTGCTCGGGGTCCCTGCGCTCCCCTTGGGGTTACGCTCTCCCCTGATGTGTGTGCACTGCTCCACGCATTAGCTCTGAGGGGGAGAGCACACCTCTGCCCTGCCTCGTCAAGGAGAAACCAGCCCCCCTCTCCACCCTTGCCCCCACCCCTTTGGCCTTGTGTATTTATGGATAAGCAACAATGGAGGCTCATTTCTATGGTAAGTTAGCAAGATTTATACTAGAAATATTACATTACGAGGTTCCGACACGGTGCTATTTTCAAACATATCCACACTTTGCTGCAAGATCAGTGTGTCACCGAAATATTTCCTTTGAAGAACATGTTTCTGAAACACATCATAAAAAGTTCTAGCATTGAGATGTCTCCATTTGCGCCATCACGGTGCGGGTCAAAATGTCTTTATTAAAATAGGGTATTAGAAAGTTATACGTTTGACTATTTCTTTCTCTTTTTTGGAGTGGGGGGAGGATTCTATAAGAGATTCAGAAACCGGGCAGCATAGCTTTAATTGAAGGAGACAATGTTGTCAGTATATGTGTTCCTACAGTTATAAAGCCCAGCAGTATAGTATTCATCAAGTCTGATTCCACCTGACACTTGACTGAAAGCATTTTGCACTAATTTGCTTTGTGCTTGTCTAGTAAATCTAAAAAGAATGAGTGAAGGGGTGATAGGTGGCCATTAAACAGAATAAACAGCCTCTGGCAAGTGAATGAGTTTTACAGACTTGTTGCTTTTGGGAGGGGGCGGGTGAAGGGGAGAAGATTATAGGTCTTTGAATCAGCATGTGGCTGCCTCTATCACTCTGTAATCACAACTGTTTTCTTTGGCCCGGAGACCCATGTGCACCTCCAGAGAGGCTACTATGGTGAAGAAGGAAGCTCTGCCCCCAAACCTCTGCAGGAGAGCCCTCCAGACATATGATTCATATTCCAAGTGTGATAGAGGCCTAAATGGCAATTATTTTATCATATAAACACCAGTAAGATAGATTTCAGTCTGGGGCTGATTGCTTTCCTCAGATAATCCTTTTCAAATTTTCCCCTACATAAAATATAACAGCTTTAGGGTGTTTTCAGGTCCCCGCTTATGGTTCAACTTATGCTAAAAACCTTGGGCTTGTTGTCATCTTTGTCTGACTTCGCTGATAGCAGGCAGGAAATAGCTGTGTAAAGGCAGGAGGGGGTAAATAGCTGACTCTGTGGTCTGTAATTGGTTCATAGTTTTGGCCTGTGAAGAATAGAAAAGAAGGCAGAGGAGGGCTGGAAGACAGCCTAACAAGGAACACATGGGCATCTGAAAACTAAACACAGCTGGACCAAGAAGTACATTTGACCGCCCGTTCCCTGCTCTCAGACTTCTGAGCATTGTTGTTGTTACTGGGGAATATATAGCACCGGATTTCGAGGGGGTGGATGGGAACTTCGCTGGGATAAAAGGCGAAATATCATGACTAACAAGAAATCAAAACAAAAACTTCCTTTCTCCATGTACTTATTTATTTAGTTGCTCGCTAGCTTGAGGTTCTCTTATCTTGGCAACCTCGTTGCTGCATTTTTGCTGGAGGATGGTGTCCGCCGCAGAATGTCAGGTTTTCATTCCCCAAAAAAACCATGTTCAGCTTCAGGGGGGTTCTTTTTGCTTCCCCTTTTCTTTGTCATCCCTTCCCTTGTTGCCTTCAAAACACAAGCGTGGGTGGAAACTCCTGGGCTGAGAGAGGACATAATGAGCTTGAGAAAGAGGATGGCATGATGAAAAACTCTACCTGTCGATACAACGTCAAAGAGAGGAAGTTTTAATCCTCCCCCGCCGACCTCCCCTCGGAAGGTCGGCAGAGGAATCACTCCAACCCCAGGTCGTGCACCAAACCCGGGCAGAGGCTCTCTGTGGGATTCACAGACCATTTCTGTATCTGGGATAAGTCAGCTTTGTTTTGGCGGCTTCTAGGACAGGGGAAAAGCTTTTTCCTCTCGATGTCCCTGAATTAAGGGCTCTCATTACTTGAACCTCATTAAAATAATCTCTCATCTGTCCGTGTGCCGCGAGGAAATGGCTGATTCCTCCCCATTCCTCTCCCCTGCTATCTGCACAAATGTATTTTTCTTTTCTAAATTGAAAAAGATCTCGCTGCCGCTACACTTGGCTGTTTACATTTTTTAAAAAAAAAAAAAAAAAAAAATCAGCCCTGAACCCCCTGACTGCAGAGCTGCCATTAGCGTTGATTGTGTCCAGCAATGCACAGTCCACTTCAAGAAAGGCAACATCCTCTATTTTTTAAGCCAAATGTTGTGCACCGCAGCAAGAACAAACAAGAGTGACTTTCATCCTTCAAACACTGAAGCAGCTTTGCAAAGCCTGACATGAAAGGGCCTCCCTTGCTCTCTTGTCCATGTAGGCCTGGAAATGGAGCTGAAATGGCTAACAACATTGGTAATAATAGGGGCCTGCCTGGCATCAAGAGGTGAGCCGAAAGACTTCAAAAGCTGGCTCGAGCATGGCTGCAGGAGCATTTGCTCTGGGATTCAGGCTCCAACTTTTATTCTCTCCCTTTGAAGAGCTTACAATTGGGTGGAGGGTGGAAACCAAGCATTTTTGACATGAACTCTGCCATGGAAAATTATGAGAAAGACAGAGATGAAAAGGAATGTGTCCTGATTGTGCTGGCTATTTTTTTATTTTATTTTATTTTATTTTATTTTTAAAAGTCTGCAAAACAAGAAGCTAGCAGTACTATAATCATTGATCCTGAAAAGGTTCTTCAGAGATTAGTGCTATCAGTGCAATGTGAACCTCAAGGCTGAGAGGCAGAGTGGAGGAGAGAGACCCTTTTGCACTAAAATAACACAAGCTTTTAAAGGAATAGTGTATTACTCTGCTGAGGGGAAAAAAAAAAGAACATAATAGAAAAAAACTCCACAACACCTGTGCTTGAAAACAAACAAACAAAACAGAAAATTAATGGCAGGCTTGGCTTACCTCCAAATTTTGCATCACCTGAGGGTCCCAATTGTTTGAGTGTAGATCCCTCAGCACACTCAGACTCCTGTTTGTTTTGTAAGCTCAGATCACTCTTCAGGACTCTGGTGTTTGTTTTACTGCCTATAAACATGAAATAATTTCACTGAACCTGGAGAAGCTATTAGGGATTTATTTTAGTATGGGCAGCTATGTGGATATCTATGGGATTGCTTAATGTTTAAACAAATTGCTCTTGTTTTTTCATCCTTTTTATTTTTGGCAAAGGTTCATTAGTATCAAATATGCAACAGGCAGGTGGGCAGCCCTGCAGAAGGTCACCTGTCATTTCCTATTGTACCACTCTTTCCTGTTGTGTCAGCTCTGTTAATCTTTAATCATTGGGGCAATAGATAAAGAAGGGAGGTAAATAAGCTGGAAGTCAGTACGAAAATGGGAGGAAAAGCAGAGGACAGGAGGAACCACTCTCAGAGCCTGACCCTGGAGACCAGACCTGCAGTGAGACTTGGAGAGCAGAGTGGGGAATTAAGAAATAAAGGGCAGGCTGGAGTGGGAGAGAGATGGGTTGGAAGGAAGGAAGGAAGGAAGGAAAGCCAGCGGGTGGGAACATCCATTATTTGTAAGCCACCTGCACCTGGTGGGCAAGGGGAGGGTGTCCTGCACTGATCTATGGATGGAGAATAATGATATGAATAGAGGAACACTGAAGAGGCTGCCCAGAGGCTGTTGTAATGAATGGAAAGAGTTTGTTGGACATTTGAGTCCTCGAAAGCTGAACAAACACTTCCTACCCACTAAGCCACCCCCAGATGTTGTCACTCTGAGCGTGTATCAGTTTGACATTTTAAGATGAATATTCGGTATTCAGTGGCTCTCACTCTGTACTTTTGGCACTTTCTAGTGGTCCTGAGCGCTCCTTGTGAGCACAACTTGTTTTCCCTCTCTCGTTTGTAACCACGCCATAAGGGAGCTGTGTGTGCACAGTGCTCTCACCTATTTTTCTGTGAGTGGGGAGTCGTGAAGTGGCTGCTGTACATGATTGCCTGTCAGGCACCAATTAGCAATCCATTCAGAGTCTCTGAAGCTGTGATCCACAGCCAGGAGAGAGTTTGAGAACACTTGTTTTGAATTATCCTGCACAAATCTCATGCCATAGATCTACAGCAAAATGAGATCATATCCCCACGTCTTTTGAATATCAAGACATCCAGGTATTCTTGGTTTTGAACAAACAAAAACAAACTTAGAGTGAAGCTTTTCTTGTGGAAAGCAGTTTCTTTGACAGTATGTCTTATAAATTAATTTAACTCCATCTGAAATATGATTTGCTTTTATGTCTCAAACTACAATGACATGAGTATTTCAGTTGTTAAAATATAGATGTTAAACTGTTGGTTGCTGAGTTCTTAAATGCGTTACTGACGTGAGTCCTTCAGTTATTTTTTGCAACCTCTTTTCTCAAAGGCAAAGAGAAGCCTCTTAGCATTTCTAAAGCCCAACTTGCCAGACTGTTGCTGTTGCTGAAGTTTATATGTTAAATCTTCAAATCAATACTGATAGTTCTTAGCTAACCACTTCTCTAACTTTAGGGAGGGAGCAGAAGAAGAAAACAAAGTCCCTGAATTACTGGGACTACAGGTAGAAAGTGAGACTGCAGGGGGCTTCTAATGTGCTCTGAAAGCTGAGTGCTTAAAGCAATCAAAGGTAGGGAAAATCTAAAATAATATCTTCAATAACAATCTGTTAATTTGCAAGGACAAGGGAAAGAGCAGCCCTTGGTTGTATTGCTAAGTTTAAGAAATCTGCAAAGCACCAAAGCAAGAGGGAATCCAGCAGCAATTCCCAGGGCTCCCAGCTCACTCACTAGCTGACTTGATGAGCCTCTTTGATCTGGTATTGACATCATATCAGATCTCCTGCACTGTTTTGCCCACTTGCCAAAGCCAGCTTCCCAGAAGCGAAAATGTGCACTCGTTTCCTTGGGGTAATTTGAAACATTGACATGAAACAGATCTCTCGCTCTTCCTCTGCTGTGGCCTGCCTTTTGAGTAGTTCCTTCACTGGTGTCTCCTTAAAAATACTTGGAGGTCAGTGCCAGGCTGGAATTGCAGCGTTCTTGTCTATTGTGAGGGATGCGATGATTGGGTATTAAGTGGATGAATACCAAGAAGAGAAAAGAGAGAATATATAAGTTGGTTTGGGAGCCTGGGATTCAGACATCCAGGGTTTTTTAGATATCTTGTATAATGAACACAGACTTCATTAACCATTTTTGGCTACTCACAGATTGCTACTCTACACAGAATACTCACTGTTGTTTCAGTGAGACATGAAATTTTCGTGGTGAGGAAGAAATTATAAGTTTCCGGTGCAGTGTAACGCATGGAAAGAAGCCAGTGAAAAAAATGTTCCTCTTCTCTCTGCAAAGAAATTTTTGACACTGGAAATAAAAGTCTAATCTAAGTCAATGGCAAGCTCAAGTACCATGTTTACACAAATGCCAAAACAGCATGGGAAATATGCTGCTCTCTTCCCAACTAGCATTCCAGATCTATTTGTTAAAGAGCATTTCAGGCCCTCTTATGTTCCCTAGACTGTAATGTTAACCCTGTTTTCGCTTGATCCAGCGGCATTAGGCATATTTAGATCCCAAATTTCCTGCCCTCTCCCTCCCCCACCATTACTGGCTGTCATAGCTTGTTCATGGGGATACTGGACAATAAACTCACATTAATTATTAGTGCCCAAAACTGAGCCACCCCATGTAAAACTGTGCGGGAAGAGACATCTTCTTTTGGGAAGGAAGTGGAGCAAATATGGGTACCTCAGGAGTTTGGGGGCAGTGGCTGGATTTCTTTTCTACCCTCTCTCCCTTTTGGACATCAGTTGACCAAGATTTTTCTCTAGTTGGTGTACGTTTCTTTCTCATTTAGTCAGCACTACTGGGGAGGACATACGGATGGAAAAGTAGTGCTTTAAAAAGTTGCAGTGGCAAAACTTCTTTTAACCAAATGGCTAGTCATTAATCTTAAATACAAGTATCAGAAGGAAAAAGATCTTTGTTGGGGGTCAGGAGTAAAGGCATCCAGGTTGTTTGTGAATTATTAAAAGCTAGAGTTCACTGAGCATCTGTCTTGTGCGTTTTAATTGTATCGCCATGAACCTGAACTGTGGGGCCCTCAGCGAGCCCTGCTCAGTTGTGCTGGCTCACAAAGTTCAGGGCTGGGTTGTAAGTCGTTTTTATTTAGCACCTAGTGACAGCAAGTACTGTAGGTGGAGAAACATTAAGTGCCACTTAAATCTGTTCCTGTACGTCTTACTGGGAATATACTGGGGTGAAACTCTGGCTCTGAATTCACTGAGAGTCATTAAAGAGTCCCCCTTGGCCTTTTTTAACACATACCTGACCGTGCCACTGGAGAAGCCTCAGCTTCCATCCAGCACTCCACAGTGACTGCTCAAATCCAAAATCAACACACCACAAAGTCAATGCTACCAACTATTGATTGGGAAAACCTCGGTGTTCTTGACTGTGCCAAGACAGAAACCAAGGGTGACACTGGTTTGGAATCAGAAAATGTGTCTAAAAAGGGCTGCTGAAGTTCCACGTTTTCTGGGAGCACGTCTTGACTAAATGTAAGTGCTAAAGGTGCCGGAGTTGGGATGTGTGGACAAGTGCATCCATCAGGACTCACTTCCTTTTCAAAGGCTGAGTGAGTTTTTTCTTTGTCTGCCCTGGGAAATTTGTCCAAAACATTAGGAAACGAAATAAAATACCAAAGGTGGGCTTTTCTTGGGTGAGCCTGTCCCTAGAGAGAAAGCAATCGTTTTGATCTGAGCGCTTGCCCAAGCTGCCAAAGTCCATTTGAGCTGGCTGAGAGAGGCTTGGTGCACTGTTAATGCAGTGAAATGTAGCACAAGTATTTGTTATTGCAGCGAGTATCAAAGGAGGCAGGACGACTTTGCCACTTACTCTAAAGTGTTTCCATGAAAATGGAAATGAATGCTACAGGGGTCTGTTCCCTCTGAATGCACAGGGGAGCGAGGCGCTGAAGGGTTGCTTTCATTATACCATTAACAGGGCGAGTTACTTACTTTCTTTTTCCCTCCATCCCTCTTCAAAAGCGCAGGGGCTCGAGGCTCATTCTTTGGGTCAGGCAGGCAGTGCTGTGTGTTCCCCGCCAGCCAGGGCAGTAAATCCCGCTGCTGTTCCCAGATGCCGTCGCTGGGCCCAGCAGAAATCCATCCTTTGTCGTCATTCCAGCTGCGCTTTCTCCGCGGGGAGACGGCAGTCACCCGTTTGGCGAGGACGGGCAAGCTGTAACGTCTAGCCAGAAACATCCACCGTAAACCATCGCTTCCTGTTATGACACTCACGTGTCTAAACTTACTGATTTATTTGGGTGGAACTGTCTAACCTGCTCGAGGAAGAGTGGACTCAGCAGGTACTAAGTCATGTAACAATAGGAAGCATCAAAATACAACCCACAGTGTTAGATCTGGGAATGAATCTCAGTTTGGATTTATTCTTTAAAAGCGATCCCATGCATTAACCAGAAATATCTTTCCCATTTCCATTTTTTTCTTCCATTTTAAAAACTATTATTAGTATTCATATCATCTGGCCACAGCTTTTTCGTTTGTGTGTTTCCCTGATTAGCAGTGTAGAAATTTTAGAAATTGCAAATCTGGAACTTGGGCCACCAAGGATAAAAGGGAGAGTATTCTGTTTTGATTTTTACATCTGTCTTGATTAGGGAATTCTTTCTTTGTCTGGAAGCAATGTGATCTGGTTGTTAGAAAAGTGAAGATAGACCTTGGGGACACTTGAGTTCTTTCCTGGCCCTGTCACTCAGTCAGATTCTTTACACCTAAATCCACCCTTTGGGTTTATTAGTGGGTATAAGAACACCTATCCAGCTTTCCCGTGTGCTGTGAAACTTAATTTATATTTCTGAAGCTCTCTCAATTTGTCACACTGGAGAGCTTGTGTAAAGCATGTAACTACTGATTTTTAAAGGTGTAAGGTAGTTTTCCCTCCTATGAACATTAATTTAAGTTGATCACATTCAGTGTACAATCCCACACTATTTTTTTTTAGAAAATATTGAGTTTAGAAATTCGCTGTGAGTTACATCTTTGCACCTGTAAATAATAATATCATGTATATGTGAGCATATATGTGTGTGGCCATATGTGGCTGTATATATTTATATATTCATGGTTATACACACACAAGCAAGAGAAGAGATAGTCTTTCCAAATAGTCTGGAAAATCTCCGGGACTCCACAGCTGGCAGTGCATTTCTTTTATTTAAGGAAAACTTGGGCAAAAAGCTTATGTGCAGTCAAAAACTTCCCAGCTATAATTAATTAATAGGAACTGTAAACAGATCATGAAATATTTTGTAGTGCTTAATACATAGAAATGTCCTGTTGATGCTAATGAAAAAGTAATGCCTGGAATATTTCACATTGCAGGGCCTGGGGACACAGATCCATGGAAAAGCAATTCATACCAAACTGCTTTACAAGTGCAAAAATTCTGGTAGCCTAAAGCTACAGCACTACATAATTGTACAGGGGAAAAAAAAAAAAAAAAAGGCAGAAAAAACCCCCCAGCCCTCCTCTGCCCTGTGTTTGCATTTTTTTCAAGCTCTGGTAATGGGTCATTCTCTCAAAAAAATGATGACACCAATATTTCAGCAGAAAGGATTTTTAATCTGCCATATTCTCAGTGTAATCTAGACAGCTCCTCATTACCTCACTGCATAGTCTATCATTCCAGCTGATTCTTGAGATCTGATCAGTGCAAGAGAAGTTAAGGAAATGTCTGAAGACCATGAAAATCCAACCCTCTCCCCTGGAGAATAGTCTCTTAATTGTAATAGCCCATTTTAATCATTGTGATTGTTTAAAATATTATGAACAGAGGGAAATAAGGAAGATAATTGTACTTCAGCAGCCACAATCTTTTGTTATCACCTAAGCTTACTGGAGATTTAGCTGTGTATAGTCCCAATACTTCCTTCACATACCAAGTGGCCTTAATTATGTGGGCAGCTAGAATTCCTCTTGAGAGAGAGGCTTGGGTAGCAAAACAGCAGGTAAGAAATGCCTCTTCCTTACTTCTTTGTTTCTTCCCAGTCCCCCGTAGCTAAGGCTGCATATGTGGCTGTCTCTGTCTTTGTGACACTTTAAATGTGAAACAAGTAATTTAGTTGAAAATTTTCTGTTATTTTTTTTACATGCTTCATATGCTGGGTTAAAATCCATTAGCATATAACAAAAATCGGAGCAGATGTAGTGCAACAGATTCCTTAAGGGAGTCCATATTTTTACATATTTTGTAATAAGGAAACTGTCACTCCCAGATGGTATCTAGCTAATACTGGTGGTTTGCTTGCTGATAACATACTAAAAAATAAAATTAATTGTATTCTATTTGATGACAATGAAGCCATTATCATATATAATTCACTCTTAAAGCAAACGTCCAAATGATGGTCCCTTGCAATAACTAAGCTTTCCCGGTCTCTGCGCCTGTCCCTTCTCTTCTACCTCAGAAATTCTTTCAGAATTTGTTGCAGCAGAAACCTCCAGCTGCGAAGTGTAACAGCCGTTCATTAGCAAAGCTGGAAACCAGTGTTAATTTGTGCAGGGAATCTGGGCCAGCAGCACCTCAATGCACTTACCACGGGCTTCATCCTTCACCTGTGGTTCTCAAACTGCTCTGGTTTGGATGTCACTGTTATATATCACAGCAAAAGGAAACAATTAACCTTTGCAATAATGCCACTGACCGGTGCCTGTCTGGTAATGGGCTTGAGAAGTGCAGGAAGTATCCGGAGCTGATACTTGCTGTGAAAATGAAATCAGTAATCCAAGGTTTTACACAAACACACAACACTGCTCTGTAGAATATGTGCAGTATAAAGCTAAGATGTTCAAAATACTAAAAAAAATATCTGAAAGAAAGATTCCCCCCCCGATAAAACTGCTTAACTCCTTTCTTAGGTGAAAACTTCAAGACCTGTTACAGACTGGTCAGTTACAACCTGATGAGAGAATGGTTGAGTTCACAGGAATTAAGGTTTTCGGTGAGGTTTATTAACATGAAACACCAGAATGAGCAGCTCAGAAGAACCTTCCTTGTCTCCTTCTGTCCTACCACAAAAATGCCCAACTTTTCAGGAAATTGGCCTTGAAGTTGAGGTAGTTTGGGAAAGAGCAATATGGGAAGGAAGATTTTTCATTCTCAAAGTTGACCTTGGGCAGGGCGTGTTGGCTTTCCCAACACCTCCTGGGGACAACAGCACTGGTTCCCCAGGCCACAGATAACTCACAGGTGTTGATACCAGTTGGCAAACGGGAAAAACTGGGACAGAGGGGTGAAGTGACTTTTACACAGAGCTGGAACTCATGTCTGAATTCCCAGTTCATTGGCCTGCTTCTTCCAGTGGTGTTGGAAACAGAAAGCAACCTAGCTGTGCAAAAGAGAGAGTTTGTCAGGACTGACAAGTTTAAATAACTGTTCAAGGAAACATCTAACTTGATAATAATGGTTTCTCTTCTCTGGATGACTGTAGAGCAATACAATGGGGCACACTGTCTGAAGGGTCTAAAGTGTACCTGGCTGTGTTGATTCTAGTTTATTGATGCTTTTTGTTTCACTTCCTTCCTGGTATAAGCTAAAAGTGCTCAGAAGAGGAACAGATGACTGCATTTCCAATTGGAGAGCTGGTAGAGGAGGACAACTTTGCAGCCATCTCTGTCACATGGGAAGTGATTTTACATTCTCTGAGGCTATTGCCTCAAGTTGGGAACTCCATAAAACTACCTGAAGCTGTTGGCAGACATTGCAGAGGACACCGATCTCTTAATATGCATGTAATTTTGAGTAAAACATTATTTAATTTAAGAAAATCACAGAGTAGTGCCTGGAAAGAACTACGTAAATCTTAGCCACCTCTTGTCCTTCATCTTCAGTAATCAGCAAGCATTATTTTACTTCATTTTTTCCTATTTTATTTTGCTTTCTTTTATTCTGTTTTAGAAATGAAACAGACCTGTGGATATAACAAGAAAGTAGTGAAGTTTCACTCCCTGGGTGGAATGTGTCCCAGGCTTTAATCTTTCACTGCAATTCAGAAAGTGAAGAGTTTTTCTTCCCCAGTCGTCCTCTCCTGGTGTCTCACAAAACCTATTCTTATAAGTTTGCAGCTTCAAATGGCAGACTCTCTTTAAATAACTGCTCCTATCACATTTCAATTATCTGGTGACTAAAATGGCTTAGAGATTGTCCATAGTCATCTGGAAATTTGGGATTTGGGCAACAGATTTTCTCAAACAGAATTTACCCCACTTCAGATGCTCTGAATTCACTTTGTGATCCTTGTCTTCCACAGTATCAGATATTACCTCTTTGCTCTTTTTCTAATGCGTTAAGTACCAGACAATGGAAATATTTTATTTAGCGTGATTTGCATTCAAACTTCAAATATCCCTTGAATAATACAATATTTACATCTTTGAACTTTACTTCTTTATGTTAGCTGGCAATATAAGATGTACCTACAGAGGACACCTGCCAGAAAAAGCATCATTGCTGCTATGTTTGTGGACCTCGAGTCGTACCTTTTCTCTCTCAGCCTTCCTCATTAAGACATCACAGCTGATGTGTTTTCTCCTCTGTGTTTTAACGCCTGAGCAGAAGATGTATTTTATTCATGATTTGGTAGGAAATGTGTCTGGTGGGAAGGAATTTGGACACCATTAAAGCAACCTGAAATTCCACCGTGGATGCTGGGAGGGAGCTCTTTTTCTTAGCCACATAAAGCATCTGCTTAAATTCTCAAGTGTGGAACGTGCAGACTTGTTAGGCAAGATTTTAACAGACTGTTTGGCACTGAGTGTAATTTTCCCAAAGACCTGGCAGTGGAAATAGTTGAAATAATGGTTTGTCAAATACTCATCAAGAGAAATGCTAATTGATACCTCATCTGAATCGAGCACCACACAATACCGGAAAGGGAACGGGCATTTCCTGTTTCTTTCCTACTCAAAAAGAGACTCTTCCCAACAGACTGCTAATGTTAGATTAGATTTGCCCCACCTGTAGAGCTATTCTGGAAGGTAGATTAGTTTGTGTCATACTGTATTTATTATTTCATGGAGTGATGTGTAGCTCCACAAGCCTGTAGTATATTCTTAGTGCCAGCGTTGCTAGATGCCCTTTTACCAAATGCCATTTTGAACCCCACATCAACATTTGTGTTCTGGTGTCTTTCTTTCCTTTGTTCCGTGAAGTTCCTGGGTTCAGTTGAGCTCTTCAAGCCAGCGTGGGGACATGAGGATAAAGCACAGCTGTGGCTGCGGGACTGGAGCGCCAGCTGGCCACGGTGCCGCGGCAGCATCGCGGGGCCGCTGGGCGAAGCCAATCTGAACTTTTGCAATAAATATTAAAGAGACCACAACTCTGAATGGATTTGGAATCTGAAACCAGAAACCCAATCTAAATGTCAGAGCGGGTCCCTATCTGCAGACTAAACTGAACTGAATGTTCAGACCCCAGCTTTGGCAAAGAAATGAAAGCCGTAAATCCAAATCTGCTTTTTGTATTTCAGCCCCTCTCGTGATGCTAATAATACTTTGCCCTTTCACAATCTCCAATATTTTAGAAACTTTGAAATGATTTATCAAATGAGTCATACTTCCCAGTCAGACTCAAACGAACCGGTTTGCTGGAAATATCACCCAAAAGCAAGGGCAGGACTGGGCTGAATTCCTGCTCTCTTGGTAGCTGTGTGTGGATACCAGGACTTTAAGGTTTTGTCTGTATCTCTGTAACTCTTCCAGTGCAATCTCCGTGTCAGGAGGCCCAGCTCCGTGTGCCTTGGATTCCCATAACTTCCAAGGTGCAGGTGTCTTCCCATTGACTCATTCCTCTGCTTCTGCCCAAAGGCTTTGAGAGAGAACAGGACAGAGTGGTGGAAGCTCTTGGTGCAGCAAAGTCAAGTTTGCTGTGTCACTGAGAGCCTCCCCCAGTATTTGGAGTATTAAAAGATTCGCCCAGGGCTCTGAGGGGAGCGAGTGGCAGAGCTGAGGCTGAAACACAGAATTGCTGAAGCCATGTGTTCCTCTGAGCCTTTATGTTCAGAGAAAAAAGGATTATTTAGCATCAAAGGTACCAGTAGTAGATACAAGGCATCTTCATTCATCATGAATAATGCTGTTAGTGAGAAATAATAGTATTCCTTAGTATTGATGACAATATATTGAGCATTAGCAAAGCCTTCTGCTAGGAGAGTTATCTAGTGAAGTGAATTATGGAATTTTACTACCTGAGTACAAGGACTGATATAAATGATCATCTCTGTGGCAATGAATTGGTTTAAAAAGGCTTCATAAGAACTTGCCTAATGCTCATAAATTAACATTAAATATGAGACGGGTTATCTAATCACATGCTTTCAGGCAAATTCCTTTTTAATATGTATGTACACTGCTGCTGGAAATACAGAAGATATATCAGAGGAGATATTTCATGCCATAAATGGTTACGTTTGATAACTCTGTATTCTTTTCATAGTTTTTGTCAGTTATGGAATTTCTTTCTTTACCATCAAAATTTCTACACAGAATCCACGTTAAAATAATATTTAGAGAAAACTTTAACCCTCTGTATGCCTGTGGCTCCAGACTAAGGCTGGAATTTCACTGATCCTTTGATACGAAATACTGGAATAGTGGGTTCATTTGTTTTAAGTAAAAGTGGGGTTGAGTCACTGAGCTGCTGCACATCTTCTGCAAACTGCTGAGGCTCAGGAGCATCCCAGGGCATATCCAGTGCAGCTCTTGGTATATTTGGTAAAGAATGCCCCTGATTGCCACCCCCCAAAAAACTTTGGTGGGAAGACTTGGTGAATTCACCAGAAGCTGTCCTGAATTATTTTAATGCAGGGCAGATTAAGCTCATGAATTTAATCAAAGAAGAGTAGGATGTCCAAAATGCAAATACCTAATTTTCTGTCCTCTGGGTTAGCTGGGTAAGGGAACATTATGGGTGCACCAGGTTAAAGCTGATTTTTTTTCCTGTAGTACATACCACTGCCTTCTGGGCAGGGCCACGATGAAAAACACCAGCTCAGGTCAGGGTTTTGAACTCTAAACAGGGGCATTTACTGTTCTTTATGGTGCTTGTGATTCAAACAATTCCCTTCTCAACCTGATGGAGGAGATCTGCAGTAGAAAACTGCTTCCACCTGTTGGAGTGACTTGAATTTTAAGCTGGGTTAACTATGGAGCCCCATTTGGAAATAGTTTGTAAAATGCTTGAATCCTCTGGGGGTGGTTGTGTTATACACCTTGTAGTTGCTGAACATTTCAAGACTTAAACTTTATCTCTAAGTTAATCACCTGGGGATCAAGCTAGAGGACTGGATAACAGCTTTACTAATCAAAACAATTTTCTGAATATTGTTGAGTTCCAGGGACTTTTCCCTGCCATCTGAAAACACAGTGAGAGGACGCCAAGAGCAGAATTATAAAACAAACTTTTTAAGTCATGTTGTACTTGGAGTTTGATTTCCTAGTCTGTACAGTGAGCAATAATAAACTAATTATGATTAAACTGATAAGGAGGACTCTAAGAGTCAGCCAGGAAAGTCTTTCATAAATAACCAAGAAGGAATGCTTGGTCTCACAGTTGACATACATCAGAAAAGCTTCTTTTTGCCTTTTCAGAGAGAGCTCTTTAAAAAAAAATACTCAAAAACATCCAAAAACCCCCAAACAAAAACAAGTCCAAACCAGCGGAGTAAAATATGTATTGTTAGTATTAAATAAATCCCATTTTATCTGAAATCGCGTGACATCTTTCTGACCCCACAGAACTGGCTCTCAGGCACATTGAAGCAGCACTATTACTGTTGCTGTTACATAGCAAAATTCTAGACTTAGACTTTCTGAGAGAGAGCAAATAGTTTGGCTCTGGGTTTCTGTCTTTGGCCTATTTTGAATAGTATTTGGGTTTCACAGTTATAACTGGGCAGAATTTATTCGGCTTAATACACGAACATTTCTTCCCAATAGGTTAGGTCAGCTGTGAGGTTTAATCAGTGTTCAGATTTCTGACATGCTGCTCAGGGGCATATCATCTGAGCAGATAAACAACCCAGGAAAGGTCTGTATACCACGGGGATGATGTGGGATTGCAGGGGATCAGTTCCACTCAGGTGTTCATGGTGGTAGTGCCTTTTCATGGCAGATAAGAGCTGACATTCAGCATTACACCCTGTATGGCACCAATGTGTAGAAAACAAACAGTTATTGTTGTTTCCCCTTTGGAGCACTCTTGTCTAAAGGACTGAACTGAATATGTTTGCCTCTCTTTGAAACATGCAGATCCTTCCCACGAACGTTGCAAAGGTTTGGTCTCTTCTATAAAAGGAGCATATTTTCAGCTCTTCTTCACTTTAAAGAGAATTTTCATACTGAACCTGCCTCTGGGCAGCCCTAGTCCTATCCTAGTTCTTTTTCCAACATAGTTCCAAATTAAGGCCTCTGATTTCCACTAGCCAGTGTGACAAGAACAGTAATGGGGACCAGAATCTTCTTTTTCCCTTGCTGTCCTATCCATACTTGACAGTATTTTGGAGAAGAAGGGGCATTCAGCCAAGGAATGAAACCTCGAGGCGACCATATCAGCCTCCAAGATTTATTTATTTAATTAAGTCATCAGCAGGATGGAAAAATACTCTCAGTTGCCAGAGAGAGCCATTCCAAGCTCAGAGAGGGTCAAAGTGCGTGCCTGCAAGTTATATGTTACCAGGACTTGAACGAGAGGCTTCACAAAATCCTGCCCTTTGGTCTGGAGTAATGATGCTGTGAGTTCATCACTGAGCAAGGAGAGGGAGAAGGGCTGGGAAATGTTCTGGTTTGCTCTCCCACTGGAGTGATCCTGCCTCAGAACTAGCTCGGCAGCCGCTTTAATGTCGAGAGGCATCACTGGGCACACTCACACAGCCAGCCTGGAAAACACTGGAGGACAGGAGTGAGTGGGACCACTTCAGACAGCGAGAGCAGCCTCCTGATACAGGAGACAGCTTCATGATCTGCATGATGTCCTTCAGAAATGGCTCCGTTCCCTCAGTTCCCTCAGTTCTCAAGTTCTGCACAACTTGCCTCTATTGCCAAGGCAGTGACAGTCAGAATTCTCCATCTCCTACAGCTGGAGAAATTGCTGCCATTGAGACATCTGTGGTCCAAAAAAAAAATCCCCAATCTCTTTATCAGGAAAGTTCCCCAGAGGGCTGGGGTGTGAGCTTTCCAGTCAGTGCAGCCAGACACACAGCCCAGCACCAGCAGGCACCTCTGTGCCTTGGCTCTTCGTCTGGTACAAATTGGCCTCGTTCTTCTGACCTGGCTCTGCATTAAATATTACTGCTGGACAATGTTTGCTGTCATTTCAGATAGGACTGAACATTTTTAAGAAAGATTTGGGAAGTACGTATTGCCTCAGACAACTTCTAATAAACAGCTCATGTTTGTTGCTCTTCCCCAGTGGGAATGCTTCTGAACTTGAGAGACAAAAAAATCCTCTGGCAGGAGCAATTTAGCAAAGCCAGGGTGTATTTTAGTGGAGCTTCTCAACTTTCCAGTCAGCTCCATTGTTGATTTTTAACTAAGTCTTGCAAGCATCACTCTCAGCTCTTTAATGCTCCTCTTATTGGCTTCATTTGTCTCTCTGAGGGGTGTGTTGCTGCAATATTTTCCTGTTCCAGGACTGCACCAATTTCTCATGCAAATTAATCTTGTTAATCATCACAGCCATGCAGTCCTTTAGGTAAGTTCGCTTTGCTCGATGAAACACATCCAATGCACTCAACACATAGAGGAGTTTTCCAACAGTCGATTCAGACACATTTTCCCCACTAGCAGTGAAGAGGCTGTGCCTCGGTTCTTCTTTTTTCTTCATTTTGATTCTTCAACTTTCCTCAAAAGCTGGTCCTCCTGCAATCTGTTCTTATGGGTTCCTCTTTGTTTGGAAGACTTAGCAAGATCCACACCGAGGGCAGCAAGTATGGGTTTGCTTTTGGATGATACCACAAATAAAAGTCAGCTCTGGAATGTGAAAATCTAGCTGAAAAGATACTTTTGGCTTCTTGCAAGATGCACAAATAGTTAACTCAAATTCCTTATGAATTATCAGTGACATAGATTGCTGTCTTGCTTGAAAACCAGAAGAATTGGCTTCAAAATTTGCTCTTTTCACCCAGCCCCAGTTCTGGTGATCTTCCCAGACACTGACCTTTTTTTTTTTTTTCTGAAAAAAAATATTGCTTTCTATTCTCTCTGGCCTTAGCCAGAGTCATTACTTTTCTCTTTGTCGTACTGAGACTCAATAGCATTGTAATTATTTCTGACATATGGTATCATCTATCCACCTCTCCTTCCAATATGTCCAAATAAAAGAGGAATGCCACTGCAGCCACTAGACCATGGTTTCCATCAGTTAATACCACCCCGTGGCTGTCCATTCCTGGGGGAGCATGGACCTAAACTTCATGTGCAGGATGATGTGCCACGCATGGAGCCTTGGAGTTTCGCTATCTTATTCCAGCTCCCTCAGAACTGGAAATTAAAGCCCCAGTTTACTTCTCTAGTTTTGTGGCAGAAGGCCAATGATTCTATCTGAGAGCTTTTTCTTTACCTTCATTAACCCCCAAATGTTGCTGTATTCAAAACATCCACAGAGAGTGTATTTATCATTCATTTTCTGTTCATGTTGATGTGGGAAAACACGTGCAATCAATATTGAATCTCTTTCAAAACAACTTAAAATGGGAATACATATTGCTCTAATCTAAAACTAATCATGATGATAAATGATGAAAAATACGCCAAAAAGTGAAAATCCTGGGTTTAGGAGTTCTTTAGTTGTGGGTGTGAGTATGTGTATGGACCTGCATATGTATCTATTGTTTACTAAGAAATTCGAACTCAAATCAAAATTCAATTAGAAAGGAAAAAATTGCTTTTAATATTTAATTTTGTGCTCATAATTAAACCTCACATGCCTAGTTTTATGTGTCTGCCATCTATTTAAATGTAACCTGATCATATATTTTATTTATCTATATGAAAAATGACCACAAGTGCATGTTAAAAAAAAGACAAAGGTAGATTCAGCCATGTTAATCTGTCTTCCACAGTTATTTTCTAATGCAAAATAGAACTGTAAAGCAACACAAGCTGTGAAACATAACTGTCCTTCTGGATATTTATGGTTCTCCAACTTGTTTGCTGTCCCCTTTCAGGCTGAAAGTAAATGCCATTGCATTATTAGAGAAGTTAAAGACAAAATTAAATTAAAGACAAATTAGACTGTGGTTTGGTGAATATCTTAATTCAATATAACTAACCAAGCCTGTAGGAAAAGAAGTCTTGCCCCCATTCTGTATCCTCTCTTCGTGGGTACCAGCCCTGGTTTGTGCCTGGGTGAACACCTCTGCAGGCACCCAGAGGAGCAGATCAAGGAGCAGATTCCTCAAAACCAGCCTGTCCGACAGAGACATTTCTTTTCTCATGAGTTTTCTGCCAGAGCACAAACAAGTGGCCCAGGGTGAAGGAGGAGGAGGCTGCAATGCCATTTAAAACCAGTCTGACCAGTACTCAAGAGTTAATAGTTCTGGGATCTCCAGGACAGTAGTTTCTCATGTGCCTGCACAGTCAAAAATATTTCCAGGCACTGCAGCAAATTGAATGGTTTGGACCACGAATAGTTTTCATTAAAAAGTGGCTTTGGGGGATGAATTAAATTTTCAAAGTAACTGATTATTTTGATTCTCATGCAGAAAAGGACCTTTTCACTTCTACATTTTAAAATGTATCCAAATCTATAATCCGTATAAAAAGTGAAATTGCTGATAACTGTTTCTGGAGCTCGCAATAATATTTTTTGTCCCGAGTTAAGAAGAGAAACCGTGAGAGCTGCTGAGACATGAGGTGGCTCTGCTCTTCCATGTGTTTCGAAAGAGTAACTTCAACATTTGACTTAAGCCCGGCTTCTCGCGGCGCACAGAGCTAAGCAGCGAGCCGTGGCTTTGCCTCATTAGGTCAGCAACGCCAGGCTGCAAGGCAATGCAGCTGGTTCTGTGATGCCATTAAAGAAATTATAACTACAAGCACACATCCTTGTAGCCTCAGCCCCCCAGTGAAGACACAAGATCACAGAATTGTTCAGGGGGTGTCGAATCAACGACGTGGGTTACAGTTAAGAACATAGTGAGCCAATTTAGGGCTATAAATACCCTGGTTTTCTGTTACGCTTTTAATCTTTATTAAATTGAGTGATTCTTATTTGTTTTCATTCACATATGCATGTGTGTAATACATAGTTTGTTTCTGCATATATAGGCCTGTAAGACTGTAACAAATCTTGCAGAAGTCTTCTAGGACGTAAATAGTGTGAGTCCAAATCCTTATCTGAGGAACCACACAGACACCAGCACATACTCATCCTTTAGAATTTTCCCTGCATTTTTGCAAACAATGACAAACTGGTTTTGGTTTGTTTGGTTGCTTTTTTTTTTTGTAAAAAAAAGCGTGCAATATTTTTTGCATTGCTTAAGAAGAGTTTAAAAGATCTGTTTGCTTTCCATCCTTCTTTTAATGGCTTTGCAATATTACTTTTCATCTAAACTCAGTATTTGAACGTACACTTACCAGGCGCCTGTTTTCTTTGTTGCTTGTAATTACTGAATAAGTCGGAATCATAGCCAAGGAAGTCTGTGTGGGATTACATCTGGAGTAGAGTACTATAGCAACACTGTGCTTTGCAGAGCTTCTCCTCTCATAGATTTGATCTTAATGATGGGCTACACTTTCATCTTTAAAAAAAATCATTTTCCGCAACTCACTGCTTTTTATACCTCAGCAAGAAAATGCTGTTTATTGTTCAGTTTCTCTTGCCTACGATGTTTGTATCTATAATTGAAACTTAAAAGCTGCGAGCTTGAATAATTCAATCAGAAAGCATATTGTTTTTACTGTTCTCGGTATGAATCCAAACGATCGCATTATTGTGATGTTATAATATCAGAATGTATTTATTTTTACTTGCACAGTCATAGTAGGCAGTGTCTCTCTCTCTCTCTCTAGAAAAAAACAGCAAAGAGGAGGAGGAAAAGAAATAAAAAAAGCCGAGCTTTATCCATGCTGGGTTCCTCTGGTGTAACTTAAGCAAATGAGATCTCTTGTCCCCTCCAGCAAGCGCCGGGTCTGTGGCCGAGGCTGTTCCTATCAGCGCTGCTGCACGCTCTGGCAGTGCCCCCGGGGCTGAGGGTGATGCTGTCGGGGGCACACGCGTGACCTCCCCGCGTGGAGGCGGCTCGGCCGCCGAGCGTGTCACCGAAACCGCGCTCGTGTCGGCGCCGGGCTCCGCAGCCCCGCTTGCTCTCCCACGAAATGCCTCGTGGAACTGCACAGAGAGAGCAGCTCCACTGAAGTCTCAGGACACCTTTCCACCCCAGAATTAGCTGGTTTGCTGTAGAGCAAATTGAGGTTCGTGTGTTTTGTGCTTAGCGCAAATTATTATTTTTTTAAATTCAATTATTGGCTATCATATTCTCCGTGTCAAGGCAAGCGTAAATTAAGGGCTTTGAAAATAGAATGGACAAAACTGTGGTATCTAATGCAAGCACCATGTATTTTATCTCAACTACGCAGCAATTTTTTGAGCTGATAAAACATCAAATGTGACTTTTGGCTTAATATGGTTGAAGCAGTTGGTAAGAATTAACAGTAATATGGAAAGTATCCATTTTTCCCTTTATTGCTATGTTTGGACAAATCATTATATATAATAATCTACTCTTAGGTAGTGCTGTAGCTGTACCTGTGGAATTAGGCCCAGGAAGAAAAACTGCCCTTACTCCCAGAACCATGAATCTGAAATTTTCTGATTTGTATAGATTTTCATTATGTCCTTAGCATAATTTCAGCACAAACGGAGGGCTTAGCCAGGCTCCCATGGTGCATCCTACGGGTATGGAACAGCTTAGCATCTTTTTCTCTGCTTACCAAGCTTAGCGCCTGTAAATCAACCACTCCATTATGCAGTAATTCCCCTTATTCTTAATTCAAAATAGCATAGTTAAAGCAGAATTTGGGTAATGAGGAACTACATCGTTTTGGCCTGTGTATGATCCTCATTCATTATCTTCTTTCCATTTAGGGGAAGGGGAAGTGAAAAACCCTTTTATTTGCAAATCCATCCACACCACTTTATAAGACACAATATTAGGAAATAGCATGATTTATTGGGCTGAGGCATTTCAGTAAGGCCTAAATGATAGAGTCTGCTAAGAAACTCATTTTTCCATGATGGGATCTGATGATGGGGGTAAGACCAGGAGCCCCCTGCCAGGAAAACACACAGTAATAAACTTGCAGAAAGCTTTCACTACCACCTATCAGTGGTGATGGTTCCCCCTTCTCTTACTTCAAACGTTGCCCAAACGGGGAGGCACGAGAATCTCCCCACTGACTCTCTTGTGAGGTGAAATGAAGAAAGCCTTAAACTTCACAATTGCAAATAATGAGCAATCATTACTCAAATTACACCAAGCACTGATTAGGTTTAAAGTAATGAAGAAAACAACACGATCAATCATCATCAACCCAAAAGAAGTCAATCTGTGCTAGAGATACAGCAAGATCTTAGTGGAGGGCTCCATCTACAGGGTTTGGGAGATGAGAGAGAAAAAACCTTCACATCACAACATCTGAAAAAGATTCCCCCTGCTCCCCGCTCTGCTCACATTTTTCTTACCAATCTCCAAAAGCCACGCACATAAAAAGATTGGGTTTTTTCCCCTTTCTTTAGCTGCACAAAAATTAAAAGGGCCTTAGCAAAACATTAAGGCAGAAAAAACTTTTTGGAAGGACATTTCACTGCTGTTGAACTGGAATGTCTGTTTAAAAAAAAAATGACAAGAGTTAAATACCTAGCATCTATCAAATAGTAAAATTATGCTGAAAGCTCTGGCTGTGCGAACAGCATCAATGGAAGCTGAGGTTTTTAATGCAGTTTGTATTAATAGGTTCTAGCCACAGAAATAACATTGGAAAAGACCAAACTGCATGGGAAATTCCCATTTGTCAATTTTCATTGGCTGCTAAATAGAAAATTACAAATTAACCGAAAGCTTATTTTGAAAATCCAGAGGAAATTCAGCCTATACCACATTTCTTCGGCATGGAATAAGATTTTGATACCAGTAAAAAAGAACCCATTTTATTTTAAAAACAGGAAAATAAAAAGGAAGAGAGTAGGTATGTTGCTATTCCCTGCACATATGTATGTAAACTTTAAACTGTGCTAATGAGTAACATTAACATATGCCTTTTGTAAAAGATGTATTACTCTTTAGGTGTAATTTCAATTGAAATATGTCCTCTTTCCATGGGCTGAAGGCATTACATAACAATTACTTTAAAAGAATATTATTTACAATATAAGCGTAGGAAAATACAAAATTAGGATTTCAATTCAAAGTCTGCTGAATGTAACAGAAGTTTCCCCACTGACTTAATTCACTTTTGAATTGGGGGTAATCATTAGAAATAATGAGATACAAATGAAAGCCTAGTAAAAAATTCATGACCAAGGGAAATAAAAAACAATACACAGCCATTCTAGTGTAGATTTCCATTCCCCTTGTGTTGTTTCCCTTTCCTCCCCTTGAGGAGCTAGATTTAAGGGAAAATTTCCAACTTTTTGTACTTTGAGCCATTCAGGACCATGGGGCAGAGGATGGTTTGCCTCCTACTTAGAGTTCTCTAAGTGGCCTGAGATAACCTGTAGGAATAATGTCATCATCACTAAAACTTTGCACGTGTTTGGAGTAATTTTTATCAAAATACTATTTTAACATCCCGTATCAACAGTAAATTTAATGCAGTTTATATAACGTGCTTAATATTTGTTGATAATCAAGAAATTATGAGCTAATCAAGGAATTTTCATACTGAAACCTGTTTTTTATTGAAGACAAATTCACAGATGACTGTGTGTCTACGTGCCTGGCTAAGCTACAGATCAATTTGAGTACCTGCTTAAATAAAGCACTGCGAGGAGTATTGTGAGGATAAAAAGCAGTTTGGGAGTTCACATATTTGTAGAAATCATTTGGAAATAGTTGAATATTTTGGCATCCTTTTGTCTTTACTCTTGGTAATATATAGTTTTCGTGCAGGTAATAGGGTCATGCCGTTACAGAACTGTCACGTGGTCCTATAAATATTAAATGCAATAAAGTTTTTTAAAAGCAAAAATTAAGAGGTTGTTTATTAAAATTCTGGTTCACTTAAATGAGCTTGAAAAATACTGATTACCTTTTCCCCCTTCTGCCTTGCAATAGAGAAAAAAAGTCATCTATGCCAACATACTTGAAAGTTCATTCATACTTGAATGTTCTTCCAAAGTTTTATCTTTTCACAGAGTTTCTCTATTTCTAAGTATGTTAAAATATTTTTTTCATCATTGCTGGAGAGGGTCTTTTTACAAGGGCATGCACTGATAGGGCAAGGGGAATGGTGTTAATCTGGAGAAGGGAAGGTTTAGATTAGATATCAGGGAGAAGTTCTTCCCAGTGAGGATGGTGAGGCCCTGGCAGAGGGTGCCCAGAGAAGCTGTGGCTGCCCCATCCCTGGAAGTGTCCAAGGCCAGGTTGGACAGGGCTTGGAGCAACCTGGGATAGTGGAAGGTGTCCCTGCCCATGGCAGGGGGTGGAATGGGATGGGCTTTAAGGCTCCTTCCAACCCAAGCTATTTGGGATTCTGTGATTTAATGCATTGAATCTGCTCGTTAAATAAAACAAAAACAAAAACAAACCAACAAACAAACAAGGAAAAAAAAACCAGAAATAAAGTCTTGATGGAAGAAGTTGACAGCTACAAGTTTGTTTTGCAAAGTTCTTGCATTCTACTTCTTTGAAACATATTTGGATTGCCCATCCTTGACAACAATAATAAACTATTTCCATGGAAACTCAGGTGAGAAAGCCATGGAAATCTCATCAGCAGGAAGAGCAGGTAGCAGCGCTGACTGCAGAAGGAATGACTTGACAGCACAAGGTAAAGCAAGTCAGTTGTTAAGGTATTAAACCAAAAATAAATCCTTTGGTTCTCATTGCTTGTTCTCAGACCTTTCAGAAAAAGCTGTAGAGGGGAGAGGCAAAAATTATGTCTGTAATGAAAGTGGAAGGCAGAGTCAGTCCTTGCAGCAGCGAGAACTGTCACCGAGTTTGTGGACTTGGTGATCCCTGTGGGGCCCTTCTTGATTGTAGGGTACAAGAAGGTGAATCTGGGGGTGCTCCCCGTGCTGAGCTCCAGCCTTTGTGTTCAGTGAAGAAGATATTGAGCAAGGGAATACAGAGCTAAACTTACGGGCAGCAGATTGGGAATTGTAATAGAAGCAGCTGGGAATTTCTGAGAAAACATTTGTCATAGAACACAGCCCAGACCATGCTTGTTACTGAAACCAAGATCGGGTTTTGCAAAACTGTTGTCATGAAGATTCCTCAGGTTTCAGACAAAAATCCCTGGTCAAAGCCAGGGTGGGGTAGGTGGGAGCAGCAGAAGAAAGAGCGTGCAATCTACTTTCGTGTATAATTATTCAAAAAAAGTACAGCAGTGGAGGAGCTTGACGTATTTCCAGTTTTGTCCTTAAAGTCGTTTATATCAGAAATAGGAGACAGCTCCCTTCCCAGCTTGGCATCATAAACAGCCCAGGCTGGTACCTTCACCATACAGAGGAGAAATGGCTTTTGTACCCATACGTTTGTTTTCAGAGCAAGTGCTGAAGAAGATTGGTCATGAGATACTGAACAAGGTTTGAAGAGATCACCTCTAAGAAAACTACAACCACCAAAACACCCTTATTAGGAAAGACTAATAACATTGCGAATAACTTAGAATAATTACATTAGAAACAGGAAAACATGAACACATGTGGGTTGAGCCAAAGCTGGAATTCTGCTGATGCTCAGCTTGGTGGTCCTGTGGGCAGGCAACATACACAAGCAATTGCCCAAGGCAACAACATTCTTTATTAGATTGATTAAGCACCAGGTTTACTTATTGTCGTTAGTAATGGATGCCAGATTTCTGCTTTGCCTCTGGTAATAGGAACCAGCAGAGAGGAAGGAGTGTTACTGTGAGTGTTGGTCCTACTACTTGTGTGGAATTTTCACACCTACCTCGATTTAATGTGGAAACAACCAGAAATGGTCCTCACCCAGCACTTACTGCATGATTCATTATTTTTTCAACCTAAAGCTGAGATTTGTGGAAGCCGATTTAGGTGAGATAAGAAATAAAGGCCCTTTGTTGAACCATCCAAGTAACTCCCAGGTTTCCTTTGCACTGTTATCTGGGATTTCATCAAGGGGAATCAGTCTCGGGTGGAGAAAAAGGGCAGCAAAGGAAGTAATTCCATACACAGAGCTACTTTTAATATTCATATTAGCCAAAGGTACAATCCGTGTGATGAATTCACTGACCAGACCTGTGCCTACCCCAAAGAGTCACAACTTCCTGACTGTTGTCTGTAATGTGGGAATGCTTCAAATCTCTGGGAAGGAGGCATAGATCCAAGGCAGCTGATGGAAGTGTGAATGTTTGCATGGGGTCCCCACTGTTGTGTGTGCTCTGGAGGAGATCTGTGCTACACAAACTGCTAAAAAGCTGCTCTTTGAAAGTCACACTCAAATTCCTAAATCCTTTGAGTGCTCTTGAAAGCAGTACCCATATACTCCATATCCATGGCAAGTCTCTGTCGTTCAGCTGTCAACATCTTCTCACAAACTTTTGCTATTGCATTAATTTAAAAATCATGTAGAGATGTAAAATTGATGAATTCTTAATTAATTAATAAATGTCCTTTTTCGCTATTGGTTTTTAACATTAACATTATCACACAATTTAGGTTTTTATTCATTGCATACTATCTAATAGAAGATGCAACATATTTTGTCAATAAAAACAGTACTTTATGTTTTACATATTCCACGAAGCCCTCATGTTTCTGTTTTAGCTGGTAAGCTTCTATTTCCAACAGTTTAAATACAAGTGTGATTTGATTACTTTTTAAGGGTTTTACATATCAAACATCACTCACATTTTTCATTTTTGAACAAATAATACTAAACAAGAATTATTAGCAGTGCACTGTGTTAACACTTAAGTTTTAAATTGATGGGTAGAAGATGCCAGTAGATCAGCTTTTTAAATACTGGGATTTTTGCAGAGGAGAGTGTATACAAATATAAATGTGTGTATATATATGTGTGTATATATATATATATATATACACTATAATCATTTCAATCTGTTACTTCAATATTGATATAATGGTTTTTAATATACTGCAAAGATTATGATAAATTTTAATAATTTTCATCCAATCCCCAAGTTGATAGAAGAGAAACTACTCATTATTTAGAGATAGAAATGTTAAAACGAGAAAGTAATGAGTATCTTAAGAACAAAAGTTCTCTCTCCTATGAATTTAGGTTATTCATTTTATATATTTATGATAGATTCATTGCCTAGGATTCAAGACACTTTTGACCTTTTGAAAAATATGCTGATATGTTGAATTATGTTTCCTGTGTTTATGATTCTGATTCCACCTTATTTTACCCAAATTTAATTTTCAAAAATGATAAGAAAAATAAAAAAGTACCTGTACTGTTCTGGTCGTGTGAACTGATGCTGTGCAGGACAATGGTGAGGAATGGGTTTCGCAGCCCAGACAGGCAGGAACTCACTGCAGAAAATTTTATCACTGTCACCCCAAATCAAAAATGCCTCTCTGCATGATCTTCCCCAAAATCCAACTGTTTTCTAGAATCAAATGCAGCCAACTTATCTCCTGAACTGCACTGACGTGGCTTCTGGTTCTATTTGAGAACGAATGGTCTCTGCCTATGGAAAGGTAAGACCTAATCTCTGGCTGCATCAAGGTGACCAGGACAAAGCTTAGGTGCAGGGAGTCTGTGCCAAGTCCTCCTGTAGGATTTGTTTAATGCTGACAAAAGTTATGAATAGGGCTGTCCCCAAAGAGCAGCAATGCATGCTGATTATAATAATAATAATAATAATAATAATAATAATAATAATAAAACCAGTTGTATCTCAAACAAAATTACACCTGGCATCATAAGGAGGAAAATGGGGATTTTTCAAGGATTGAGGGCTGTTGGTCATCTTTTGATAATGGGCTGGTAGAAAGTGGTTGGTCGGTGTATCTTCATTTTCTTGTTTTATCAAGTTCATGATTTTCAGTAGATAAATCTCAAGCAGTGCAGTTGAAGAAACTGGAAGTTTCCTCCAATAAAATCTGGACTTGACTTTAACAACCCATTGTGGTACATAAGAAACGTTAAAGAAATCCTTTGCCCATAGAAGTCAGCAACAGCTTTGTCATCGATTTCAGTCGTGCCAGAATTTTACCCATTGTGTTTTATTTCAACCAAAAGCTATTTTCATTTTAGGTAACGTTTTAAAATATTTTGTGTTTTCTTGATGTCAGGAGCTATAGTTGAGCAATAGCAGGGTGCTTCTTTGGTGTTTTTTTTTTGCCTCAAGTTGCACCAGGGGAGGTTTAGGTTGGATACTGGAGAAAATGTCTTCACCCGAAGGTTTGTCCACCCCTGGTACAGCTGCCCAGGGCAGTGGCGGAGTCACCGTCCCTGGAGGGATTTAAAAGATGTATAGACGTGCCCTTGGGGACATGGTTTAGTGGTGGATTTGGCAGTGCTGAGAGAACAGTTGGACTTGATGATCTGAAAGTTCTTTTCCAATCTGAATGATTCTGTGTTTCCGTGATTCTATTATGATTTTCTATAGAATTCTACTTCTTTAATTGTCATTATAATCAAACTAACTTTACTATATGTGATACAATGCCAAATAAATAATGGCTATGAAAGGAAAGTATATGAACTCTTGAAAACCTTCAAGATGCAAAAAAAATTTACAAAATAATCAAGCAGAAATGCACATACGTGTGTGAGATGATATTGGCTTGGTTCTGACAAGAGCTGCCAGTTTTGTCTATGTCATCAGATGAAAAGCACTGATGGCCACATGGACACCAAATCGGAGTTATCTGGAAACTGCAAGTGTTTTTGGCACAAAAAATCGAAAGGAATGAAGGAAGCACAGGGACACAGTGCTAAAGAGGGAAGACAGGAGATTTTCTGTCTTTCCACAGATGAACTAGGACACCAAATTCAGAATTTTGGACGGGCATTTTTATTTTTTAATTTGATCGAATAATTTTGAGCAGATATACTACATTAATATTTCCTTTGAGCATATGTGTGTGTGCTGTTGGTGTGTACATCTCCGTGCCTGTCTGCATACATGGAACATTTCATGCTCTCTGGCTGGCTGTGATGAGTGAGAAAATCATTCTTTGTTTACAATATTTTCTCTTATTTCATCTTGTATTGTTGTCCCTTTTGGATAGTTTTATAGCTGATTAATATAAAATTAAAAGAAGATAACCATGGAGGTTTATGGTACAGCAAATCTGGTTGTTCCCTTTCTATTTGTGGAATAGTCTTCACCCTTTGGGGTACATCTTGAGAGCACAGAGGTGAGTCGTGCTTCAAATAAATTTATTTGGAAGCACATAGAAATGAGTTAAAATGGGAGGAGCGGAGCTGACTCGTGTAGAGATGAGGCTACAGTATTTTCTGTCATCCCCGCAGAAAAAAAGTGTAGGTTGTGTGGCCTAGTCCTTAAAACCATCCTGAGACAAATGTCCTGTGCTCATCTGAGAGCATTTAATTCTTAGTCTTCCTAAAGCCAGGGTTAGGTGGACACCCAAGAATCTGGATGGCCACCTAGAGCTCATTCCTTGAACATTCAGTGAGCACTTGGAAACAGAAGACATTTCGTGGCTTTATATGATCATAATCCAGATTGATGTGGGCCATATAGACTCCTAAACCACGCAGAAGATTTTATGAGAGCACAAGAGCGAGCATATGCTCCTGTAACAACCCAAATACAATATATATATGTAATACATATACATACACGTGCATTTATAAGAGACACACATCACTTATATGTCAGAAGTGCCACGTATTTTGAGAACATTGCACCTGTGCTCCCGTGTGTATCTGTAAGAAAAAAATTCATGAAATTACAACACGCACGTATTCACCCCTATTTCTTGCTAACTTTTACAAGTTTGCACTCATTACAGAGACTTGAATTTTCTACTCATTTTTGTAGAGCAATAAAGAAGGAGACTTCTATGTTCACTTACCTGTTGTCAATTACTGACGCCTCATTACACAAATCACTTGGAAAGCTGATGAGGTTTTATCTAACATAGAGGCCAGGTCAATCAATCGTCATCAGACCTGTGGATCTTCAATGGACATTGAAAGGTTAACCCAGTTCTTCAGGGCCTCCATCATGTCAGCAAAAATTAGCAAGAAGGTGGCCGAGTTGTCAATAGAGCACAGAGACAATTAGTTAATGATTAGAATGTTAGCACTTGGGGAGTTGATAACAAAATGAGCCATCTTGGATACATTTGCATGCATTTAGAAAATCTATATAGCTTGGTGGGATGGGAGGGAAGTCTGTGCATATGGTGCAGTAAGGAGTGCCATAAAGCAGAATTATGTGTGTCTGAGTGTATCGTAGACTTGGCTGTGCTAAATGAAGCCACTGTATCAGAAAACCTGCACATTTCAGTTTATCAGAGTCAGGTACTTGGCTTCACTGATCTTCTTAGTAGCCAGCATTAGCAATGAGACTGCTGCCCTGTCATCATAACCCCATTTTCAGCTAAATGATTATGGATTTGATATGTTCTACAGTAAGCACTGGCCTTACCAGTTGTGATTAAACTTGAAGCTTGTTAAATTAGCGACAAGGTAAAATTAAAATACTTCCTCCTGTTTAGGATTTCATCACTTAATTTTATTCTTGACTTCTCTTCTTTCGTAAGAATATTTTGTAAGACTCCTGCCTGCAATGATAATTTCATTTCATATCCCTTGTTGGAACATGAAATCCTCTGTCTATATCACCAGGCCAGGGTACCTCCTTGTGCTGGCTGAGGCTTCTTAACTAGTTTAGGCAGGAAAAATAAATGTTAGACATTGTCTGCATAATTACTTGGACAAGTGGGTTTTGATCGTTTCAAGGTCTCCTTTACCTTTGTGCTCTCCATCAGGTTCAGACACAGTTCTGATGCTCACGACTGCATTTAAAAATTGCTGAAACGTTCTGCCATTGAAGTATTGCAGAGATTTATTTCAGGCTGTTCGGTTTCTCTCTACCTTTGATGGAAGACTAGTGTAGGCTCTATATCTGAATCGCATTGTCCACCGTTATAAACACCCCCTTAATAAGAGACATCCACTCAGTGTCTAACAAAAGAATTCCTTGGATTCTGAGAACAGCTTTAAGGAGATATATCATATATACCATAGGTTACCTTGTGACCCAATTGCCTTCCTATTGATGTGCTGATACCTGGACTTATGTCTCTGAGTGCTTTGACATACAAGCATCCAATTATATTCAATTTAGATTCAGGTGGCAAAGACCTTCACTTTTATTTAGCGAGCATAGATTTTGTAAGTTTTAAAGGAAATGTCATGAAGGGAAAGGGAAGATTTTCAGATGGCTGACTCCAGCTTTATGTTTTCTACCCTTACAACCCACTGCAAGCCATAACAATTGAAGTCATAATCATATTTATATGAGATTTAGTGAGAAAGTGGCATGAGATGACCAAGTGTTGGTTTCTGCAACAGTGAAAGTGAGACATTACAGTCTCCAGCATCTGTTCAGACAGTTTTCAGCCCTACATTTTATAAACAAAAAAGGCATCTCTTTTCCTCCTGTGAGCAATAAAGGGGATGAAAATGTGCTTTAAAGACATCCGCATTTGAATTGTCGCATCTGAAGCAGAAAGTCTAATTGTCTGGAATATTAGTCCTCCATGCCATTGTGATGAGCCTTTATGAGTATCTTCCTCCAAGTGTATTGAAAAACTCAAGTGTGCTTGACACTGAGCACTAATGTTCCTCTCTACACGTTGATGTTGCCGTCACAAAAATGTGTCGTGCCTTAGAGCTGTAACTTCTAAAGCAATTACGCACAGGAAATATATTGGATTAAGTGAAAATAAAAATATCATGGCCAGTAAACACTGTTTCATTACCAGGCTTGTGATCAGTGTTGGTGTGTTTAAGCCACAGTCATACTGTGCTGTCTTTATTCTTTCATGATTCTCTTTATTTTTTCATTATTCGAAGGATTTTCTTTTCATCCACTAAGTTCAGGTTTAAATATATATAACAGGACAGATTCCATATTATTGCATCTGGAGTTATTCAGCTGTGATGGGCCAGATTAACCAAGAGCAAGTTTCTGCCCGCAGTGTCATAGGAACAGTCACAAAGAGAGACACATTTTCGACAAAGCACTGCAAACCCACTCTGGTGGATTATGCTGGTGGTACCCAGATTTCTGGAACCACACGCATCCCTCCTTTTCACCTGCTCTTCACCCTCTACAGAGGAAGCCCTTTTCCCCCTGGGATGCATTGTCATTCTGCCTCTTTGAACTCCAAACTGACAGAAATGGTTAAACTTCCTCGATGAAAGTTTTCGTCTTGGCATTTTGTTGAAATGCTGCTCGTACTTTAATGCCACAATATAGATTCTTTAAGGATGGTTTCTGACTTCCCTAAAGGAATTCCACAATAGCAGTTGTGCTATTGCAACTATTGCCTTTTTTGTTTCTCATTTCTCTCTTGCACTTTGATCAGAAGCTTTGTTGAAATGTGTTGGTGTTGGGCCAAGGGAAGTTTTCTTTTTTGTCTTATGCCAGCTACACTGAAGTATATTTCTGAGGAGAAGAATGGGCTAAGCAGGGAGTCCTGCTTGGGGAATGTAAACACTATTGTGGGCAGCATATTAAGAAATATCCTGAAGTTAAAGTCAAAACTTCTATCTAGATGGGAAGAAATGCCCATAGTAAAACAAAAAGCACTCCGAGGATTTCAGCTGAAATATTTATTGACATCTATTTAACCACCAATCTCAGAGTATTTTTATATGAAAATTATAAAGTCCTGAACCACTCCTGCCTAGTTTTTTCTAGAAACAAAACAAAAAACAACTGGAAAAGGACATTTTAATGTTATTTTCCCTGTAGGTAAAAATAAAAAAAGTAGCATGAAACCTGTTCCCTTGAGATCTCTTGGCAAGGAAGACCCATGAGCCTCGTGTACATTTGGATAACAACAGCACCTCAGAGCTCTTTGAATTTATACCCTTCAGTACTAATCTGATTTCATTCAAAAGAGAAATCTAGGATGATGTTTATGAGGGTTTGCAGTTTCATCATGGTTTTGATCAGAAACAGATGGTGTATCTGAAACAATTAGAAAAACTTTTGTTTAGAAGCAGCCCACATGTAATTGACTGTTTGATGTAGACATCATAGCATTTGGTATTGGGGAGTGAAACTTGTACATGCATTTAAAATTTGGTGTGCCAGGACCTCAGCAGGTGTCAGCTGGCTTTGCTTCTGGAGGCTGTGTCAGTTCCCATGAGCTGAAGATCCCAGCCCACAGTCCCTCCAAATGAACAATCATCTTCTTACAAAACGGCCAGAACCGCACCCTTTCCTAAGAATAATGTCATGGAAGATGCACCAGCCCCAGGCAGCTAAAAAATTGAGTCTGTGGCTAGAAGATGACCCTGCAAAATTACTTTTGTTAAGGATTCCTTCGACTGGGCGTTGCTGGGCCTGGAGTGTGTGTGAAGACTTCAGATCACACCAGGCGCTGAGATCAGGGCTCTGGGTTTGTTTCATCTTCACGCACTACTTACATCTTCCCTAAGAATTAGTTCTTGGTTAGGATCTTGCAACTAAATCAACATTTTCCTACCAGAAGCTGGGAAGCTCTGAGTTATTTGTAAAGGAAAGAGCCAGTGTGCACAATACTGAGAATGTGGCTCCACTTTTCATGACTGGAGACTTTGAGAGGTGGCCGAAATTTAGACATGCAGCTGTGGGAATGGTGGCATCAGGAAAACACCAGCTGTGGGGGCCCATGCCTGCTCTGAAAACTGTTGGTGATCACTCTTCTATGAACTCTAGCGTGACATAACATTTTCTCCTGGGAGATGGTATTTACAAGAGAGCTCCATGAGGGGATACTTAAAAGATTCAGTTGCTTCCTGTGAGTTTTCATTGCTAGAAGAATTTACCTTGTGCCTAAAATTCAGTGTCAGCCAGCAGTTCTTATGCATGGTTTCACACATCTGTGTGTGTGGACACATGTTGAGTATAGATTTTTATAGATTCTGAAGGAAGAGCAAACAGAACTAGCTGACCACTTGGTGAGGTCACCTGCTTAATAGACAGCGTGGAGTTGTACTTACTGAGAATTTAACACGGCGTTGTGGGAGAGCAAGTCTCTCTCTCACAAAGGAGATACAACACCCTTTCAACAGCAGCAGGAATAGACATGAAGAATCTATAGAATCCCACTATATATACACAAAGCCAATTGTCTCGAATTAAACGCTGTTGAACAAACTGCCATTTCCATTAAAACCCCTTTTAGCACTCCACTTGTAAGGGGATGAAAATATATGTCATAATGGGCGCAGGTACACAAAGGTGCACATTTAAACCACTTCAGATGCATGTGTGGCGTGAGAAAAAGGCATAAACATGAATCAGCCCATGTATAAAATGACTTTCACCCGCGAGGCCCGGATTTATTCCACCTAACTTGGGGCACTTAACCGGGGTGCTTAAGGATATTCTCTCCTGTGGCTCTCCATGTAGTCAATGGAGTGAGAGAGGCACCGTAAGGAGGCAATTTAGCCTGTCTAGGATCTGAATTGTCCTTATGAGATTCCCGTTTTCCTCCAGCGCCTGTTTAGTTATTTGTAGGGTAACAGTGTTTTTATGGCAGACACTTCAGCTGGCTGCCTCGTGTGGGGGAGATAAATCTTGGCCAAGCAGATTGAGTTGGAAGTAGCTTTTTACGTCGCTCTGTTGCTGTGATTTCTTTGACGTTATGAACATTCCCTCAGGACTCTTCGTGATAAAAAAAATAATAATTTAGAGATAAGCTAAGAGATCTTTAGGGTTTCTTTAAACCTTTATACCACACTCTCAGCTTCCGTACACAGCATTAATATTGCAAAATACACCGCAATGAACTAGTTCCTCAGAATGCCAAATTTTCATTCAATACCTCGGTTCTCCAAATACAAAGATCTGATTACTTGACTCAAAGGCAACAAACAGCGATTTTAAAAAACATTTGGCTATTTGTATTTCTATTAATAATTTTCATGAGTTGCTGCAACAGCATGTAATGAGTGTAAAAGTCAACAAAAAATGTTTTAACTAGCATTAAATTTGTTCCCTGCCAAAGTAAACACCATCATGATTCTGCTTAAAGAGAAAATCCGTCCTAGCATGAGCAATCACTGTTTCCTTCTTGCATGGACTGGGAATGTATGAACAAGGAGAACGTTTCTCCTGGAATGAAAGGATGGTTCAAGTAGACGTGCATTTTCCCACTGCCTAAAATAACTTTACATCGTGCAAAGCTGTCTAGATGGCATTATTTTTCTTCCAAACACTCTTAATGGGTTTTAATTCTTTGCTTCTAAGTCCAGTTTGAGTAGCTCTACCTTTGCTGCCATGTTCTCCCAACAGCAGGGGAAGGTGTGTTCAATTTGCCCTTGCGTGATGTTGCTCCTCATTACTAAAGGTGTAGCTGCATCTTACCCCAGATATACTCTGTTTGGGTAGTAGCGAGTGTGCCTGTGAGGATCAGACCAGTTCCACCTTCTTCCCTAGACTGATTCGAGCAGTGATCAGAACCAGATGCTTCACAAGCGAGTGCGAGAAACTCCCTAATAAATAACACGATGTAATCTGTTCATTGAGAAAAGCTGTTTCCTTTTTCCGTGGAGATTAAGTACTATTTAAAGTATTTAATTTTCTGTAATTGAATCAAGAGTCTTAGAGTACAGCTTCGGTAATTTTTTGTCTCTTGCTAAATTTTTATCCTCAATAAATATCTTGTGGCCTAGAGCACCACAGATTAACTTGTGCATTCTGCAAGAAGTAAATTCAAATATCAGTTGTCTTTCATTTTCACAGAATATCCCTTTTCCCTGTGTGATAAAGTAAAAATTCAAGTTTTATCTAATTCAGGTCCTGTTTTTCTTAATTTTTTGAACTCATTCTACAATTCTTATGGCATCCTCAAAAACTGAAAATGCATGCCTAAAGGTCTTACAGAGGATTTTGAATAAAAAGCAAATAATGAAATAAGTCATTAGCACTAGATCACTTTGCAGCCCGCCTCAGAAATACCTTCAGCATTAAAAAGGACTGGTGCTTTTTTGAAGTGAAGTCTACTGCAGTATCGCCAATCATTTCCAAAAATCTGTGTACAAATCTGTTTCTTTGCTTTCAGTTGGTCACATTTTTTGAAACACTTGTGTTTTGGGGAAAAAAAAAAAGTCTTCTGTATTCAATCTTTTCATGAAAATTAAAGCTTTGAGAACAGTCAATTTTGGAAAAAAAAAAAAAAGAAGAAGAAAGTTTCAGACAGATCAAAGAGATAAAGATGACTTCTCAATGGTTCTAGCCTAGAAATTGGTTCAGTTTGCATAATTGGACCCCAGCCTGTGAGACTGTAGAATTGCAAGTAGCAGATGACAGATATTAAACCACTTATTTCTTTGACTGAGAATTAAGGGATGGAATAGGGTGTGCTACAAGTGAAATTAGTAATTGGATTCAGCTCTGTGGGAATAGAATTGACTTGCTTTGGAGCTAGTGAGAGATCAACTCAAAACTTCTGCCAAAAAATTGAAATAAAATAGTTTTTTAAGGTTTGAAAAATGTCAGTGAGAGGCAGTAGTTCACTTTATCATTGTTCATTTATTTGCATTAAGGCACTGCCCAGAGAGCCAGTGAGACCTAACCAAAAAAACATGAAAGGGCCTAAAACCTAATGTCTAATTTTATAGATTTAAGTAGTCCCCATTGGCTTACATGACAAGTGACAACAACTAAATAAATTCCAGATTTAGGGGAGTAGCACATACTAATCGTTGAATGGCTAAGACTGACAAAATTTGTCTCCTTTTCTGCTTTGCCATGTTCGAGTGATTAGGATTCTTTCATCTTTTTCTTTTTTTCCACACTTACATGTCTGCTGCCTAAAAAACCTGTCCCTGAACACTTTCAACAGTGTTGAAATAGGTGATTTGGATTTAAAAACCAGAAAAAGCTGTTGATCCTGATTGTGAAAGCTCTTATTTTGACAGGGGGAATGAGCTAGTGGAGTAATGAAAGGGTAAAGGTAGATATTTCTCCGAGGAAGGTTACAGAACTGCATCCTGTCTCACACATTAAGGGATGCCAGTAGGTACTCACGTGTATTCCACCAAAAACTACCGCAAAGAAATGACATCAAATAAATATTAAGCAAGATCTGCATGATCTTGGAATTCTGTTAGGATCTTCCAGATTATGGAGCTCTCCAGCCCAAATGAGTAACAAATTTGGTGCAATACTTCTCCAAAACCCAATTTGAACGTGTCATTACACGTGAGTATTTTGGAGCTATCCAGGAGAGGATATTGTACACCATTTTCACTTGTGGGTTATAGAAACCAGGAATAGCTTTATGAAAATTCGGGCATTGGTACAGAGTCAAAATCAATCAACACCGTGGTATGAGAGGAGCTTCTTTAGACACTAAAAACAATGAGGTTCAAAGAAGTCAACACACTTACATTTAAGGGAGCACATCACAAAGCGAATTGGGTCATCTCAGGGAAATATAAAAGCATTATTCTTCTGAGATTTGAAAAAAATACATAATTACTCCTTCCACCAAGCATGATTCTTTTAAATAACCTTCATTTTTTGTCCCTTGGAAATGAAAAGAGGTTTACATTAAAAAGGCATTTCCTCTGACTCGCTGTCCTTGAGCAGCACAAAATGTAAACTATACCTTTCCCTTCTTCCTTTGAAGAAAAAGGAGTTTCAATCTTCTTCTGTGAACACGGTCCATTTAAATAAGGAGATGGAGTCCCATCTTTTCGATCAGCTTTCTTTGTTTGACTTGTCAGTAATAACACTTTAGCTGAAATTGTACAGGCGTCCTGCTAATTTAGTAATTATTGACACGGTGCTGGGCAAGAAATGATAGCAAACACAGGGAACTGTTAAGAAGAAATGAAATAAAAGATCTTCATATCATTGTTGAATAATGGTTGAGATCATTTTGTGCTCTAAGTAGGCCCAAGACACCTTTTTCCATTTTCTCGACACATTTATAATTTATGCTTTGTAATAGTTCCAAATATTTTTAGGACTCCGCACTTTGTTTGAGAATCCGGAAGAACTGAATGAGAATCACGGAGTGCACACACAGATGAGTGAGGGGTGTGACCTGCCATAGCTTTTGATTTAAGAATGATCCCTCATTTTGATATATCCACCTTCCTCTTTATTCAATTTATCGTTGTGTTTAGGGCTGCCTTTGCTCTGGCTGAGCTGCCCGGGCAGTCGGCCCCGTTGTATGTGGCTGGAGCCAGAGACTGCTTTTGGATTTTGCCCTGTTGGCAGCATCGTGGCAGCTTTACTTAGCACGAGCAGCTTTCCAGTGACCTGGTGTGCAGAGGTTTTGGTGTCATTTCAAGGAAGTCTTGAGAGCTTCCACCCCAGGGATGCGTCACTCTGCCCATTGTGCTGGATCCTGGAATCCTGAAGCACATCTGTGAGAGAGCATCCAGTGCTGTGCTTGCTTTGTGCTTTGGAGATGAACAGGCTGTTAAAATTAAAGCTCCCTATTGAAAAAATGTGGACCTGATGGTCTTCATGGGTCCTCTCCAACTCAGGATATTCTATGATAAAATCACAGTGAACCTGTACATGCCTTAACTCCTTTAAATTCGCTTTTCCATCTCCTCCAACTGAGCCTTATCAGAGTAATTTTCTAGACCTTCAATTCCTAAAACCATTACAAAGCTTATTAAAAATGCCAAGGTTTCTCAGAGATGGAGACAAGACTCTTAACTAAGAGTTCTTTGTTGACGTCGGTCTGTATCTCAGCTGTGGACAACAGATCTTTGTTCCTACCATGGAGCTCACGTACATAAACACACAGACCCCTTACTTCTCATTTGAATTTTAACTTGGGTCCTGGCTGTTAATGACAAACGTGTGGTGCAGCTTGGCAGTGCCACTGCACTGTGGAATCAGCTGGTGGTGGCCCTGAAATGGTGTTTTCGGGATTTCGTGCAGCTAGCAGGTGTCTCTGGCTTCTCGGGGACTGCCATTGCCTAGACTCACCTCTTCTTCATGGACTGGAAGAACATCCACAAAAACCTTGTGAAGATAATAAATTGGGGTACCCAGGGCTGATTATTCCTTGGTGAACTGAGTGTTTTGAAACAGGAGGCAGGACGGGGCATGCGGAGCAGTCGATCTTTAAATCGAAGGCCTTAATAAAAGGAACTAGAAAGTGATGTTTTAATGGCAAGATTATATCAGTGTCTGTGCAGTGTATTAGATTTCAATGCAATTGTTTATTGATTTATACACAAACCCATATGAAAGCTGTTCCTTCACACGTTGGTCATGGCTGATAATACTCGTGAACCGTGAGATTCTGCAGCATCCAGGGACATGAAACCCATACTTAGTGGCTGGTTAGGGAGGACAGAAAAGGTTTATTAATGTTGAAAATAATGAGGGCTTCTCTTCCATGATCACTGCTGTGACCGTAGCACAGGTCTGTCCTACCTGCCTCAACACCCTCCCACCTCCCACCAGTGTCACAGGGAGAGTTTCAATCCAGAGTCACTTTATTATTTGTTTATATTCAAGGATTCTGGGGCTTTTTGTTTCTGAAAAGTCTCTGCAGCAAGAGGTTGCAGTGGTAGAAACAAAGCAGTGAAGCTGTATTAAACTTTGCACGTTTCTAACTAATCTACATCTATCTGCCTGTATGCACAAATTATTTGGCTATGAAAAGAAGAAATGCAGTGACAGATTTCATCGTAGACGTGTCTGTCTGCTGCCCTAAGGCTACACCCTGCACACACAGAATTCCATGAGCCACCCCTGTCCCCGTTCCTGGGAGCTAGGGGTGTGTCTGGCTCGAAATTTACCCTCTGGCCAATGAACACTTACAGGTCATAAAATAGATGTTACGTGTGATTTTTAATGCAAATGTAAAATAGGATTTTTTTTAATTAAGATTGCCCAATCCGTTTGGCGATCCCTGTTTTTCCCTTCCTACCTGTACATATCCTTGCAAACAAACAGGGTGAACCTTCATGATTTTGTGTCATTAGTTTATGGGTTTTGGATGACTTTAGGCATTTTCTTTTTTCTGCTTTTTTTCCCCAAGTTTTTTTTCCCGTAATCCTATGTCAGTTCGGAGGATTTTGAGGTGGTTTAGGGAAGGACAGGGAAATAAAAGGAAAATGATTACTTAAAGGAATTTCCTGAAGGAAATTTCAGAAAATATGAATTAAAAATAAATCTCTTCTAAAGCAAAGCACTCTAAAAATATGTGTTAAGTTTTATTTCTGTGTGGCACTCTGTGCATACGAGGCCATTAATATGCCCTCATTTTATATCCACTCTCTTCCAAATTCCATTAGGACCTACATTTTTTAATCATTCCCAGAGACTGCAAACTTCACTCAAAGTGTTTCAAAATGATTTCTGTTTGTTTCATTTATGTGCGTTAAGTCAAATAAAATATTTAACAGAGCTTGGATACAAATTGGAAAGGACCTCATCATTGGATGGAAACAGAAGATGTAGCGAAGAATCGTATTAAAGAAAAATTTGTATCATTTTCAGACAAAAACTGAAATGAAATCTGTTTACTAACCCACCAGCTGTCACTGCTACTTCTGGTTGCAATGTATTGCATACACTGAGCTATAGACTTGCAGTCACAGGCATTACTGTAAGGTTTCTGCTGGGAAACTCAGCCTAATGCCTTTTCAACTTCTATTTTTTTCCTACCAGAATGGAAAATTTAATTTTAGTGCCTGCATGGTTTTTGATTTGCTGCAACGGTTTTATTTTTTTTCTTCCATTTTAAGGCAGATTTTATTTAAAGCAAACAAACCAAAGCTGGGGTCCAAGTGATAACAAAGGTAAAAACGTTGAAAGGCACTAAAATTTACAAAATACTGTTGCAATATGGCCATGGCTATTCTGAATTCTTTCAAGATGTAGGTCTTTGCTTTTAAAGCAAGAAGAACTCTTGGGTATTTACTTTATATTTATGGCCTCTCTCAGTTCACTGGCTGACAAATTCACTGCCCTGTGATGGACAGTGAGTGTTTGCTCTCTAAAAGGAGAAGCCAAGGAGATTTTCACTTGTGTGAGGAAAAGAATGAGTAGCAAGCATTCCAAGTGCTAGAAATGTTTAAGGCACACACTTACAGATGCGCCAAGCTAAAGCACATGAGCAGAGTTGGTGCCCGAGGCGCTGTGACGAGGACTTGGTCTCAAAATGTGGAACTAAATGCAGATCTTCTGCCTGCCTGTGCTTGAGCTGCTGCAGAGAGAGAGAGAAAAAAAGTAGTCGAAAAGAGAAACAATTTTATTTGAGCTTGAAGGAAACCTTTTCCTGGGATTTTGAATATTTTTATTGAAAAGGGAGAAAAAAAAAAAGAGCAAAATTTTGAAAAAGAAAACCTTTTAAATCACAAAATTAAAATAGTTTTGTTTTGACACTGTCAAAATGAAACACCCTGGCTTCATTTTGGTATTTTTTCAAATGGTTTTGTTCTACAAAATATTCCACTAGAACTAGGGAAAATGTGCAGGAGCTCTAGTTTTTGCCAAACAGTTTCGCTTGCCTTGTTTCTATTCTGCTACATTTATCCCACAGTCAAGTTTCTGATTCAGAGACCACCTAAGCCAAAGCGGGGCTTAGCGTTGCCTCCAGCACATTCAAAACAAGTTCCTAGTGAAAAATGAAATTTTCTGGGCTGTTGCAGTGGTCTGTTTTCCCAAGACTGCCTTCATACTAAAGGGAAAACTTCATAAAGTCCTTCATTTATGTGCATGCAGTTTTATGTGCTGAGACAAATGTGGTGTTCAGGCAGGGTGCGTGGTGTAATGGAATATTCTTGCTGGGAGCTCTGCTTGGGCCGCCTGTGCCGGCGTTTTGTTCCCACTGTGGAAAACTGCCCACGTCCCCTGTCCACAGGGGCAGCTGATAACACCCTGGCAGTGCAGCATAACAGGGTTTGTACCCCCACACTCAGGCTGCTTCCAAAAAACATTCATTTCTTCTTTTTCCCCTGTATCTCTAAATTAACGCTGTCTGGGTGCCGGTGTGGGGAGCTGCTGTGCTGAATGTGAAGCAGAGCACTTATGGACATGCCCAAACTTTCTGACCCAGGGGATGGAGCATGAGGGTGAGCAGAGAGAGGCAGAGGAAATCAGCAAACTTAATTGTTTCTATCCCAAATGTAAACATCCATATATAAAAACACCCCTTAAACCTGAAACCCCGTACCGACTGGTCCTTTTTAATCTTAATTTTGAACAGTTGCTACTCCAATTAAATTCTACCACCTAGCATTTTCAAACAGCTCTTAGTTGTTTCAGCAAACTCTTTTAATGGACAGCTGTTTTTGACAGCTCCTCCTGATTTGCCAGCGCTGTGTCATCTGCCAGAGCAGGAGGACCCATTTTGTATTCTGCTGCTGGCACTGAGGGGATATGTAAATGTACACATGAATCAGTTGTCACCAGCACAGACACACTGTGGCGAGATGATCAGAATGTGTTGGGAGTTTAGTTGGCTTAAAGTGGGAAGAAAAGAAAAAAAAAACAAAAAAAACCCCCAAAAAAACCACCCAACACAAAAAACCCACCACGCTTAGATTTCTTGAAGTGATTTTTATTTCAAGTCTCTCCAGTTTATTTTCACTTTGTGGCGCTTGTTAGATTTAGTTCAGGAGAGTGCAATCTGCTACTCGCAAATCACCAACCTGAAACTCAAAAGTTGAGGAATTATAGAAACATTTCAGGTAAACAACGTCAGAACTTCAGCTACACAAACAGAATTTTTTATGGGGCTCCACTTTTCAAACATTTTTACCCCAGTGAGAGAAAACTTCACGTTCCCAGGAGCACAGCATGGAGAGAAAGTTTGTTCAGCTTCCCAAGGCATTCTGGTAAATGGTCGGGGCTGTTTCAGCTCTCAGGGTAATGCCTGAATTTCACACTACACAGAGAGTCAGTTTATGAAGTAGAAGGGAAATCACAGGTGGGGTTAATGTTATCAGATTTACTTCTGAGATGCCCTGATGGTACAGCCCCCATCTCTCTGCGTTAGCAAGTGGGAGGACAACAACTGGATCACCTTCCTGTTCACCTTTGTCCTCTCACCATTAAAGTGCACTGACAAAATCAGATGCCCCTCCAGTTAAACAGAATGCATGTGGGATTTACATTTAGGAGATGCTTTGAGGTTGGTTGTTGAGCTTTGGGATTGTTTTGGCCAATATCTGCAAATCTGAGTAACTGGTATGAGTCTGAACCACCAAAGGAATTGGCAGGATAGCTTAATGCCCTGAAGACCTCTAAATCCTGTTTAAGCTTGAATAAAAGGAACCCTTAGTGTGTATTTGCTTCACTGTAACTTTATTCTCTTAGAACATCTGAGTATTTGAAGGATGCCACTGATCCAAGAATACCTTGAGCAGTTGAGATCCCCAGTGCCAAAGACACAACCACTCCTGTGTGTCACCTACCTTTTTCCACAAATTCTTCTCAGAGATGTCCATCTCTGACTTGAACTGTGTGGCATCTCATTTCTAAATTTAGAGATCAACCAGTGGAAGTCCTCTTGATCATCTCATTCCCATAAGATTTGGAATTCAGTGGGAATGGTGCACCAGCCCCACCACAGACAGTATCCAGATTCCTGCTTCTGTTTCAGAAGCCACAGTGTTCAATAAAAAAAAGGTGACACTGTTCAACCGCCCAGCTTGGAAGGAAAATGAGTCTTTATTAACTCTGTTGTATAACAAAAGGAGAAAAGGCAAATTGGTAGTACCACATGGCCTAGATGTTAGAAAGAATAGAAAAATTATGAGAACCAAAGTACGCATAGAAAACTTTCAGTCCAGGCAGTGAAACATCAAAAACTGTGCGTGTCTGCATGTGCACATTGCAGGGTAGGGGTTAATACCAGGACACTGTGCTTGGCTATTCCTGGGTGGATAAGACAGAATATTTAAAAACAATGCAGAAGAATCAGAAGTGCTCAAAAACATTTCTGTTCTGTGTTTGAGAAAAAGCCAAGGTACACAGTCACACAGGACCATGATGCTGCTGAAATAGTTTCTTTTCCAAAAATGCCAGAGTTGATCATTCTAATAACATCGAATCTGAGCAACCTGCATCCAATAATTTTCACAGAGGTGGCCAAGGAACTGTCCGAGCGTTTAGTGTTGATTTTTAATGCCTTGGAACACTGGTGATTTTCCAGAGGACTCGAAGAAGTCTAATATTTAGAGAGTGAATGGAGTGACCCAGGTAACAGGTTTAAGAAAGGCAAGGTGACAAATACCAGTTAATGTGAGATCATGGGAAACCTGCTCCGTTGAGCTAACAAGGACAGTTTTGATGAGATTAAAAGATTTTTGGTAAAAGCAGCAATGTTTAAATCATATTGGGACTTGCATAATCACTCAGTGATAATCACAAGGGTACATTGTGGCTGTCATTTCAGGGCATCTGTACACACCTTTGAAAACATTTTGATATTTTTATCTATAAATCTAGAAGATAATGTTTTAGTGCTTTAGAACACATCCAGGTCTGTAACACCTGCCAGCTAAAGATTGCTCTTAATGGGGGCTGTCTGGATGTAAATAAATAGAACTTGATTTTCTTATAAAAATGCAGTAAGACTGAAGTTTTATGTTTCGGGTAAAATGGCATTTTTACTTTAAAGAATATAATTTAGCTTGACACAGCTCTGCTGAGCTTTACGGCGGCTTAATCAAATACAGCTCTGCTTTAAAAATAGGGATTGCTTCAAACAGTGGATTAAGTTATTGGTCTTTCACATCTCAAATGCTGAACCTCGTTAGGTCTCGGGGTGAGAGTGAAAAGTGATGTCGGTTTAGCTCAGACTGAGTGTAATGGGAGTTAACTCACAGGCCTCTGTCAAGCTGGCAGTTGGGTGGGTTTTCTCCACTTAAAAGAATGCTCTTTCAGGGTTATCTAAGTTTGAAGAACCTGCTTGTAACAAAGTCAGTGTTACTGTCTAAACAAAAAGGTTTGCTATCCAACACACATGAGGGATCCCCAGCATCTCAGGTTCTTTCTCAGCTGTCCTGCTTCCCCTACTCATTCTCCAAAATCAATCATGTTCTTGTAGGGATGTGATAGCGTGGTTTTAGCCAGTCTGGAGAAATATCTAATTAAATAAGCAAAGGACGTAGGTAAGGTCCTGTTTGACATGAAGCTATTGATTGACTAATGCATCATCTGAAAAATGTTTTCATATCCTCCTGTCCGCACAAGGAGGGGCCCCCACAATCTGCAAGACACAGCTCCTCACATGACTCTTGGGTTTGTGCTAATGAAGTTTGTGCTTCCCAGCCAGAGAGCCCCTTCACAGGACACACACCTTTTGAAGGAGATTAAATCAGGTTTTGTTACACACAATAACCATACTGTACCTCTCTGCTTGCTCGTACGCTGATCAATTGCTGATCGATGCTAATGGCTGCAGCGTCTGGTTTTCATCAGTGTGCCTTTCTTCTGCTTTGGCACTTCAGCATGTCACTGTGTTCTTCACGAGAGGCTTGTTGAAAGCAAAAAGTGTAAATCAATTGGTCTCTGTGTCGTCAACAAAAGCTCTTGGATCAGTCAGAGCGAGCCCTGGAGCAGCGGATAGCACTGGGGTTTAGTTTGATTTAATTAACAGAATGTTTTAATCAGGAGACTGTTAAAAACCCGAAGCTCCTTGTCCAACCACAGAGCTTTGCAGTCGTGATGGGCCACAGAGTGGGGTATTGCATTCGTGTTCACTCCTCCACTGCAGAGTTTTCATGTTTGGGAGGTTTCTCACCGAACACATATGGCCTTATCCCAGTCCTGTGCCACGTGTCCTGCACTGCAGCAGGTCTGCCAGGCAAAGGGCCACGACTGGAAACTGGCATCCTGCCAACCATCCTGCAGGTTTATGAAGCTTTGTGCTGTTTAATTTTCTTTATTTTAACCAGGTATGGAGGTTTAAGGCAGGTGGTGTTAAACAGCAGCAGGTCAGTGGATGAATACCTCCCACACCAGATCAGGAGTAGGGTTGTAGCCAGTCTAAGACCAGTCTTCAGTATGTTAAAAATACATTGCCTGTGTAAAGGGTGGTAATGCTGGGTGCTCAGAGCTAATTTCAGGCAAGAAATCCATTTATGCAACTGGGACTTAGGTTTTGATGATGTTTTCATTAGTAGGCAAACCCTGTGTGGTTATGCCTCCTTTCAAATGAATTCAGCTAAGGAAAAATCAGTAGTGTGAATAGGACTGAAGAAATCAAATACCAAGTTATTATTAAGAAAAGCTGAAAATCTTTGTTCTAACATGTAACGTTGAGTTTGGCTTTCTAAAACAGTGCTTTCATTTAATGCTGATTTATGACCTTGTTACGGTTATTTATTACAGAAGTATTAGTCTGGTATAAGTAGATATGAAGTATTGTAGGTGGTGAGTAAATATGATTTCTGTTCATTCACTGCCTATGACAACCATCATATATTATTTACTGTTAATCACATTTTACCTAAACAGCAATTTGTCATTTATCAATCAGTTATAAAATATCGTAGTGTGAGTCAAGATCTAAAAATGTCCTTGATTGTTGCAGAAAGCTTTTGTTTTGTGTGTGCTGTACTAGAATTTGAGATTTTCTCTTTAAAAACTCAGTCAAAAAGTTAAAAACTTAGAGAATAATAATTGATTTGATAGATTGAGGAGACATGTTAAAAGCTGGAAAACTATGAAATAATGTGTTGTTATTTCATTGTCATCTTATCAACATGGTGACTATTAATTTTTTCTGATCTCCTAAGATGTTATTTCAAGCCTTTGTTAATATTAGAAAACTCAGGATATAATTTTTAAAAAGGAAAAAATAAAACACAAGTCAAAATTTCTCCTCTCACCCCCCCTCTCTACATCCCACCCCAAAATGACAGCTGGAATTGCAAGTTAATATGGATTTGCAGTCTGATACGCCAGGAGAAGCTGACCCAGGAGAGGAGGAATGGGTTTCCATCATGACCAGATCTGGAAGGAAAGTTCCTCCTCCTTTTGGTGAGTAATGCCTTGCTCCCTGTTCCCCATGTTAAGGCCAATAAATCTCCCTTGAAATGGCAGAACATTTCAAACTGCAGGACACTGCAGGCACATATGTTAAATAGAGATTTTATTGTGGCCTTTCCATGAGAACAGCAGAAAACCCCAGCCACGGTTATGGAGAGCAGCAAATACAATACAGAACAACGCAGAATGAAAGAGCCTCTCCCTTCTCCCAGAAAATCAAGGCAATGTCTTCTGCTGCCTCCTGTCAGTACCAAGACAACTGTCCCATACTCCTGCAGTCTTAGAGTTTTAGTCTCATTCTGGTGTGTCTTGAGATGTTCTTCAAATTGTTATATATTAAATGACTGAGCAGAGGAGGCCTTTGTCTAAGGCTTGAAAAATGCCTTTCTGTGTGCCTGGAGAATCAAACTTTTGGCAAGTTAAGATAGTTTGGCTTTCCAGGTAGGTGGGGAAAAAAAAAAAGAGACCACATAAATAATTATATTTAAAACATTCAGCTCCTTTTGAGATGGTTTGCTATTAAATAGGCTCCATTTTTGGATTTGCCAAAACATCTCTGAGGAATATCTGACGTGTTAATGGCTTTTGGCTTTGCCATGTACGGTAATGAGAAAATTCCAGGAAAGTTTGTGCTGCCAAAGAAATATTGACTGGCTCAGAGGACAGAGAACAGTTGAGGCAGTGCAGACAGGACAGCTTTCAGCTAATGGAGTGAGCATCTACAGGTCATCTCCAGCCTGATGGAATGGGAGCAGGAGGAAGGAACAGCCACTCACCAAGCTGAAGATAGATCTTAAAGAAGTCCAGAGTAAGATCTGTAAAAAGAACTTCTTAAAAAGTGCTGTTATTTTTAACAACTGGTACAAGAGTAGTGAATTTTACAGCTGCCACTACCAAACCAGGTTATGTCATGTCCTGCACAACCCCGTCCATCCCAGGCCATGTTCCCAGGAATAAAGGGCATGGACTGGAAAGAATGCTGTGATATGAGGTTATGTTGATACAACCCGGAGCATCCTTGCAAAACAGGTGGCATGGGGACAGACTAGCAAAGTCATATCAGCACCCCAGGCACATGGACTTGAGCAGGCTCTGGAGTTGTACCAACTGAGACCCTCCAGTGAATCTGGCCAGTGTGGTGGAAGATGGAAAACTCATGGTTTTTCAGGAAGCACGATGGTTTGGGAGCAGTGGGGTGAGAAAAGAGAAGCTCTGATTGACCCTGACACAATGTACCACCCTCCTGAACTTCAGCCAGGGGATGCAAGTAGCCACGAGCAATCTGAGTGAGAGAGGTCTGTGGTTATTTTACATTAACTTGCATTACAGGACAGTATGGCCCATGTATTCATCAGCTTTCAGCTGAGGATTGAGGCCAGCGTGGCTAAAGACAATATAAAAGTTTTCCCTGTAAAAATCCTGTAATTGAAGATCTCAAAGCATTTTACAGGCATTAATAAGTAAAGCCTCAAATACAGCTACCAGTATTTCAGTCCCTAAAGTTCAGCAGTGCTTGTAAGTGCTGTTAAAATAATAACAGTCGTATCAATGCTCTTGCAATCCCAGAAATATTAATGGCATCTTCCCTGTCAACAACCTCCCCTCCTCCAGGCTCTACTTTCTTCTCATGGGCAGGAAGCAAAATTTTGCGAGGCGAGAGCTTGCTGGGGAGTTTGGGTCATTGGGGATTTTGCTTTTGTGGGTTTTTGTGTGTGTCCAAGGCAGGGCACCAGCCAACTGGAGTGCTTTCTTGTACTAATAGGTGTGTTTCCTGATGTCTAAAACATTTGGATGGATGGTTTTATTTTTTTACCTTTCTTACTGGAATGTGTTTGTGGTCACAGACAACTAATGAAGAGAACAAAGGAGAGACAATGTTGTAAAATCATTAGAAAAGGGAAGCACTGTTCAAACAAATGCATTTTGCTATTAAAGTGCCATTTTCAGTCTTATTTGCAGCCCCTACTGTTCCTTACACCGGCTCTTCACTGGGGACAAAAAATTCATTAAATGGCTCTTCACTTTACAATATCAATATGTTTTAAGTCAAATTGTGCATTCTTTGCTGTTAATTCTCTTTTAAACACAAAGGACCATCAGAAAGTTTAGCTGCAGGGGGGCTACAGGCAAGAAGGAAGATACAAACATCCCTCTTATGAGAAATAATAATAATAATGAATTCTTTTAAAGTTTAAAGGAAAATAGTGGCTTTTTTTGCACCAAGACTGTAAGACCTGTTCATTGATCTTTTCAAAGAAGCAACAACAATAAGGAGAAACGAGAATGAAAGGAAATGAAAGCAAGGGAATAAAAGCCATAAGGAGTTGGAGTTCATGGAAGCAACAATCCAGAATCTGACAGAATATGTGGATATTGATGAAGCCTGGGATGCAACATAGCTGTGATCCCAGGAAAAGGCATGGCTGTATTACCTGACTTGACTATTAACTTTGCTTAACCAGCAAGTATTTTTATTGAGCAACTTTTTTTCTCCTTTTTTTTTTCTTTTTTTTTTTTTTAATTCAAAATACCGCTCATCTCATTTATCAGACTACTCACAGCTCATACACTTTTCTGGGTGGACTTTTTCTATAAGTGAGAAGTCTTAGCTGAAATGAGACCTTAAATATTTTGCAGAAAGCCAAACTTTCACCAGATTCGTGGTGGAAGAGAGACAGATGTGCTGCCCCTGTGGAACACAGAAGTTTTGTGATAGAAGTTTGTGGTTTAAATCAAATTGAGCATCTAATGATTTGTGCTATGAATGTGTCTGCTGGAATGTTTTAATCCTCAAGTGACAAGTGGTTCTCCTGACAATCAGTGTAAGGGGCAGAGGGCCCATAGCACAGTGTCTAAATGAAAATTTCAGCAATACCCATGGCAAGAAAGACAGAGAGAACCTAGTGAAGAGATTTTTACACATTGTGGAGTTATGCAATTTAAAAATATATATATATTTGTTTGTGTTTAAGCAGAAGAAAAATGAGGAGGATTATTGAAAAGTTCAAATTGCTGTCTTTGCGGTGAAAATAGACCCAGTCTAGAATATTTAACCTAAAAATCGCATCTGAACAGATTTTAGGCATTTGATGCACACTTGGTAAATTCCAGGTGTCTGATTACACCTGGTCCTCTAGTAGGGTGCAGAGCAGGGCATCTCATACTGGACAAAATGTTTGTCCAAGTCCAGAAACCAAAGCTCTTGTGTGTGGCTTTGGTACAGGACAGGCATCAATTCATGTCTGCCATGATGAGGAGAATGATGAGGAGAAACACTGCTCTGACTGCTGGCTGAAGGAGAGGAGCAGTGGTGCCAGTGCTGAGGTGAATCCACATTCCCAGTCATCTCCTTGTGAGGCTTCACAAACTCATTTGGAGGGGAGATTTCCCTGACCTGATCCACCAGTGACACAGCTCTGAAAAGCACAGGAAGCTGAGCATGGGGAAACATGCAGCACCATGGTTTCATGGTCGTAGGATCACCAGCAGAGAGGAGCAGCAGAGGCTGATGGCCCTCAGTCATGGGGAGGGGATGCCAGCATGGTCCATGATTGCTTCCAAGAGGAGTGGAAGCCATCGAGATGTCCAAAAAATATGTGGAGGAGCCAGTCTTGTTATCAGATGATTGGGAGTTTAGGCTCCTCTTGGGCACAGACCAAAGTAAGTCCTGGAACAAGACAGATGATGAACTTGGGCTGTAAAATCCTCTGTGCTCCTCTGCCATTTTGGCCAGTGATCCTGTACCATATGTCAAGTGGGCTGCGAATTCCCATAAAGCAGCAGTTTGCTACACTAGACCTATAACAAGGGAGCTTGTAAAAGGAATAAATGGCAAGTGGAAGGTGGAAATCATGCCAAATGTACAGCACAGGCTTATTAACAGCAGCACAGCAGCCAAAGGGAGGCAGGAGTTGCATATGGGAGTGGGGTTGTGCATGGGGAAAATGGAGAGTGGTAAAGGGTTTTGCTTTTCTTTTCGCCACTTCTGAAATACTTTAGGCATTCTGGGGTTTTGGAATGAGAGCTTTGTCTTTGTTTTCGAAACAGTGTCTTTGTATTTCTGTATAGAAGGCAAATCTGTTATTTTGCTCCTTTCCTTTGGTGAATCCGTGCACTGCTAAACCACCTTAGGTGTTGTGTGGATATAAGCTGGAAGCATAAAATCATAAAATCAGAGCATGGTTTGGGTTGGAAGGGACCTTAAAAATCATCCGGTTCCAGCCCCAGTCTGCAGATGTGAGCCTGGGAGGGCCAAAACAATGACTCCTCTTAACATGACCTGTTTCTACTGTAGGAGAAACAGTCCCAGACATCTTCAGCAAGGCATAGAAATGTTTTTGATAATGGGAATTACTTATAATGGGACTTTTTACAATGGGAATTTTAACTTCCAGTGGTCCTACTGGCTAAGTACTGTTTACTGAAAGCTTTTTAACTCAGTGAATGCCATTTTGCCTAAATCAGTCTTTAGGGAGCAGATCAATTTCAAAAAAAAAGTCATTTGTAAATTTAGAAATGTTTTTACAACGACTTTAGCGATACATTTCAAATGGTCGTTTCAAACTCACTTTCTCTTTTTTTTTTTTTTTAAGTAAAAACCAGGACGAAATATTTCAGCTTGTCTGAAATAAAACAGTAATTTGTAACAATTTCATGTTAACAACTTCATTTCCCAGGACTAATTTAAGCATTTGTGGGGGAGGGAGGTTGCTTTTACAAATACTAACTAAACCTACAGTTTTCAGTGTTAGAACTTCTGTCAGAGCAAAAATTCATTTTGATAGATTTGGAAAGTTATTGGGGTTGGCTTCCATGTTTAGACTATGCTTTTTTCCATTTGTCAGCATTTCTTGAAAAAGACCGGATTTGTGGCAAAATTATGATTAAGGACATTACTGAATTTCTTTGCAGAATTTAAGGTTTCAATGTATAAGGAATGTAATAACTGACATGATAAGGCAGTACGTTGCTGTCTAAGTGATGTGTGTTGTATGAGCATAAACAAAGAGCAGATCCCAGGCAAGCTGCATTTAAAGACCAGTGATGTTTGCTTGAGGATGAAAATGTAGGGTTCAAACCAGTTACAGTCTGTCAAAACTAGGAAAAAAACCCCCAAAAATAAAAAAAACACCCCACACATAAAACAACAACAACAAAACACAAACTAAACAAACAGGGAAAAAAAAAAAGAAGAGAAAGCAAAGAGCACTTGCTGGTTAAATTTAATCCTGTCTGGCCATAACTTGTTAGCCTTTCTCCTGCTGAGTAATATTTGATTGATTTTACTGAGACTGTTTACAAGTACAGTTCAGTTCACTGATACTGCTGGTTGAATTTCCTCAAACAACACACTCTCATTTGAGCCTCATTTTAGTGATGGTTCCTCTGGCTCACACCAGCATTAAAGAAGGAGCTGTGTGTAATCTGAAGTGTTTGTACATTACTGGACCTAAAGACATAACTTCCTACCTACCTGTACCCTACAGAATAGCAAACCTGAGTAGTTTAGACAAAATCCATGAAAAAAGAAAGAATAGATCAGAGAAATCACAACAGGAGCTGAAAGAATAAGGAGACAGAAAAATCCATTACAAATGAAAATAATAAAGTCCCTTAAACTTTGAGGAAAAAATAGAGGCTCATTTTGTACAAAGATAGTGAGATGTGTTCATTGATCTTTTTAAGAGTCAAGAAGAAATTGGCCAGCAGCTGAATAAAAGAAAATGAAGTTCCATTAATACAATCCACAGAAAGACAACTCGGGTAAATTGATCAGTGCAGCCCAGATAATTTCTAACCTTTCCCTTCTTTGGAGAAGATGTTTGGGGTTTTGTTCAGATTTTTTTCTTCCCTCCCAAAGAGCATAAACAGCACGCAGCACCAATTTCAAGTGCTTTTTGGATAGCTTTTGTAGGAATAACTGGAGAATTTCTGGAACTAAGCATGGAAATGGCTTTTCTTCCATCTCCTTCCTTCATCACGCCGTCGTTGCCTCTGAAAATATCGATACATTGAGAAAGTTTGAGGGCTCTTTTTCTCTCCTTTTTTTTTTTTTAAACTCTCAGTTACTTCCTTCTCTGCCTCCTCCTTCAAAGAGTTTTTGGAACATTTGGCAATTAAAAAACTGAGGTGTCCCTATGGTATCTGTGTATGCCAGGGAAACCTCGTAGTGACTGAAGAACAGGAAGAGCCCAAAGGGCAAAAGATGTTTAGTCCTTGCCAGCCCCTGCTACAGCCTGGCCCTTTACCTTGAACACTAAAGCTCCTGCCTGTGGTAGTGGCAGTGCTTTCATTTGCAATCTTTGTCTTAGCTAAATGTCAGGTGTCATTGCAGGAGAGTGTTTGAGGCCTGAAACTGCTGCTCCACGCCTGCAGCATCCTTTATCCAGAGGAACTGCGCAGGCCAAAGGCCCCACCTTCCCTCCTTTTTAAAACTAAATATCCCCAGCTCCCAGAAATGGGATTAAGAAACAAACTTGTTTATGGTGAAATAAACCTACGAACTCCAGCTATTTGGAGATATTTCTTTTACAACTCTGGAAAGATCTCTGAAAATCAAATACATGAAAACCAAAGTCGGCACTTGGGATTTGGCATCTTCCCACAGCATCAAGTGCAAATCTAAAGCTATTCTAATTTTGCTTCCTGGGATAAAATGCTGTTATTTGCATGTTAGCCACAAATTAACAATTAGAGCGTGGCAGTTAATGAAAGAAAAGAAGCAATGCAGCACCTTTGTGCGTAGGCTGTAACCCATGTTTATAGAGAAAGCTTTGTAGAGTACCCCTGGGTTCTGTAAATGAAATGGGCCTTCGCATGTGCTGCATAATTGTCAAAGCATGAGGCTTTGTAGTCACAAGCCCAAAATACACTCCATCTTATAAAGCTGCATCACATAACTCAGCAGCATAATCATTTTCTTCTCCATGAGCAAGTTGTTCCTTACCCTAGAGACAGCGCTTCATTCAGGTCAGGTATGAAGTTATGTGAAGGTCAGTGTGGGAAAGATCAAACTACACCTGTCTAGATCACACCAGCTCTGCTAATAAAAAGGTATATTCCCTGCCTGGCTTGCACACAGAAATACTTACTGAGATCTTACACAGAATGGTAAAATGTGCCACAAAATGATTGGGTACTAAACTCTGCAGAAAAGTCCTCGAAATAAATCATTATCACAAATATTTTAATACAGACGTCTCTCTGACACAGCTTTCATTGCATGCAAATATTTAAGCTCATGCTTAAGCTTGTTCTGATATCCCATCGTTGAACCTGCAGAGGCCATTAGTGATTCAGACCAGGATATTATCCACTGACAGATAATCATTGTCTGTTCAGAAACTTCTCGTTTTACAGTACAGCTGGCATCTATCAGCTGTGCTGGAGTGGTGCAGGGAGATTTGTACAGTATAGAGGGGTTTTTTAAGAGGAAGCGTAGAGTAAATATCAGCAATCACCATTTGAGTAAAATTAGCAAGAAGCCAAGACTTTGCTCCTTTATTTGAAAGGATGAATCACCTTCCCTATCCTTTATTACTTAAGTTACCCCTGCACAGAATTGTTCACGAATCTTTCCATTTAAACCCTAGAATATGTTCATAAAGCTTACCTAGATAGCTATTTTCATTTTTCATATCACTAAACATAAATACATGTATTCTAGCAAAGCACATGGATTAATTAAAGGAAGTGTTAAATGAGATGTTTCTAATTTTCATACATAGGAGATCAGCCTGACTTTTAGCACGAGGATGTTACATCACACAGACTTCTTGATGTATCTGTAAGGGACACACAAATAAAGAGATTCATTTCTTCAAAAACCCAGTGAACTTCAAATTTTACAAGGTTCTGTCCAGCAGTGAAGTCAAAGTCACGAGGGATTCTAGGGGCTAAGATCACACGGAAGATGTTTTATTACATGATGGGAAGACTGGGAAAAACTGAACTTTCAACCTTTTTTGTGAAAGCATATGAATACAAAAATCAAGCTGATATACAATAGCAACTAATCATCAAGAAAGACAATTGTTAGTGACTTGTGAAAGAAATCACCAACAGATAAGAAACAATTGGAAAATATTACTGGTTTTCTGCATCTACTCTGTTTAAGTTTGGAAAACAGTTTTACTCAGCGAGCTTTATGAGACAATCAGGGATGTTAAACAAGAAGGAAATCAGGTCTTCACCTTTCTTGGTTTTTAGGAAGAAAGAGTGTGTTGGTTCACACTGGGGGACCTTTTCTGCATAGCACAGGAAATAAAGGTTTCAGTAACGATGCCATCAGTGACAAGCACCAGGAGAAGCCAGAACCAGGGGATAAAAAATGAATTTGTGGCCTCTTGGAACTTTTTTCCCTCTAAGGTGCCTCTGCCAAAATAGTTTCATTTACATCTGAGTACCTTGCCAGAACCAAGAAATTATCAAGGCCTTTCTGAAAGTAAATTTTATGCGTACTGTGGGTAAATCCACAGATGAAGACAATGCTGAGGGATGGGCATCAGTGATGGAAAAGATCTTCTGAGCCCTGCAAGGATGGAAGACTTTTTCTTTCCTCATCACTTGAGCCATGCCATCAGACAGATCTCCAGGCAGACAATACCTGGTTTGTTCTCCTAATTTTGACCTGAGTGTGAAATATACTGTACCACTCTACTTGCTAATACTGCAACAGATTGTTTTTTACTTCCCCTGTTTCCCCACGGTGCCTGGCAGCCTTTCCCCTGCACTCTCCCCTACTTAAGGAGCTGGGAGTTCTGGACTGCTTATCAGATAAATTGCTGTAGATTCATCGTTCTCCATCTCTGTCCTGAAGAAGCAGTCACACATCTGATGTTAATCTTAAAACCATATTCTATATAATAAGATTTCTTGTGAAAGCTCTCCCTACATCATTGTATGTTAGAATGACAATATTAATCACCCAATGGCACTTGCACACCTACAGCATCATTTCCAAAATCCTCGGAAGCTTTTTTTTTAATATGGAATCTGCAAGGTTTAATGAAGCTTTTAATGGACTGCATTAAGCCCCCTCCCAATCCATAAAATGGATGTATAGTCCTTGTTGGAAGAAACACCCTTTAATTTGGCAACAGGTGGACTTCCTAAGAGGGGTTTCCAACTATCTCGGATTTCTGTCTTTTGAAATAGAAGTGTTGCATCTAGATGTGTAGATTTTTTTCCTAATAAACATAAAATGAGCTAAACCCATCCAAAATCTTCAACCCGTTTTGGTACCCAGGCACAGTTACTGCAGAGCCCAGCACTCTGGCAGACATTTAAAGATGGAGGAGTGTAGGTAGACTTGTGTTAGTCACGTAGAGCGAGGAGCCAAATTACAGTAAGAAGACTATAAACTCAGTTTCTTTTCATTCTTTTTCCTTTTCTCAGTTTATGCCACAAATGCACCACTTTTGACAGAACGTTGGTTATTATTTTGCCTTTTTTTCTCCTTGTCTGTTAAATTTAATAGAAAAATCCAATTATTATGTAAAGAGAGCCTTGCTATAATTGTCACAAACAAGTTAGCATAACAATGAAGAGCAACAACTTTCTGAAGTCAAAGAAAGCACTGATTTATGACTGTCTCTGAGGTGTGATTGATATAGAATGTTTTGAAGGAATATTTTCAACATTTCTTCTTCGTTTTACAGCTGCTCCCTCAGATCATCCTAGCTGAAGCATGTTTACAAAGGAAAGTTGCTTTGGAAGAGGGAACTTTTCCACAAATTCATTTTCTTTTCTTTAAAGAAGGGGAAAAGAAAAAAAAACCAACCGAGCCTACAAAAGCCATTATTTAAACAGCCTCCTCTTTAAAATGTTTCCGGCAGATGTTTATGGAGAGAATGTGCTGGAGCTCCTTCAGTAAGACACAGAAGTGACATTTCTTGAGGGTTTTAGCTGGAGAATTTGTCTTTCACATCATGTCTTTAAACATCTGCAAAAGGCAACAGAATCTTTATTATCCTGCTAACTTGAGGAAAGGCGCAATGCACAGTCCTGAGTCCTTAAAAGATGGTATTTAATGGGCCTGACAGATGAGAAATACCCAGCTCTAATGTTTTCCTTCAGTAGAAATTCACCCCTTGACCTTATGACTCCAGAGTATGGCTGCTCCCTTCTGAAAAAGAACATTGCCGTCCATTCAGATGTGCTTTCTATGGTTTTGTTGTTTTGTTTTTCCATATTGCTCAGTTATCTGCTTTAGGGGAAGGTATCAACATCAGGATTCAAGCAAAAATAAGACTATAAATACTGAAAGCGCACTTATGCTAGGTCTGCTTTATGGCACTTGTGCTTCCAACCCTCTTTTAATTTCCTCAGTTGGATATTTTTCTTCTTCCTCACAAAAATCAAAGCTGCCTTTTCTTTTAAATAGATTTTGAAGGAGGACTTTCCTATGCCTTGGCTTGAGTTTTGTTTATTTGCTGCTGTGCAGAAAATACAGACCAGGGCCATTGCTCAGGGCTGCCCAGGCTGGCCCTTCTACCTTACAAAATAACCTTTTTAAGAAGAATCCAATCTATCTTTTGCTTTCCTGCTTTGTTTCAGATTCAGGTTGGAGGGGGACAAGGTTTGATTGTGGGGTTTTGTATTTGGCTTCTATTGTATTTCAGTTGTCGAAGCTTTTTTCCCCTCCTCCTTCTTTTTCTCTTACTTTTTTCTCTCTCTTTTTTTTTTTTTCTTTTTTTTTCTTTTTTTCCTCCCTGAAGGGTTTTCTCTGGGAAAAGTTTTCTGGGCTTCCATCCAGCCAGTGTCACAATTCACAGCTGTACTGTTTGATTCAAGTGCTTCAAGCTGCCAGTGAGGTAGAGCCAAATGAGATTAAGGGGTTTTTTATTAAAGCAAGCACCCGCATGTGCTGGTATGGCCGAGGCTGCGTCAGGCGTTCCAGTACGAACCCCAGTTCCTGCAGACCTTTAGTTCTCAAGCATAAAATATTTATGCCAGGCTGAAACCTGACCTAGATGTACTCATCTGGGAGGAGCTGTAACTCTTTGGAAAGGAATGGTTTGGCTTTTATTAAGTTACAGCTTCAAGAAAGGAAAATGTACTGATTTCTGGATAAGCGGCTGAAAAAAAAAAATAAAGAGATTTAGCTGTGTATGTTAAAAACAGCAACAGGCATCAACTAAACAGATCTTTTAAATGATGGATTTTAAGGGAAGGCAGCAGGAGATTTATCTGTTAGCTCCCTTCTCTGGCACGTGATGGATTTGAACCCTCCGTGCTGGTCAAACTCTGACACTCCCAGCCCTGCCCGCGCCGTTCTGCCCACTCCACCCCAAGTGTCACCTCTGGGGCACAGCCACAATGCCCAGACATTTATTTTACTTTTTCTGTTTGGATAAACCTTGCAGAATTAGTGATGAGAAACTAAATACTACTGTTACTTTTATTTCGGGTGTGAGCCAAAATCTGAACCCACATTTTCAGAGAAAAATGCATTTTTAAACTCTCTTCCCTTTTGAAAAGCACCAAAATTAAAACAGTTCTTTTTATACTGATTCTTATCTTTTGTGTCAACATTTCTGAAGATAAATGAATTGATATTTTAAACATAGGCGTACATGTGTCAATGGAAAACATGATGTGCTGTAGTAGAGCACATCAAACATGTTTAAAAAAAAATAAGGAAGAAAATTAGAAGCTTTAAAGAAAAAAAGAAACACCACCACTCTAATCTTTTTTTTCCCATAACTTTGAGCCAGCTATAAAGTGGATCAGAAGGTTTTGAAGGTTATTGACATTGGAATTCTCAGCCAGAAGTAGCTTTTGGCAATATTAGATCACCTTTTTTCCTGTCCATTTTGCCCCACTGGGTTATTGAGCATCTCACAGAATCATAGAATAATATGAAGACGTTCCCCTTTGTCCTGTCCCTCCATCCCTTGTCCCAAGTCCCTCTTGAGCTCTTCTGGAGCCCCTTTAGGCACTGGAAGGGGCTCTAAGATGTCTCTGGAGCCTCCTACTCTCCAGGTGAGCACCTCCAGCTCTCCCAGCCAGGCTCCAGAGGGGCTCCAGCCCTCGGAGCATCTCCGTGGCTCCTCTGGACTCCCTCCAGCAGATTCAAGTTCGTCTGCTCAGAGCTGCTCCCAATCCATCCTCTGCCCAGCCCATATTTGTGTTTGGGATTATCCTGACCCGCGTGCAGGAATATCCACATCCCCACCTCTGCTGCTCACGTAATCTCAGCAGTGTTAGAGACTGAAACGCTGAGAGACTGCTGAAGTCTACAAGACTCTGAAATCAAAGGCAGCAGCATTAATATTCTGTGCAAATGTGAAGAAGCCATGAAAGCTTTGTTTGTTGCTAAAGAAACCAACTAAATCAAACAAGTTGAAGAAAACAAAGACTTGTATAATTGTTTTAATTAAAACTGCCACTTATTCCAGAAAAAAAAAAAATGCAGCACAGTCGTGCTCTCCAAACATTTCTTGCTTCGACTTGCATGCTCCAAATCGATGTATAATAAGTGAAATAAAACGTTGCCAGCCATTTTCCAGTCCCGTTTGACACAAAAGCTCCAAAACAAATTGCAAGAAACCCATGCAAAACTTTGTGATGTTTACTTCAGATTTTATCCGAGAGGAATTTATGGAACTTGCCATTCAACTGCGAAAGCATGTTATCTCAAATGAAATGCAACGCTCCTTAAATCTTCAAACAGCACCATGGCATTTAGCCATGAAGTTCACTGTGACTTTAGACATTCAAAAACAGCATTAATGCCAGAATCTGGCTGCCCCGTGTGGTTATTTTAAGTCTCCATGGGCACAAACACTTTCTTGGGTCTGGGCCCTCCATACATTCAGTCTCCAGTAAAAGCCATGCGACTGCTTTGCCTTTCACAAGCTGCTTATCCCCTTTACCTTCCCACTCCACAAGGTTATTTTGGCATCTCAAAATAAGTCAGATACAGAAGGGATCCTGGAAGTTTCTCAGCTTCTGGAACCAAGCCCCTGTTTTTTAATGCAAAGTATGAAAGATATAAATACCTCTTAATTTTAATTGAAGGAGAATGTCTGACCTTTCTACAAAAGTGTCACATGAGGTTCCTGTATTTCTTGTGACCTTTCCAATGCTCATTAGGCTTTTAAGCATGCAAGTTCAGCTTAAATTTGAAATATTTTGTCTTCCTCAAGTACAGACTGGCTTCTACTGCAGAATTTGGTCCACATTTCACTGTCAGTATGTGAACCCAGCACATTGTCACTGTATGGCAAAGAGGCAGTTATAAAATCTGAACCACGCTTGCCTTCCCCTCTCAAATAATCTGTTCAGATACTGCAGTTTGGATTGAGCCTGTCTTTTATCCCCTTTTCTCAGCACTCTGGGAGCTCTTTATCTTCACCAATACTTGGATTCGTGTGCAGGAATGTTGGGAACCATTTTTTGTATGTATCAATTCGTTATGTCATTTCAAAGATCTTATTTTTTTCCACGCTTCCTAAGCATTAGCATTTTTAAACTTGAGAGAAGAGGGGGTCATTATTAGAAACATCCTACAGGAAGGCATAACTTATCAACGAAATAGTTGCAAATTTCTTCTAAACATGTTATGTTGAGCTCTCTGGAGACTGTAAAGAAGCTTATAGTAACAGCTCTTTTTTTTGTCTTTTCTTTCTTTTTTTTTTTCCGGTGGCTGGGTGACTGAAAGGATTTCAAGTCTGTTTTTACTAGAATCTGATCACCACCTGTTTGAGTGAAGAAACTGAGGACTGTTTGAAAGTAATGCCTTTGGCAACACATACACCTTGCTCAGTCTGTCTCACATCTTCATTTTATCATATAAAAGGCTTTTCCAAGTGTTGCCTGAGAACAGTGAAAACCTCATTATGAGCTGAAAACTGTTGGGGATTTCAATGTTGATAATGAAAATCTTATTTATGGAATTGCTGAATACGCATATAAAGTCTAAAAAGCAACAGCCTACTAGATGAAATAATAGTCCAAGGGGAAAGGAATTATGTAATTACATCATTCCTGTTTTATCATGGCCATTTCTTTGCATGGTCATGAAAGAGAGTCAGAGAACTGTAAGGTGCAGTTATTTCTGGCATCTTCCAGGCTGGTTTCAGTACTCACATGAGTTTCCTGTCCAGTTAATATTTTGGTACTATCAAAAGGTGTGATCTGTCAGAGATTGCTGGAGATCTGGAAGCATTTTTCTGCCTTTAGGTTCATGTAAGAAAAGGTGTGAACCCCCACCAGAGGAGGAAGAAAAAAATAAGTATGGATCAGGAAACTCCAACAGTTTTCTAAAACTGGGCTAGGTCCTCTCATGGCTTGTGCTGTAAATACATGGTAGTGTGAGAAATGGTAAATACAGCTTTTCTGTGACTAAACCCATCAGATGCATGCAAAGCCAGGACATGTTTACCGGGGAAATGTGTGTTGTAAGGGAATAAAAGCTATACAGTTTCCTAACTCCATTGCATGCTTTTATTCCGCTGAAATCAGTAATCATGTCAGCATAGAGCTAGTAAAATAGGATGGGAAATAAGGGCCTTTAATACAAGCCTCTCTGCCTGTCTGTCCTTTTATATGGCACCTCCCAGCACAGTGTCTGAGTGCAGAGTTCTTCACCCTCATCTGATTTAAAACTTAAAATGGATGCGGCGGAGACCTCTCGTCCAGAGTAAACTGCTCGAGATGAATCAGCTGCTCCGATTGGCCTCACAGAAATGATAATGGGGTTCTGTGTTCACAGCCGAGTTATTTAAACTGCCTGATTTGGTCCACGGCTTCCTTGGACATTAATAGGTTGACTGCTATGTCGCTGAACTTGGCGCACGAGAGGTCAGCCTTTGAAAAGCTGAATAAGGTGAGTGCAAATTGCAGCGTGTTCCCGGCGATGCCGCGCGCCCCGAGCGCTCCCGGAACCCCCCGGAACCGCTGCTGCTCCTCGGCGCCTTCCCACATCTGATTTCAAAGTGGTGGATCCTCGGATCGATGCTTCGGTTTTGATCTCCCCTCCGCCAGGAGATTCGGGGGTTGCTCACATGTTACAAACACATGCTCCTGCTGGTGCATCTTGAGGGAGGAGGATTGGAAACTTCTTAGGAGGCAGCTTTTCATCAGCGAGTGCAGACTTAGATGAATTGGAAAGATTTCTCTGGGCTACAGCAATTTTGCTGAAATTGCTGAGAAGCAGCATTATCAGGCAAGGACACTTTTCTTCAATAAAGATAGAATGCTTCAGCTGACTTTTGTTTGATTCTATTGTAAATTCTAACGTACTGTTGTGCACACCTTGAAGCCATTAAGGCAGAATGAAGAATTCAAACAGGATCAAGATGAAATGTTTTCTACTGTCCCAAACAAAGCATAATTCAATTAAAGTACCTTTGATGATCTCTACACTGCAGCAATTTCATTTTTGAGATATATTTCATCATTTAGATTAATACTCCTGCTTGAAAGAAAAGCAAATTTTGGCATGCTGATATTTCCTGCAGACCCAGCAGCCCATGAGAGGGATTGGAAAATTCAGGCTAAGAGCATCTCTCTTCCCTCTCCCCAAGCCCTCTCTTTGATGCAGGACCATGGCAGGGGGGAGAGGAGGGAGAAAGATAAGAATTGGGTTTATCATCTATAAATAGAGACAGCCCTTCACACTCACTTTCTTGAGACATCTTAGAGCACCAGGGGAAAGAAGAACAAAATAAATCTAAGAGATGCTGGGAAAGTTCTGTGCATTTCAGGAATGTTCAGAAGCAAAGTTAACTCTGGCAGTCCAAGTTCAGAGGCTTGTTCTTTAAAAAGACACCATCAATTAGTTTCTTGAGTTTAATTCTGGCCCGTGTCCACCAGCTGGAAAGTTTGCTGAGCAATAAGCATAAATGGGTTGTGGAGTATAAATCATCGCCCCTGACATCCAGGGAAGGCATCACTCCTTGCTTTCTACTGACATGGTTGTAGTTACTGCAGATTCCTTGGGCAGAATCTTGGGCAGACTCAGCAGCTTGGTTCAGGCCTAGATTTTTAGATTATGGGAGCTACAAGCTGAAAGAAATTGTTCGGAAGTTCAGCAAAGGAAGGTTGTCATCACACTTCGACCTAAAATGGAACAAAACTGTCCACTGCTAAGGGACCTAATAGCAAACCTGTCAGCATTACTCAAAAATATTTTTAAAAGAATTGTTTTATATGGACTTTGCTATATTGGATTTCTTCCTGCTTGTTTTTTTTTTTTTTTTTTTTTTTTGTTTGCTGGTTTGTTTTTTTTTTCTTCATAGGTGAAGAGGATGTGGCAAATAGACCATACATGGAAATCTATGAATCCTGTGGTGGCATCTGTATGAAAGGATCATTTTGTAGGAGGTAGGCAAATAGGCCATTGCTGGTGTTGATTAAAAACAGTCTTATGTTAAAAAAAAGATAACAAAAAGCCTGTCCTCTAAACCAACAAGCAAGTGACACCCAAGCCAGGAAGCTCAAAATCAACAAAATAAACCTTATTCCAAATGCTGGATTTGGGTATTAATTGACTGATTTCCTACCAATAAGAGCACACTTTCAGGCCAGTGGGCCCGATGAGAGGTCCTTGAAAGCCCAAACTGAACAAGCATGTGAAATATTTAAGGCCACATTTTTATATTTATTAAAAACAGCCTAAATAATTAAACTAGTTGATTCACTAGTGGCTTTCAGGCTCATGCCCAGAGTGAAAGGTCATGACCTGACATACCAGGGCCCCACTTGGTACCGATGATTGACAGGAAAAGGAAATAAGTTGATATCTTTCACGTGGGAATCACAGCTTGTAGCAACTATGAGCAAGTGGGCTATTTGGACTTTGTGGGAAAACTTAATTGTGTTATTATTCAAAATCTTCGTTCCCAAAGTTGGTTCAATGGTGATTTATTTACTTATGTGATAAAACAGCTGTGTACTGTAATAAAATACAGGTCACTTGCTGATGTTTAATGCACAAAAGTGAGGATATGTTTGGTTTCTTTTACTTTGAACTTACAATCAAGCTAGGCAGCAGGGATGACTTTGAATTATTAGGAATTTTCTGTTAGTGTATTGGAAATATTCAATGTTCTCATCATAGTATATATTTTTCAGTGCTTGGTTGTGGAGAAGGAGGAAGGCACCATACACTGAAATATGAGTGCCTCTCTACCATATGCTTTCATTATTTCTTTATAATGATAAAAAGGGGCTGCATTCAGTGCCAGACAATGTCATGGCCCCAGAGATTTCAGTGGCCTGCAGAAAAAAGGAGAAAAAAAGCATTTATGATATGAATGAGGATTTGAAATGGCTTTTTAAAAAAAGCCCTAAGATCCACTTTCACCCTAAATTCTGAAATCACTTGAAAGATGTCTAGATGCGGGTTTGAAGAATAGCAACTTTCCACCAGGCTCTGTTTTCTATGCAGGATCGCTGCCATCTTCACCAGGCTTTGTTAGGAGGTCAGATAATTGTACCAAGCAATAGGTCACAGTCTAACTTCACATATTGTGTGATTTGTTCTAGCAGTGAACCCTGTCATCTTGATCCAGAGGACGTATTCTTTGCCCCAGTCATTTACAAGTCAGCCAAGTGATGCACTTTTGTTTATCACTCCGAGCTGAGAAGTTCAGTGGGTTTCCTATCAGCTGCCCTGTCGCCGTGCCTTTCTGCTCATTCCCCAAAGTGTGGGCGTGAGCTGGGCCAGGGTGCAGCTCCATGCCACACTGCAGGGATTTTGTATCCTTTTCCAGAAATGCCACGCACTGCCAGTTCCTGCAGCGCTGTGTGTTGGATGACAGGCTGTTGGATGATAACAGTCCATTAAAAACCCCACAAAGTCCAAAGTAGTTTTACCCTGGAGCAGGCCATGGTGGGGAGGGTTTGCACGTTTCAGCTCAGTGTGACACCACATTTTGGGTGACAAAGCAGGCAGTGCTGGCATTTCCCTCACACTATCTCCACTTCTTTTCCGAGTCTTTCCTCCTATCCTATTCTCAATACAGAGCAAAGCAGCTCTGCTTGGGAAGCTTTGGAAACGCTGCCACTTGTGCCACAATCTCCAGGAGAATTTTAAGCCTTAAAATAATCTGATTCTAACACCAGTAAATAAGCCCAGTTACACAGTAAATCACGATAAAAGTTGCTTCACAGAGTAAGAGCTGGTGGCATTTCTTTTCCATTTTTTTTATGTTATTCCTTCATATTTAACATCTGGCAATAGTGCATGATATTTTACCAATAGCACAGACATCAGATCCTGCCACAGGAGTGCAGGTCTGTGATAAGTAAATCATAATCACTGGCTGAGAAAGGAAATCAAGAAAAATGGGTCCAGGGGCAAAAACATGCTCAAAATTGAAAACCTTTCTGCAGCAATACCAACCTACTTCCTCTGAACATTTGAGCAGAAGGGGAGGTACTCAGCTCTCTCAGTACTTTATGTACATTCCTTGTCCTGAATGGAAAAGGCCACGATTAACCCAAATCCAGCCAATTTCTAGAATTTACTCACTTACAAAATGGAGATTGTACAAACTGGAGACCAGCTATCACCAGAGCTGTCGATGAAGTACCAGCTGCAGATATGTGGAAACTTGTCCCCTGTGTTAGAGGCCACCGTGTGACCTTGCACGGCCCATTAAAATGTGTTTAAAAATCATGGTGGCACTGGGTTCTGACTGACTTTGTCTAGATTCAGCCTGAACATCAAGAGGAAAAAGGCTCTGTGTCCCGTGCCAATTCTCTGATCTTTCCATTCCTCTCCTCCTCCCCACCTCCAGGCTCTGTGTCTCAGCAGCTCCCTGAAGTGAGCACCATGACATGAATCTGGAAGTGAAGAAGCCCACAACTCTTCAGAAAAGAGCAGTTATTCTTAGCGTTGTTTTGCTGATGTTTTTCTTTCTTTTCCGCCCCTTCCTTTTTTTTTAAAGAAAACAGAAAGCCTGCCAAAATTTGGGCTCTTTGATGTGCTTTGGAAAGAAAAACAATGCTATCTATCCAAGTGCTCTGAAGGGAACAAAAATATGTCATTTTAAGGCATGAATTACTTGAGAAGAACAATCAATACATTTCACAATTAAAGATGGTCTGAAGTTTTTTAATGTTTTTCTGGAAATTGTTTAAGAAAATTTCTGAGATATTTGCCTGTTTCAGTTAAACTTTCTTTGGGAAAATTTCCTGAATTTAAAGGTAGGTGGAAAGGCAGGAGGGGGAAGAAAGAGGAAGACACTGGTACTCGCTGTAGAATATTCAATAATCTAATAATATCCCGGGGGGTATCCTAGACCCCATCCAAGCTTTTCTTCTGTCAGTTTGGGTTGATTATGTGAATCTGCCTCAGCCGTTTTATTCATCCTACTTTGGGATGAGCAAAACAGTTAGGTCATAAAGGCAGTATCTGCTCTGTACTCTTCGTTTGTTGATTCAGCTTTCAGTGGACACGTTGCTTTATGAAATTCTTCAGCTGTAAATGAGACACTGACTTCATTGTCTCATACTTAGGAGATTTGCTTTAGATAGAAGTGTCCCAGGTTGGAATCTTTGGCCAGTAAACGTAGGGAAGCTTTTCAAGCTGCAGCCTTGGAAGTCATAACCTAATAACTAAACTTCTGTTTGCCCTCTATTTTTAAGTTTTCTCTTCCATCACCCCAAAAATCTTGAAAGAGCTGATTTATGCAATGAGAGTTTTTGACATTTTTATTAAGTCCAGGCTCTTAATAAAGACATTCTTTCTTCAATGTGATTAAACTGAGGTAAAGAAGCACTTGTGCTATTTCTCTTTTCTTATTGAAGTTTTTAACAGATTTCCTTTTTTTTCCTTCCTGTGACAGGGCCTGTTACATCATTTCCATGATCTGCTCTCACCTTCCACTGCAATGGCTGTATGGGAAGTGCTTCTACAGCTGAGCTTTAAAAAGGTTTCTATCTATATCTACTATTTCTGGTCCAGTGTTTAAAAAAAAAAAAGAGTAGAAATTAGACATAGACTGCAAATGACAGGGAATGTTGCTGGAGGGTGGTATGAAGATGTTTGTTCTCTCATTGCCTATGCTGCACTTGCTCCGTGGATTGGGATGGTTTACTCGGGAAGCTCAGGGAAACCTAGAATGGTTTGGGTTGGAAGTGAGCTTAAAGATCATCTCGTTCCAAGCCCCCTGCCATGGGCAGGGAAGATCACTCCCTACCTCAAGTTCAAACTACTTTCTGTGAAAAAGATGAAGAAGCCTGACCTTCAGAAGAAAAGTGTTGCGTATTTCTTGAAGGTTTCTTAGTTTGACTTTGAATATGCAAAAATGTGAAACTTCTACAATATCTAATCACCCTGTGAAAGTCCAGGCCAGGATTTCAGACTTTGAGATCAGCAAGCAAATGTCTTAAATTAGAAGTTTCAATTAGAGAATATTAAATTCTCTTCTGTAACAGGAGATGTTTTAGGAGAAGTGGGAATAGCCAGGTGGGAGTAATTGGTTTTGGAAGAGTCAAATGTGGGAGCTCTGCCCAGCACTTTTCTTTTATTACGGCTGTTTTCCTTCCACAGCTCAGGAAAACTCATATTCATGCACAGCCTTACACTTCACTGGGATTCCCTGACTTGGAGACTGTCAGCACTGGCTTATTATACAAGCCCTTTGTTTTATCCTATACAATACATCTCGCCATACACAATTTGGCCTCTTAACCTGCCGTGAAATATTTCAAGGGCTTGTTGCTGGAAGACGTCGTCTCTCCTCGCCGTGATTTGTGCAGCCGCGGCTGCATTTTCCTGACAGCTTATAATGATTCGTGGTGGGTTGCAGTACAATGAACTCATGCTGCAGAACAGCACACTGAAAAAGATCTTTCAAATTATTGTTCCGGTGCAAAAGGTGCCCAATCACCTTCCACCTGCGGATTAGTCGGTTGCTATAGGAACGCACTGTAGCTTTTCAGTGCTGCGCCACTGTAGTGCCCAGATTACTGACTCTGACAAACACAATAGGGGGAAAGAATCACGGGTTATTAGTGCTGCTGATGATGTGATGTTATAAACCTGGGGTGGCACAGAGCGGATGAATAGAGCAGGAGCCTTGAAACGCGAAGGACAGGAGGAGGAGAGGGAGCAGAGTGAAGTGGAGCTAAAGTCATCGCTACGGAAATGTTGTCTTTGATCTCGTTTTCCACTCTGAATGGATATTTTCATAATATAATGCCAAATGCAAGCAATGCTGTAACTGATGGCAGAGCCACTGGTCATGTCTTTATGTCAGTAGGGGGCTGCTCCTCCTCTCTACCCTTTTCTTCCAGTGAGTACTGAAATCTGAACCTTTTCATTCCTGCAGGATTAACTCTGACCAAGGTCAGAGCAACTACTCACCAATCGTCTTCATGGGTGAGTCAGGCCTCCTGCATCCCTGGGAAATACCACCTGAAACATCCACCTATGCACAGGACTTTAATGGGCAATTCTGCAGCGTCAGAAACATGGAGTGAACAGCTGAGATCAGGTCTCTGTCTACTTTGGTGGCCACAACTGAGACTCAGGACTTTCTGCTGCTGAGCACCCTCCTGCAGAGAGAGCTGTCTGTGGGTTTCTTTGGGGCAAAATAACTGCTTGCAACTCTGATTTGTAGATGGTCTAAAATTCCCACAAATAGTTGTGCTACCACTTGTGCTTGGGCAGGGTGAAGCGGAGGAATAAAATATAAACTTGTCCATTGCCTGTGTGCCTTGAGCAAAACAAGCTGCGTTTAGTCACAAGTTCACCAGATGGTACTCTGGGGGTTATTGCTGTTATATTACATTACTGCAATATATTAGACAAGGCACAGTGATTCATTCCCTCTCCTCAGTGCTTTTGGAGGCCGTTTCCCTCCCGATGGAAGCACAGCTGACCCTGCTGCTCACGACCCTTGGGACCCCTGTGGGCTCCTGCTGATGCACGGGCAGGAAGCACCGAACATCCCAGCAGCAGTGGCAGCACCAAACCTTACTAAAGATTTGGCTTGCACTCAGCTCTGTGCCCAGAGAAGTGGCTCCACTTTCTGCTTTGAGCCAGCTGATTTGGGACATCATTTTTTTCAGCCCTGGCTGCCTCCTCCCTCCTTCCGTGCTCCAACTCCACTTGTTTTGCCTTCTCACTGGGGCTCCCCCGACCTTGCAGTTGGACCCACGTGACCCTCTAAGCAGGGAACTGGCCTTGCTCCCCCCTTGTTTGCAAAATGGGCTGGAGTACAGAGTTTGCACTGTACTTCCAGAGCCCAAGAACTATCAAAACACCACAGAGAGGTATTGTTTTCCTCCACTTCTGTTACTCTGTAGGCCGAAACCCTCAGTCCAGTGAATTATGTGCTGGCTGACACCTAAGAGCCCGTCCTGGATTGGTGCCACATGTGCACGCAGGGCATAGGTGCTGCTGCTGGTCAGCTGGACGGCCCCTGGGACCATCTGCCACCCCTCTTTGGCCTCCCTGTCCCCACCATTATGTTCACTGACCAGCTGCTTTTCCTCGTTGCCCTTGACAAAGCTCCCAAGCCACGGTCACCCCTTGCTGTGAGAGGAGACAAAGAAATGCCACAGCCACTCCCTCTCCCAATGGCCTTGAGCTTCTGGTGCTCCGAGGCCCTGCCCTGATCCTAGGTTCCCTTCTGCTCTCCAGCACTGTCCTTGTGGTGCCAGGACAGTGATTTTAGCATCCCCAGTGCTCTCCTCTAGTCACAAACTCAGGGTCAAAATTTACTTCAGTTTTGCCTGAGGCATCTAAAAGAGTGATGGAACAGGTTGGTCTGAACGTGCTTGGATCAGGGTTTCACCGCAGGTGTTACTGTAATTTCAGGCAACTTGAAAACTGCAAATTGGGCCCTCTGTCCCTTAGATTATGCTTTTCGTTTTATGATCCTCTGGAGGAAAATTAATTTCCTGGACTGAACTCCTGTCTGCAAATTTAGAGGGACAGAACACCCGCTGCCTCTTTAGTTTTAAGTGGCTTTAAATGGGGACATGGAAATTGAGAGAGACACCTGACCAGGGCAGTATGGAAACCTAGCTCCAATAAAAGAATGGGAAAATCTTCCATCACCATCGTCGTGAGTATGCATGACCTTAGCAGAACTCAGGAGTGCTATGGGAGCAGCAGTGCAACACTCCTGTTATGCTTTATTTTTTTTATCAACAATGTTCTCCTCCACTTTGACGTCAGCTTCAAGATTGCTCGCTGTGATGTGCTGCACCTTTCATATTTTCTTTCCAGTCATAATATTGCTTCAGTCGTAACCTCAGCACTTTGAGGAATAATTGTCCCTGACAAGGGGGTGAATCACTGGCAGAGAGTTGATAAGCATTACATACAGATGACAGAAGTCAGGACATATCGGATTACTGCTGTGAATATAATAAAAGAGAGCCTAAACACTTTGGCAGCTCAAAGACAAGCCATTTCATAACTCTCTAGTGGGGCTATTATCTTCCATTTACTGCCACTGATAACCAGGTTGCAACTGTCTCCCTAGGATCTAGTTACAATTCACTTAACACTTGGAGGACCAGACACATTGGAGGACACTCAGATGAGGATAATTTCTTAAAGATCATTTATTTTTAAATTTTTATCTTCCTTGCTTCCCCTCTTTATAACCTAAATCAGGAAGCTTTGAACTTCTTTGGGGAAAGGAGAGTTCATGGTCATCTTCGCTTTAATCTTTCACTCCTGAGTTTCTTTTGAAGCCAGTTGTTCGTATCCAGCTGAATAAGTGACAAGCAGGTTTCCACCTCTGTTACTCTTGTAATACACGCACCCAGACCTAAAAGCTTGTTCTGATACTGACTCCATTAGGTTTACACGTAGGTGTTATGTTTTTATTTTTGCAGCCAGGAAGGAGCACCTGAGCTCACAAATCAGGGAGTGTTGGTGTGTATCAGTAACAGATAATTCACAGCAGTGCCAATTACAATCCACACTGTTGGAGTCTGGATACAGATGATATTTATATGCACTATGTGAGATTTTGTTTCTAAACCTCACTGCCTAAGAGGAGTTTAACACTTCATTCTCCTCGATATCAAAGTTCTCTCTTTTAGGCTAAAGAGAAAAAGAATTATTTGGCCATGGCAGAAATCTGGTAAATCAGCAGTGACTCTCCTTAGTAGCCAACACACCACTAAGAAATATTTATTAATCTTAGGGATTAAACCCTCTCTGTGTGAAGGGAAACTCTGTATTCTGGAAAACTTTCCGTCTGTATCCATACCATGATCTGCAAATGTAAGCTCTGCTCAGCTTTCAAAATCTGAGGTGTTTTCAGATGCAGGGCAAAAGTTGATTCACCCTTTCTCAGGCTGAAGACTGGAACCTTTTTTTGTAAGTTTGGCCACATAAATCCATTCAAGTCTACCAGAGCCCCCTTCACAGCCACTGGGGGAGGAGCATCTTTGCCAAAGATGGATCAGGATGATGGCAGGACAAAAGCTCAGTGCTACTGGCAACTCAGAGATTGTGCATTTATAAATGTATCCTTTATCCTATGCAGAAGTGTTCTCCTTACATTCCCATCACTGGAAGCTCTGCAAAGAAAACTCTCTACATGTGTTTGAAGGGCCAGATTTGGTGATCTAGAAACTAAAACATCCTCCTGTTACTTACATCTTTAATCCAGAGTGCAAACTTTATATCCTAGCTGGCCAAAAATAGGTCCTTACTGCTTTACGTAAACCACCACAGATCTGTTTTGGAGAGAAATTGTACCAGGCTTTCTTAAACTACAAACAATAAGCAATGCTTAATTGCCTTTTCAGTATTATTTGCATCCCTGCTTGATTTTTCACAGCACAAGTCCTCTTCTGCTACAAGGAACCTGTAAAGAACAACAGCAATTAAGGAGGGAGGAAAGAAGTTCAGTCGTTGTTGAAACAGTAATTCCAAGTGCTTTTCTCCTCAGGACTTCTGGATCTTACCACTGGCTTTCTAGCAGCCAGAGAAAGCCTGGTGAATCCCTCTCTGCCCTGCTTTATCCATCTGTAAAATAAGCATGGTCAATCTTTCCCGCTCCGCCACTTTGTCGCATGGTGCACCCAAGTCGTATCTGCAAATTGCTGTAAGATGTTGAGATCAAGGGAATGCTGGAAGTGCCAAGTGTTGTTGTTGTTATTGTATTAACAATGTTGGCTGTTTTCACTGTTCATATGGTAGCCTGGCTGGAATTGGGCAGGAAGCCCAATAATACCAACAACCAACAAGAAACTAAAATAAAATGTTTTACTTAATGAGAGCCTCTGTTTAATCAGAAGCCTGTGTAATTATGTCACAGAGGGCTAAGGATCTAATGTTTTCTTAATACATTTGCTTTTAAAGGGATGATTAACCCAGCATATTTCAAGATGATAAGCTGCTTCTTTGTTCAGTTCCAGTTATTTTTTTCTGCATTCCCTGGTGAGTCCAGAGAGAACCTGAGAGTCAGAGGATTTTTCCTAATTGCACAATAACTATCTTGTATGTCTGATGCTGGAGTATTTTCTAAAGACACAGGTTATTAGTCCTGGGTTGGATGGGTTTGCAGGAGAATTCAGATGCTGAATTTATTCTGGTTTGGCTCCTCTGAGGCATGGCATACATTACAGAAAGCCCTCAGTATTCCTGCCTAAAACAGTCAATATTCTTAGCAAGCAATTTGATCAGGAAGAAGGAATAAAACTATGCCTTACCTTGAAACAAATAAGTCTTGGTTTTAAGTGTTAAAGATTGTTTTTGGCTTTCTTCTAAATGTTATGTTTCCACACACATTTTGCAAGATCTGTGCACATGTCTGTCCAGTTAGTTCTTTTCATATATTTTGAAGAGAATAATAAGCAAAAAAGCTCTTTATCTCCTAAAGACCACTGTCTTAAGAGATGTTAAACATCAGTCCATATTGAGATTCTAGGAAACATATTTATGCTGCGTGAGATGGAGAAAAAAAATCTTGCCATATACATGAGATTCTCTCTGTGAACAGATTAGGTAAAACACATTATGTCCACACCTTAGAGATGTTTGATCAGTTCTGTTCTTAAAGATCTGAGCGTGAAAGATCCCATGGGCCCTCTGGGGAATTTATCCCAGCATTTTGCCAGGAAGGACATTTACTAATATCCAAGCAGGCTCTTCCAGGACAAGTTTTGGTTTGCCACGGATGGAAGACACCCACTGGCTTCCCCTTTCTCTTGTAAGTGGCACAAACATGAACATTGTGTTTATGGTGTGGTGATATTGACTGGGTCTTTGTTCAAACTCTTTTACAGTGTGGTTTGGGTTTGTGTTTAGATGTGAGAATGGTGAGGATGGGATACTACCTTTTTCATGTAGTATGGTAGTCCTACATATTCCTTGATTGCTGCAAATTGCTTTTTAAAGGGAAAAAAAAAAGGAAGCAAAAAAAGATGTACCTCCTTTTATATCAGCTATTGGCCACACGGGAATTTGGTAGGAAGGAAAGAGTTAATAATATTATTATCAGGTCAGCAACTTTGAAAGGCTCTTCCACTTTGAAAACCATTTTCTTAATTATTTTAAGTTAACACTTAAATGCATAGAAAAAATCATGTGTAATCTGAAACCCCAGACTTGGGGACAGGACTAGATTGAGATAACATTAAAGATTTTATTGCTGTTACATTATAAATTATTTCTATTATGATGGCCCTATGGGTATTACATTCTGTCAGTTCGCTTTCACTGTTACATCACTTAATGTTATTAACACACTTTAGGGTATAGCATTACAGTTTTATTGTGGAAACCTTAAACACTTACATCCAAAGTACTGAATCAAGTTATTATCCTAGCTGACCAGATCTGGTCTATTATCATTTTATCACTCATAAAAACCTGTGATTCAATTTGATTTAACACTTGAGGAAAAATCATGGCTCATATATGCTTAAACCTAGTTGCAATATTAATACAAAGCAACACATGGATGACTTCATTTTATTAAAGTTGAGGTAGCCCTGGGAACTGCATTTATGATTTTTATGCCACATGAGAAATTTGATCTGACCTGTTGCCATTTGTGATTCTCCAGTAAACTAATAAGGTTTTCTCACTCGTATATTAAAGAATTGTGAACGTTTTACCTTTCTAACTGCATTCATTAGACACTCAGAAACCATAAATTTATCATAATGCCCTAACCACGGAAAAAGATGTCTTGGACATCTCTCCCTGTCTTGGAGTCCTACCTTGTAGCCTGGAAAAATGTTGCACTTTGGAAGGCAAACTGAGTTTAATATTGGAAAAAAAATAGCCCCTTGTTTCTGTGCTTGGAGTGTAAACACTTTTCTGTGCAGAACAGCTCTGTTGTCCTCTGTATAGTTCAACAAAGCTCTTTAACACTTGCACAATGTTTAGAGGGAGAAGTTGATCCACTGAAGTCTCTGGTTAGCATTGTGCACACACTTGAACATTGATTTTGGTTTGTTGGCTGTGTTTGCTGCCGCTGCCTTAAATACTTAATATCTTACTTAGATTATCTGCTGTGTCCTTTGAGGAGAAGAGCAAGAACTGTGTGTGAAATTTAAAATGTCAAAGCGAAGCATTTCATATGCTCCACTTCAGGGGAAGGGAGAAGACGAGGCTGTGCCAGCGTGGAAGAGCACTGCTGAACAACCTTAGCAAGGAGTTCTGCTCCTGCAGCCCGATTCCCACCAAAGTCAGAGGAAGGGGTTTGCTCAGGAGTTCACTGCTGCAGTGACATTCCCAGGCAGGAGGGTGGATGCGCTGAACCCACCAGCCCCGCTCTGTGCCATGCGCACAAAATCACCCTGGCAACAGAGCTGACAGCTTGGAAACAGCAGCTGCTGCTTAATGGAAAACATTAGAAAAATAACTCATTCTACATCTCTGTCCCCCCTCTGCATTTTCCTATTTATCACCAAAAAAAAAAAGTGTTCTGCAACCACCACCCAGAACTTTAAAAAGCTTCAAGGCGTGAGGGTCAGACTCACAGGTGTGCAGGCAAAGAGGTGAGTTTTAAAAGCCAAAAAATGTGACTGTGTAATTCCAGCACACACATTTTTCTTCTTTAGCCACAGCTAAACTGCTTGCCACTGAGCAAGTGGGCCTATGTGCATCTTGTGGGAGCGGTGTGGATGTGCAGTTATTTATTCTTGCATCAAACATGGGGAGGCCGAATGTGCGTTAAATTCCAAGTCAGCAGTTTTGGTTATTGCTGCTTGAAGGGTCTGTGTTTCTGCTTGGAGCTGGGCTCACTGGAAAGGAGTAAGTATCCCAACAAAAGCAAACAACTGTCTCTGGTAAAATCTCCCCCTTTTTATTTTTTGATAAAAACAAATACCAATTTCTTTTTTTTTCTTCTGTTGCAAGTGTTCTGGAAAAGCCCAATAAAGACAACTGGAAGTCAGCTTCCCCGGGTAAAAACCAAATCAAAGTAATGCTACATCACCATGTGAAATAACAAATTGGGTAGAGAGACATTAGCTAGTGTCATTCATCAGTCTGAAGTGATACGATTTATTACAGGATAATAATGGCCATAGTTGTAGAAGTAGGAAAGGTAAAATTACATCATGACTTGCATTAGCAGTATGAGATTATATCCTGATTAATGAACAATTAACTTGTCATGGGTACAACACATGTGTTTGTAGGTGGCCAGATGGGTTACACCACATCTCACGCTCACATATGTAGCATTTATCACTTTCTCCTTATCTCCAGAAATTAGATGGCTGCATCCACGACAATCTTCAGACACCTCACTGCCTTGATGCAGAGCCATCTAACGTCAGGGTATGGCTAAGAAACCCTTGGGGATGACCCCTGGGAAATCTTAACCAGATGCATGAATCCTGCTCCTCTCTACAGATCCAGAGCCTCATCCATAGTTCCGAGGAGACATCTCCGAGGTGAGAGCAACAACCTCAGCTGCTCTTCTGCTGGCAGGCCCCACTCACCTGAGCTGCTTTCAGAGCTCTGTATCACAGCCCCTACTCCCTAGAGAAAGCTCCCAACACCCTAAAGCACTCTGGGTGAGGAATCTCTTCTCTCTTTTATTCTAATTTTGCTGGGGAAAATAATTAAGCTACAGGGAGAGCTGAGAAGGATTTTTACTTTTAATTGCAATTACTGGTGGAGGTGCTTCAACTTCACCTGAACTCCTCTGTAGGTGCAGAACTGGGTTATTTGTCCATATGCTGACATGCAGGTTTGGTTATTCATACTCTCCCTCCCTCTGTTGTGCTTTTCCTGCCGTGTGGCTGCAGATCTGGGTGTGTGCAAATGTATAAAGCAGCAAGGTGGTTGAAGGGAGACAAAGGGCCTCCAAGTTTTAATCTCTGTTCCGTCAAAAACTCAATGTTTGTCCTTGAGAAACTCATTTTAATTTCTCTTACCAGGTTTCGCAGTCTGGAGGGGGAGGGATATTACATTCTTAGGCCAGCCTACCTCACACTGTATGTGATATTCAATTACCTGTTTGAGGTTGTAAATTGCTGAGTGATGACAGAACAGAACTTTTCAAAATAAATGGCATCAGATTTTTTTTTTTTTGCACACTTTTTAGTAGTGAAATCTACCAGAAAGGGTTGGCTCACTTTGATCCTTCCTGTGCTTCATTTTTATGTTGGATGGTACGCCCCAATTCCAACACTAAATGATCATCATTTTCAAGTACTTCCAATTTAGAAGCAAAAGCTCGTGTAATAAGGGAAAAAATCTAATGATTCTGTTGTCTTGAAATGTCTTTTCCAGCTGACAGTACTGAGCACTTGGATATAGGGCACCCAGCAGTTGGGAACATGCAGATTCTGAGTCCCAGTTGTGCACATCTTCAGCGTTCAAGAGAAAAAAGGGAACCATGATATGTTTGGATTCAACTTTTAGAAAATTTTTATGTTCTTCAGAAAAACTTCTGCTGAATAGAATTTAGCAAATAAATGCCTAGTAAACGTGCTTGTATCAAACAGTTCCAGGACAGACAGTGCAGTTCATCATCTCCACCCCTCACATTTTTGATTCTGGGATGATTAGCTAAGGATCATTTTAGATGATATTCCTCCTGTCTAGAGTAGACACTTCACTCTGTAATGTATAAGGCATCTATTTTTGTCGTTAGCAATTCCCTTTATTATGCCCTGGTCTCCATTTTCAGTGTATCCTGAGAGACACCATCACGAGATGATGCTACAGAAAGCCAGCCAAGACTTCATTTAAACGAGTAAAAATGAAAAGTGACATCAGCATCTATTTGAGCTGTAAGTTCTGATATAACAGAATTCAAATAAGTTTTTACAGTAGCATTAAATCTGTGTTTCAGTGCACCCTAGGCCTTAGACTAGCCTAGGAGAGACCAGAATCTGGTGTAACATGTAACAAAAAACTCATGTATTATTAAAAATAAAATCATTCTCTCTTCATTCTTCAGGAGTGGTTTGTGTATCTCTTGAACAACTTCAGGATGACAGAAGAGAGAGATTTTCAATTGCACCAGCTGAAATAACTGACTTGCTCTTCAGCTGGAAAAGTGAATTTAAGATTCAATGATCACTGCTTACAATGTCCATCGGCAAAGACAGGAGGAAAACATAATTTCCTTTGTTAGCAATCTCACTGTTAAAAGGAAATGTCAAGTCTGAAAGTGTAAATAGAGTAGACTTGGGGCATGTAGAGAATTCAGGCAAAATACTTCGGGTTGAAGTAGTTAATTGGCAAGTCTGAAACATTTCAATGTTAAACCATTAAATGTAAGGTAAAAGAGAAAAGAAAGTAATTACATTTGAGACAGGCATCCACTTCAAACCCAGAAACAAAAAAAAAAATTCCCTAAGTTGAAAAGCCCAAATCAAGCCATTCCTTAGATAATGTTTTGAGGAGAAAAAAGTAAAAAGGAATTCGATGGATTTCTCATTCCAAATCAGTATTCTTTTCAAAAAAAGGAAGTTTTGTGCAGAACTTTGTCCAAGCACACAATTCATTTTTGCTGTTGCTCAGAAGACATCCCAGCTCAGGGAGAACCAGCATAATCAGTGGCTCACACCTCTGTTCATTCCCAAATTACCCTCTCAAAGGCTGGAGCCTTCCCAAGACAGACACAGCAAACTCAGCCACAAATACCTGGTTTGCCCTCTGAGCAGTTCCCCACCAGATAAATTAGGGGAAGGCTGTGCAGGCAGCACCACCTCCACTGTCTGGGAGGCCCAGACGCTTCCTACTTCATTTTGCTGTTTGAAATTCCCTCTCAGCCCCCATTATTGACGTCTGGGCAGGAAGCCTGGGGGAGCTGAGGGGATCTGACATCCATGACTAAGACACTTCATGCGCCTCGTCATGAGGCTACGAGCAGAGCCAGGTAGCAGCTCGCCCGGGAGCATTACAGAGCAGAAATTGCAGGGGTTTGGGGTGCATCCTTCAAGCTCCAGGAGCTGCTTTGCAATGTTTTTGAGCACAGAACATGCAAGGGAAAGGCAGGAGATTATTCTCCCCCCCCCCTCCCTCTTCCAGTCTCCATCAGTCCCCAGCCCAGCCTGTAATTTGGCAAGATGAATGAAGTGTTTTCGGAGTGTCATCACTTCTGCCTCTGGCAGATTTGCTTCCCCAGTCTGCCTTTCGCCTTTTGGACCTGTCACTCAGCCCTTTGGCAGAGGGGAGGAGGGGGAGGGAGGAGGAAATCATCTCTTTGCTAATCACCTATCACAAGCAATGAAATCCCGCAGGCTCCGTGCCAGCTAGGTACATTTCAAAGGGAAATGGAGGGGGGCAAAGTGTCACTCAAGGCAGATATTTATGAAAGATGACAGTTTGCAAATATCTCAATCTTGGACAAGGCTGCTCCAGTGACACAGAGGAGTGTTGCAAAATTGGAAGAGTCAGCAGCCAACATTTATTTCATCAGGACCTGTCCAATCTTCAGTGATCGCTTGACAGTCTGGGGATTGCTGGCACAAGCCAGCCCCTTTCCATTGGTCGCTTTCCTTTAGTTTGCATGGATCAGTCTAAAGAGTTGTAATAAATATGTAAAGAAGGATAAGAGGAGTAGTTTTGCAGAGCTGCGTCCTCAATGGGAGAACGGGCACAAAGCTGCGCTCCCCCTGTTTCGGGAGACCAAATAGCAACAGTGGTAATTACAGCCCTATTGATTGCTGCTGCATGGGGACAATGAGATACGGGCCCCTCTCGCTCGTGGGGACCCCCCCAGCGACCCCCAGGCTCCCCCCACTGCCACAGCAGCTGCTGGGGCTTCTCTGAGGGACTTGTGTCCTGTCTCCCCCAGCCATGGGTGTTGTACAGGAGAGATGTCCCCTCTCCCCTCGGGTCTTGCGGGCAGCATCAAAAATTTGCTGCCTGTGCAGGGATGAGGTGAATGATCTAGAAACTCATTTCCACAGCTGTGAGTGGGCTGAGGAGTTCACCTGGCCCTGGGCTGCCTCTCCACCCTCCACACCCTGAGGTAACTGGTGTGTGCTGCTGGCCCCGGGTCATTGGCCAGCCAGGGCTCCAGTGCCTTCACAGGGCCATTGCTGACCAGTGCAAGGGGATATTTCTCCCCTGCTTCACTCAGCCCTTTCCTGGAGGCTGTGGGTGATGGTTTGGGCCATGGAGGCTGACTTGGACCAAGGAAAGGGATTTGCTGCATGGAGTGCCTCAGGTAGGACTGTGGGAATGCGTCACCACAGGGAGGGAGGGGGCAGAGGGTTAGAGGACCAAGCAGGCAGGAGGAGGAGGAACAGCAGAGAGGGAGAGGAGCTGTGTTGATACTCAGGGGAATGTGGGCAGAGCAGGGCAATGTGGTGAGGGTTGCTGGTGGACCCTCCACTCTAGGCTGGGAGAGCAAGGAAAGGCACATCCCAGTGCTCTTCCATCAGCCATCCAGCAGGGAAAAGCTCCTATGAGTCACATTCATGAGTCTTGTACAGTTTTTGTTGTGCTGGTCCCTTTCCCTTGTCCCAAAGTAGTCTTCAGTAGGAAAATGTATTTTCTTTTCATTGACACATGAGTTTTTGCATTTGCCCTGCCTCTCTGCCCTGTTCTGTAGGATCTGTAGATTAAAGCTTTGAGGGCCTGAATCTCTGAACAGAGGGTATATGCTTCTGCTTATTAGTTGCCCCTGTCATTTCACTTGTCTGTGTTACAAACTAATTTGGAGGACAGTAATACAAAAATGCTGTCTCCTCCAGGAGCCGCAGCCCTACAGATGGAATTGCTCTGCTGTGGGGTGAGAAGCAGCAAACAGTTTCTGAAATGCTGTGTTAGAAAGGTCTAAAGTGAACGCAGTTCTGACAGCAGCAGAGGAACCAATGCAGCTGTTGGCACAAAAACTGGAATTTCCGAGTGAAGAAATTTCCTTTCTTACCACTAACAAAGAGCTGTAGATGATAGTTGGAATAGTCCTGTCTCAATATTCACTATTTTCATGGACAAATATAAGGCCTAAAAGGAGAGGCTGATTCAGCTGCTTGCTATGTGGTGTTTTCTTGCATCTTGTGCACTGAGAGTTTATGTGTGTGTGACTCATGGGGAGTAACATGGATGGAGGTGGATTATGTTAGCAGAATGCAAAACTGCTCTTCTGTTCTAGGGTTTTAGCAATTCAGTTGAAATGGATCTTGAATTCAATTAAAGGCCTTGTTCTTCCTTTCTTTATGCCTCGCATATCTCGGAGTTTTGCATAATTTAAGCTAAACTGTGGCAAAAAACAGCACCCTTATTTTAGTCATCAAAAAGTGTTTTCTCTGAGATCTCTGGAGTTCAGTAGAGATTCACATGGGTGGCAAGTGATAAGATGCAGTAGAGTTCTGGATGAGAGAAGCTACCACTGCTTTTAATGTAGTATATTGCTAGAATATCCTAAGACAACACAAAGCTCATGTATGTCAGTAGGACTCTCCAAAATTAATAGTGAAAGGAAAAAGAAATGCACCAACGAGGTCTGCTTATTCAGAGTCCAGCAATGTAAAGTGGGAGTATTCACCAGAGGTGCTTGGAAGTGCAGCTTGCTTTCCATAAACACTCAGTTCAGTGGTGTTTACAGGTGTGCTGAGGCCAGTATGTTGTGATGTAGCCCTAAGGTGAATTTTGTGGTGGCCAGAATGTCAGAGTTGCAGTTGTCTGCATGGTTTGCTGCCTGCTCAAACTGGCATGGAGAATCCTCCTCCTCCAGTTCCTCCCTTGGCCTGCCCTGGCAGCCAGAAGGGCTGGGTGGGCTGAGATGGAGGTTAGCACCCTCCCTCCACTCTACTGCAAATATTTTTGCCAAAGCAAATTATTCTTACCCAAGGATTCCTGGGTAAATCTTCCATCCCTGGGGAAAAAAAAATGAAGTGCTATAAAAAGCCAGTTAATCACTGCACACCCTGCAAGGAGCAGAAGGCCATTCCAGAGTAATTGGAGTTATCTTCATTATTCTTATTTTCAATTACATTTCAAAATCAAATAACAACTTGCCTTTTAGACAGTTGCATGATCTAAATCCCAGTTCTATAATTTTTACTTAGTGCTTACTTACACAAAAGTTTTCCTTGATTGTAATGGCCTCTTAGCTTCTCGAAGAGACTTCCTGAAGGAAAGAAATTTTAAAAGTTGTGGTCTTTGAAACAGCAGAATCCCAAGCTGTCCACACAAATGCACACGTAGTTACTGCAAGTCACCTGTCCTGTTATTTAAATCTATATTCAAATAACTGCTTTTCAGGTGCCACCTTGACACCAATTAAATGCACAGCTGTGCATCTGTTCCTGTGCAGGGCTCGACTGCTGGTGTGCTGTAGCTCAGGCCATGGCTGTTACTGCAGAGTAAGCAGAATGATTCTTAATAATTATTAAACTGTTGATGAAAAAAATTAATGGCTGCATCTAAACTTTGCAAAGCAGGCGCACAGTCTGGTTGTTTAGTGGCCTTTGTGGAGGTAGGTGGCTGTGCTCTGGTTCAAGAGCTGGAGTTATGCTGGAGTGTGCAGGGAAAGTTTCCTCAAAGGCTTTTTGGTTCCTGGGTGCAGTGTAAGACTTGTGAATATCCTCTGGATGTGGACACCAGGCTGCTGACAGTTTTGTGTGAGGCCTACAGTTATTTTTCTGGGCTGTCCCTGTACACTGGAGTCTGCACATACACAAGTGTCTGTAGGTGCATATAACCTTGTGTCAACACCAACCATCCTGGCAAGATGGGCACCAGCGAGGAAAAAGGTGCTTCTGCTTCTCTAATCAACACAATTCCATCTCTTCAGAAGGCATAAAAGTGATACAGCCTATACAAAGTTCCGTGCATGTGTTTTCATACCACATACTCAGTCCCAGAGTCTTCTGGAATATCTCTCTTGCCTTGCAGGAAGGAAAGGTACTTCAAAAAAAAAAAAAAAAAAGGCAAAACCCACAACCAAAACTCTCGATGTTATTCAATGGAATTCATCCCACAGGACAGAAATTCCCACACAGGTCAGGGGAAAAAAAAATACCACCTCCTTTTCTGAATATCACTTTTCATATGGTAAATCCCTCAGAGTCTTTATTGTGGAATGAATAATAGATTAATCATTCCTCTGTGTGCAATGCTGGGGCTCTCTAATGTCACTGATTATTCTATATTGAATAAATAGTGTTGCTAGGTTGATATGTTTAAGGCAAATGAGATGCTTATTGGTATCCAAGAAGCCAGTTAACAAGATCCATTTTCCTCCATTGACTTCTACTCATGTATTAATGAGGTTCAAAAATGTCTTTTCTGTGTGTATCAGATAAACGTGCCTTTGTTATTCCCAAGAAGCACACAAATATTTGCTCCATTTATGTTTGTATTAATGTGTCACTGAAGCTAAATCTTCAGAAAGGGAATAAATACCATATCCATTAAGCCACTTAAGGGGCGAGTTCTGCAGAACTGTGCTGCAGTTGTTGCCATGGCAAATACCCATATTTAGGGAATTGTGTGGCATCAACTCTAGCGTAAAGGACCAGAAGAAGGAAATGTACTTCTCCCTAGACAACTGTCACCTGCGTATATGTATTTAAAAAGTTCCAGTGGCTGAAGGGGCCCTGTAATGAAAGGTAATTTAAGTGTGGAAAGTGGGGAAATGCAGAACAACCAAGAGACTGTGCACAGGGAGGAGGAGAACAGAGAACAAACAGCAGCTGTTGGATAAAAGTGACAGGTTGTCCTGGGCAAAGGGCTGCACTGTTTTTCCCCACTAAATAAGAACAAAGATATTCCACAAAACTGAGTCTTGTACAGTTTTTGTTGTGCTGGTCACTTTCCCTTGTCCCAAAGTAGTCTTCAGTAGGAAAATGTATTTTCTTTTCATTGACACGTGAGCTTTTGCATTTTTTTTTCCTTGACTTTTCCTTCAGTGTGTGTGGGTGTCTGGAAAACTATTAGGCTCAGGAGCTGAATGCGGGGAAGTCTATTTAACTTATCTCAAAATCACAGGGAGCATTAGCTGATCTCTTCCATGTCTTGGTGTGATTCTTTTTGTTTAACCTGATTAAAACAGTTTGTCCTGTAGCAACAAAAATGTCAGCAGACTTTCGAGTAGAAGTCTGGAGAATTGCATTTCTGAAGTATCCAAGTTCAAAAATTAGGAAAAAGAGAATGAGAAAGTGCAGAGTCTTTTTCTTTGGTTTCGCACGACACAATCCATTTTGGTTTGTAATTGAAAAATATCTCTGAATCAGTTTAAATTTTACTGTGTTTTTCTTCTATCAAGATAAATGAGTAAATTAACTAAGAAAGGTGTTAAGATTGTTTCTGTGCTGCAACACTTTACAACGTCATAAATAAAAGGAAAATATTGGAAGTGACTTCTAAGATGGTACCTCTAAGTTCTGGTTGTACTCGAACACTTTGTGTTGTTAGATTCACTGAATGAAAGAAAACTCATAAACATGCTTTAAAAAAATAACCTAACAAGGTCTAAAATAAAATCCTGACTGACTTCATGCCTGTTTAGGAGAACATCTTGAATGGAGAATGAATCACACATGGATGTTGGGACAAGGCAGGAAATATTAATATAGAGGAAAACCAAAAAGTTTACTTCTTTCTTCACCTGCCTGGAGCAAATTTCCTGAAAACATCTGTAAATGCTGTGTAGTGGGAAAGCAGACCTGGGCCCATACTGTGCAGGAAGCTCCAACCTTTGTCTGCAGTGCTGGATACAGTAATATCAGGGTGGTGGCAGAGTGAGGGGTATCTCTATGTATAAATCCAGATCCCTTTTTTTCTTTTTCTGGTGAGAAGGAAAGGGGAAACCGGGGACCAGGTTGAGGAACACCTGGGAGCCATATGGAATTTACAAAATTTTTTTTTTTTTAATCAAAACTTTGTAGCTCAGTTTCAAACACTGCAATAACTTAATACAGAGTAAAACTTTACTGGATTCAGTGTAATAAAGTCCCCTGAATATTCACACGTTGCCTACAAATGGCAATTGTCTTCTAAAGCAAGCTGGAAGAATTGCTGTTTCTCTGTGGCCCTGATCCAAATCCACGAAGTCAGCAGGGGGGCCCCTGGCCTCCAGATCAGGTCTGAAGCCTGGTTGATATCTCAGACCTTCCTGAGTGTTTTGAAAATGAATTGGACCAAAAATGATTCCTTCTCCAGACACTGGACTGTTAGCAAAGAGTAGAGGTCAGGCTCCTCCAGCTGATGCTTTTGTTTACAATTCATATTGAAGAAGGGGGTCTATTTTCACTTACAACTTGTTCATACCCGGAGTTTTGTGTAGACCTATCTGGGGACGTTCTAGATGATGGAAAAACCACGAGGAGAGTTTTACCACAAACGTCTGGTAAAATATCCACACACGCAGGGAGTCATTCCCAGTCCTGGTTCAGACTCCTGCCCGAGTGCAATCAGCCTCAGCTCGTTGCTGTTCCAAGCTAAGGCTGGCTGGTTTGAGCCAGAGGTTTTCCAGCAACAGGCAAAATACCCTGGTTTTGTTTCCTTAGGTCTTTTATTTCTTGGGTTGCCAGGAAGGATCCTGTGCCACGCTGAATATCACTGATTACAAACTACCTTCTCAATCGCTACTGTAAAGACAGAACAGTTAGATATACCAAAATATGGGTTTAGTCTTCATTCCAAATTGATGTTTTTGTGGCATGGAAGTTTTAGAAATAGTAATTTTCACTCCTTTTCATCTGATGCCTCATCAGAAATACAGGAAAGAAAAAAGCAAGACATTCTCACTTCTTTGTTTTCTAGATCAGGCAATTGGAAGTAACTGGTTGCTTGTAATAAAAGTTGGGGTTTAGGGGATAATTTTAGCTCAGTTTCACATCCAGCTCTGAAAACTGAGAACATGAACTACATTTGCATCTGGTTTTGTGTGATAGAGTATTTCTTGTTCCACAGTCTGGGGCGTTCATATCCTGGGAGGTTTCTGAGTCGAGATGTGTAAAAATCAAATTCTTACAGGAGGCTGGTTTGGTTGCTTCTCAGAGTTGTTTGAAACTGGGTTACCAAATACAAACCTGCTTAAAGATTTCTGATCATCTGAAGTTTCCAAGCCAGTGCTCAACCTGTCAGACCACTGAACTTGCTACCTGCAGTGTCTGCACTTTTCAAATAAACTGTAAGTGGGTTGGAATCTTCTGTAACTCCTAGAGAGTTTGAAATCAAGTTTTACATGAGCTGGTTTCAAGTGACCGTGCAGTATCTGCTTCATGAACATGGTACTGCAGTCCTAGGAAACCACGTGGTGTATTTTCTGAGATGACTGACAGCCTTGCAGATACTTGTAAGCACTTAGCACCTAATGAAAACCAAGCCCATGGAGTGCTCCATCTCACACAGGTATGAAAGGATATGAAAGGATAATTACACAAAAAAGGCAAATGTGATTGTGGTTTTCGTTGTAGGGCACAGAGAGGGGAGACAAAACTCCTGGGTCTTTGATTTTTTTTTTTTTCCTAATCTGTATACAATTGCGTAAGTCTACTTCAAAGAGAAGCAGGGTATGAAGCAGTAGTTTGAGATTTTGTGATGGAGATCAGCAAATCAATAGGTGGAAGGACACTCACAGAAAGGTTATTCTGCAGATGAAGTGTTTACTGCTTATTTTGTTAGGAATATCTTGTACACCTAGGGCAGGAAAGCAAAGGGAAGTTATATCTCTGATTCGATTCCCCAGAAGTGTACAGAATAAATTACATCTAATGACCAGCTTTAAAAAGAAAATAATAAAAATGCAAGACTGCCACCAGTGTCTTTGAAACACATGCTTTGAGTTTGTGTCTGAGAGACTGAACTTCTGGGCAGTCCACTGGATTCGGCTGGAATGGCACAGATGAGAGTGAGAGGAGGGCAAGGCTGGCTAATTGAAAACTGGGAGCACTTTGCAAACACTATTACACGAAATGTGAGACGTGTAACGCGGCAGAAACAAGGCAACGCCGGGTGTAAGCAGTTAATCGCGTTGTGCAGAGGCGTGTTGGAGCAGCACACTTTGCCAGAACCTGATCTACTGCCACTCCCCGCCGCCAGTCCCCTCGCTGACTTGGGTTACAGCGATGACCATTTGGGTGAGAGCGTCCCGGGGGGGCCAGCTCACATTAACCCAACATTTCCTGTCTGATGTGCCTTTATCGCACTGCAGCAGCTCAGTGGCTCCAGTTATTTTTTTACTAATGCACAGCAGTGATTTGTTAAAAGAGAATTTATTTAATTCAGGATGAATATGGGCTTTTATGTTAAAAGCCCCAGCTCGTCTTTACCTGTAAATGAGGGCAGCTTATTTGTCTGCTACCGTCAGTGTCAGCTGGGGGCCAGAAGTGCTGTTTTCCGTAAATATCTTTTAGAGTTCATGTAGGATTATTCAGGGGTGAAGGGGAGCAGTGAAGAGTAGGTTTCAACTTCACAAAGTTACTGAAACAATCAGATAATAATTCCCCACCACCACCTTACCACCGCTGTGACTGCAATCACACACAAACCCCAGTACTGATGCAGTCAGCTGCAGACATTTGCTTCTCTCTGCTCCGGTGTGAAGTTCAGGAGATGCCATCTTTTATTGAAGTGTAGTGCTAAACTTCCCTCAGTTTTATGTCAGTGTTCCTTCTTTGAAAATGGTTGGTACTGTTTGGGGATGGGCTACCTCCTGAATTTAGGGATTGCGAAATCTTGGTTACCAATAGCAAAATTTTAAAACTGCAGTACTTGAAGAGTACATGGAACTCCTAAGTTCCTATACTTAGGTCAGAAACAGTGAAAACAGAAAAGCTTTTACCTACCAGGAACTTCCCCATTCTCTCCTCAACTTCTGTGCCCTCACAGATAAGCCCTACAAGAGCTACTTTACAGCTGTAGGAAATTTAAGATCTGAGATTGTCCATGTGTTCAAAATACCGCTGGGGAACTTGAGGGAAAGGCAGCAGGATTTTCACAATTCTTCTGTTCGTTTTTTTCAGCTGCAAAATAAAAACGAAACAAAACCTCGTAGGAATGAAGATGAGAGGGGGCTTTTTGGCAGGTAGAAAGGGCAAAGTTGTGCTACTCAGTGTGTATCATTTTACTGGATTGCCCAGACTTCAGAAACTCCTGTCTGCCTGTTGGCTTCTTCGAGCAGAGCACAAACCTCCCGGCCTGCAAAGAGCTGAGGCCTTGCCTAGCAAGAAGGTGCAGAAAGAAAGCTCTGAAAGCAAGTAGCTACAAAATGCTTATCAGAGAGATGTTCACTGAGGTATAAACCCAGCAGGTTCTTCCTCTAATTCTTGCCTGTGGATCAAACTCATATTTTGGAGCAATATGACACGTCCTGCCACGCGGATGGCTTGACTGGGCATTGCTGTAAATTATACATAATGCAACAATGAGTACTGAAACTAGCCCCAGTAAGGCTGCCGACAAAGAATAAAGTATATGCTCTCCCTATGTGGTTTTCCAAAAATGAATTATGCTATTAAGTGCCAAGAAGAAAATTAGCTATGAGCTTTTAAATTTAAAATGATCCCCTTTTTAATTGTAAAACAGTGGCACTTAACTGCTATTGATCCAACAGAGACACATTAGGGAACAGGGTCACCATAACTGTTAATATTCACTGCTTAGTGAAAGAGCATCAAAGGACATTTTAATGTCACAGACTTTCTTGGGGAGTTTTTAAAGAAAGCTTAAATCGTCCAGCCTATGAATGAAAAGGACATGAGGTAGACAAATGTAGAAACAAATGTGATGGCAATTTTCTGCTAATCAAATTGTAACTCAGAATTGATTTTCAGGCAAAAGTTTATGTCATATAGATTTCCAACCATAACGACATTTAAGAATCCAGAGTATGTACTTTTTGTGGACCAGGACTTCATGAAAATGATCATCAGGGAAGGAAGGTTTATTTACTGCTGAAGCATTAGCTGATTGCAAGATCTCTGTGGCTGCTGCCTGGACCATTCCTGTTCCATGACTTGGAATATATGAGTAAACAGGGAACCTCATTCAAGGGCTCACAAGTTTTTTAGCTGATGCTACAATGGAACAGCCTAATCTGGAAATCAGGGTGACCACCCAAAAAGTGAAGCTTCATTTCACCCTCCCTGCCCAGCAGTACCCATGAGTTTGGCATGCCAGCAGCATTATTAACCGTACCAGTGGCCACACAATCTGTTTCCAGCTGCTAATGGAACATTTTCAATAGCCGTAATTTTTGCAAGTACAAAGTTTTAAGCTGTAACATTTTCATTATTTTCCCAGTGGGATAATATCCTTGAGAACTTTTTTTAGACTGTGAACTTGAGTTTTACTAGCAGTCCTAACTCAAATAACTTTGTTACATATCTAGCTATACTGTAGCCAGAGTTTAGTTAATATTCCATAAATAAATGGTTTTGGTAGCCTTTTATTCCAAGAGCTCCAAGGAAGTACTTTGAGGAATTCCCTGTAGTCAGTTATTCATGATAGCTTGATTACTTTCATGTTTAAGTTATTGATCTTTTTACTTTCTTCATCCAATTTTCATAAGAAAAGATTAAGAGTACAGGGGAGCCTTTGAAAAAGAAAATAGGATTTAATTTACCTTTTGGAGAGGGTGTACTGAGAATATCATCCATTCTGAAGGGGGAATGTGATGAGTGGGCTCAGTTTTGGATGCTGGGCAGTGTCTCTTTATACTGAAAATTCCTCAGACCAGGGGGTGGTGTCACCACACGTGTTGGTGCAGCCCCCTGCCCAGCGTAATGGCCTTCCTAGCACAAGGTTACATGGCTATCAGTAATATTCTTTAAAGGAGAGAGGGAAAGAGGCAACAATTTTAAACTATTCAAGTATTTAAATGAACAGAAGACTGTTTCCTGAATGCACTAACAACTCACCCAGCGCTGGAAAAAGATTCAGTATGAGAAGGGAGGTTTCTTCCATTTAAAATCGAGTAAAACAAGGGCAATTGCCATGCACGAGGAGGAACAGCTTCCTGCCATTCGGGGGCACCTCAGAGAAACCTTTTATCCACAAAGGCCTTATAGGAGAAGTTTGAATGGGGGATGCTTTTATCCTGCAGGATGGAATTTGATAACTAGGCTCCGTACCTCTTTCACTTGTGGGTTATTAGGTCTCTTTCACTCTTGGGATCACTGCAGTGTATGGTTTGTGTAGGAACAGATAGTTCTTGTCTCTGTTGTGAAGACAGTGTGGTTGTAGGAGCCCTCCTGGGACTTTTATAATGATCAGTACAGAAAACTCAAGTCTATCCTGGAGCGGGAAAGTGCATCGTTTAATGAAAACGTTGTCTGTTATTAATAGAGTGATGGTAGAACTGAGGAAGAAGCAGGCCTGGGGGGCCTTTGGGTCTTCAGCTAAGTGTTTCTACTCCGCTTCTCTCTTTTTTTTCTTCCCAACCCCTGGAAAAGAGCAGTTACAGTAACCTGAAGGAAGAGATACAATCAAGAGACAGCCTAGAGCAAGAAAAGGTCTCTGTTGTTTTTCAGTGAGGTCATTTGTAGTTCACAAAGCAAGGTCAGACGGATGAGACTGCTGCAGGCTCTACATGCAGTCACTATCACTAAAAGTTAAATTTCCAATTTTTTTCTTGCATGTCTTGCTGTATTTTGTTGGGGGCTGCACGGGTCTGTTATTACCGAGCATCTTATCAGCCGTATTCTCTGTAACAAGCAAATGTGCTTGCCTGAATTCCAGAGCCTTGTTTTCCAAATCATGCACCGGGAAATCAAAGGATAATCACACAGGGAAGGGCACGAGTGGGACATTAACCTATAAACCAGCAGCTGGACTGACATTCAGCGGGCTCGCTGACACAAGTGTCAGTCTCGTTTCTCCTGTTTCTGGCCATATTTAATTTTCTGTTAATGTCCAGCAGGGAAGTGGGAGGTTTCCATAAATCCACAGGCAGGAGAGCAGTTGCTTGCATAGCTGATTGTGGAGGGAATATTTAAATTAATCCATTTCCATGTCTGTCCCTGCATCCCTGCATACGGGGCCTATGAATATAGAATAGAATATATCCAGTTTCTGAAATCGAGACAGGATTAGGAGCAAACAAGTTCTTGTTTGCTGAGATGCAGAAAAAAAATATGAATATGTGTATATACACCTCTCCATTGTATATACACATAGCTTGCACATATATATATATATTTTAGTTTTCTTAAGAAAAAAGTCCTCTACCTAGTTTGATAAAGGCATTTCCTAACTACAGCATTTTCGTCCCATGCCAGCCCTCCACATATGATAGATTTAAAAGCAATAAGTGACAAACTCTGTCACTAGATAATTAATATGTTTTGAAATTGTTTCTTCTGGGCACGGTCAATCCTGCAAGGTGCTGGTGACTGAGGCAGAATACCAAAAGAACTTATGCACACACTTAATTATAATTAGATGTTAGCATCTCTTTCAAAATCAGTACCCTGCAGAAAAATTTTAAAAATGCATTTACATTTTTGATTTTTTTGAGTGCTTTCTTTGCTAAGGACAGAAATGTAGGGCATATATGAATGTGCTCAAAGTTAAGTGTGGTGTTTAAGTATTTTGGAGGACTAGGCCAAAGTATTCAGCAGACTTGAGCTTTCCGGGGCTGGGTTCTGATGTGTTCCAGTGTGTGATTGCTCCTCCTTTAAAAAGGACTCCTTGAGGAGTTAGGTACCACTCTGAGTAAGGATGTTAGAAACTGGCCCATAATGTTGATAAATCACTTCTACCAGCTGTTTACCATTAAACTGTATCCAACACACTGCAAATACTGGAAATACACTGGCCCACAAAATATGTGAGAGTGATATTCATGTAATGCCAGATTGTGCACACATGTTAGTGAGCATTTACCCACTGGGAAGTCTCCCTGAACTTACTCAGATGAGTAAGGGCTTGCAAGGCAGAAGGGTTGCACAATTAAGCCCTCAGTAATTTGATTTATAAGCGAACCACCCTGAGAATGCTCCAAGGGGGTCTCCAAAAATATCATTTATTTTCTTCCTCAGATTATAATTAAAAACATGCTCTCAGAACTATTTAAAAAATGAAAAAAAGAGATCTGTGGAAGCCCAACACAAAAAGTGATGATGCTTAAGGGTCAGGGGGAGGCAGAGTGTGAAATAAAGGAAACACAATTTTAGGTAAAACTGCTTGGCAACGAAGATGATCGGTGTCATTTACAATCCTGTTGTCCCTCTCTCAGGTAGGGTTGTAACTTTGCAGATGAAGTGATTTGAGCTGTTGGGACCAGAGACATTCTAGAGGCTATCATAAGGTCCTCAGCAGAATCACCTCCCTTGTCTGCTCACACCGCCCATCCTGCTGCAGCTCAGGACAGTTCACTTTCTGGGCTCACAGCTTTTTTAATAGAATATTGAAGGATAATTCTGCATAAAGTATATTTTTAAAAATAATTTAGACTCTGTTTAATCTTATATACTCACTGCAAATGCAGTTTAATCTGACAATGCCGTGGATTTAAGCCTACACGTTTCTGACAGAGGTAGGTAACAGACCTTGCAGATGGCTTAAAATATCTGAGTGAAGAAGTATTTACAGGCTGGTAACATAAACACCTCTTCAAGGACACACACATACATGAGATGCAGATTAATAATTAATCCATGACTAGGTGTGGTCAGGCAGGAAGCTTCAGACACAAGTACAACATGCCCACAGGACAGGTTTGACATGAAAAACTGCAGATGTTTCAAACTTAATTTTTATTTTTCTTTCATAAATATCTGGAAACAAACTTTTATGAAAACTGAACATTTCAGGCCATTGTCTGCTGCAGCCGAGCACAGAAATTTTAGTTTGTGCAACAGCTACTCGTATATAAAGAAATAAAGCACAGAGGCTTTCAAAATATATATATTGGAGGGGTGCATTTATGTGAGAGAATATATGCATGGCTGAGGTTTGACGTGGAATAATAAACCATATGGCCCCCAGTCGAGTGCAGAGTTGTAATCCAGGTGTTGTGCTAACTGTTTTAATTGTGCAGTGCGGTTCCTATGCCCGGGGCTCAAATTGGGAAGGGAATTGGAATGAAAACAGTGATCCTCTTGTTGAAAAATGTAATTAGTTTCATAAATATAGTAGTGGACAAAGGGGAGGGGGGGGAAGAGGTCCCTTTTTTTAGGTGTTTACCAATGCAGATTTGCAGGTGCTCACATATGCTGAGTATTAATTGTTGCTGCTAAAAGACAACCATTCAAATCCACATTTCTCAAAATTCCATCCTTTACAAGCAGAAGCACACATTTCCTTCCTGGCATTCTTGGCCAGGAAAAGCTGCTCCTCCACTTTTTTCCACGGATAAGTAATGTGCAAGGTGATAAGTGGGGTGTCCAGCTCCCATAGAAAAAGCAAAGGGCATTGCTTTTTCCAATCCAACCCGTGATCTTGCTCAATGACAGACTGAAGAGGCAAAATCCATGCAAATGTGCCAAGTTTCCCTCTCTCCAGTTTCAGGGTTGTTCCATGCCTAGAACCCTATTTCCCACCAAGGTTTATGATATTTTTTAAGTCAGATTTCAAATGTTTCAAAGAGCTGAACTCAGTTTTCAGACTGACAGGCTAGAAGATCCTCCCATGAGCAAAGTTTTGCTGCCGCTTGAAGCGTTCCCTGAATTTTGCCATGCTTCTTTCCAGAGTATTCTTTGTGCCTTAGTCATCACTTAGTCAAGCCAGACACAGAGAGATTCTCTTCTTTCTCACAGCATCACCTGATCTCCTCCTGCTCTCTGTCATTTCACCTGTTTGCATTTTACAGACTTCAGGATTATAGCAACCAAACTTTGCTTTGCTCTGTTCCCGCATCCATCTCTTTTCATTTAATCTAAATTCCATTGTCAAAAGGGGAAGAAGTTTTCAGCAAAGCTTCCTCACAAAAGATCACAGACTCAGACTGATGCTAATGTGTAGCTAATTTGTTTCAGTGTTGTCAACTTGTTTGAACTGCAGAATGTCTTCCAGAAAAAAAAAAAAAGTTGAATATCTAGATACTATTTCCAGCACTTGAAACCATTTCAGCTGTTCAGTTCAAAACGCTTTGTTAATTTACCTCTGAGGGGGGTTGTTCTGCTTTTATTTGTGCTGATTCACCAAATTACAGAAATCTCATTTACTTCAAGTGCTTAGGCAGGACAGCTAAACATGTCAGACTATGAGGCGTGATAATCAGTAAGTCATTTTCTCACTTGCTTTAGGATGTATCCCAGGGGAAGTGCTGCATCAGGATATTTGCTAGGGAATTAGTGAAGTGGGCACCACTTTAGGTGTTTCAGTAGTGGATCAACTAGTGCACAGTGAGTGCTAATCTATCAGATTATAAATTGTCTTTACATAAAAGAAAATCTGGAAAAGTTTATGAGATAGACCTGAAAAAAAAAATCGAAGAAAATGTTCCATATGGCTCTTGGAAAACACCCACAATTTTATATTGCTGAAGCAAAATTATTGCAGAATATTTGCAATGCCCAACTACAGAAATAAAACTGCACAGAATAAAGGAAAAACTTGGAGAGCAAATAGACAGCAGCATTTGGAAGAAAAATTGCAGCCTGTGACTCTTCTTAGAGCCTTCTTGGTAGTAAAGAGTGCCTTAGCCTGCCAGCCAAGCAATCAAAAGGAAAAAAAAAAAGGGAATTTTTAACCAAAGAAAACACCACATTGCAGATGCCTTTATAGAAGACACAACTTACATCTGCCTTCAGGATCCAGAAGCTGTGGAATGTCTGAAAGGGGGGGAAATTTTTTTGGCAGCATTACCTGATCCATGTGTCAGGGGAAGCATTAACACCATACTTCCATCCCTCACAGACACAGATTGATGGAAGCAACATTCCCATAAACAAATCACAAGGGGCCACCTCTCTCTGCTCTCGTTGCTTCCAACCAGGCACATCCCACCAAGCTGTGTCTGAGCAGTGCCTCAGGAGCCAGGCAGGACACAACCAGCGCACTGACACTTCCAGCAGCCAAGATTGTCACATTGCTTGTAGTGTTTTTTCCAGTGTGCTGGAGTTTATGGGCCTCCTTTGTCATCATATACGTGCTGTCAGCAGAGCTTTCCAGACAGAAACTTTTCTTATGTAACATAGGTTTGTTTAAAACCATAAACCGGGACTAGGATGTCAAGGGAACCACAGCGTATTGCTGGAGAGAATCACATTTGAGGAAACCCTTTTAAAGAAATCATGTTTGCCTTTCATGTGCCTTCCATGATGTCTTTTACTCTGTTAATTACCAGTGCAATTGCTGTCTTGCAGCTCATCTTCCTGTAGATGAGCCTTCAGTGAATCTGTAAAGTGGTGTGATGTAATACAGACTTTTACACGGCGTCTTTCATCCCGATAATCATAAAGCAGCATATCAATAAGAACTGACTTCCAAATGGGGAAAGACATTGCATGTTTATTTAGGGAAGCACCCAAATTTTACAAATCTCTGTAAGAAATTGTACTCCACCAAGCAGATTTTGAAGAGCAGTCAGGCTTGGAGGGACATGACAAGATGTGAGCAGAGGACAGGGATCACCAACACCAGACAATCTCAAAACTGCTACTTAGATCTATCTGAACATCCAGGCAGAGTCTCTACTTCTGCTGTAAGACAAGTGGTTTTAGGCTCTTCATCCCCCATGGACAAAGCGAGATGTGTGTGATTAAGATCATAATGAAGCACTGGTGGGGCCAGGGAGAGTCTGCTTTGCAAACCCCCAAGGTGTGCAGGCACAATGCAGTTCACTGATTACAATCTCCTCTCCCACTTTGGTTGTGGGATTTTCCCCTTGCGAAATAACCTGTCATATCTCTGGATCTGAAAGCTCAGGAACTGGGGGCTGGGACTAGATCCACGGTTGCTCTAAAGCAAGCAGCACTATTTTCCCTCAGAGTGGAAGAAATTTGTCCCAAAAGTATTTGGAATGCGGTGCTGCTTGGGACACCGTGGGACCATGTGCAAGTGATCCCACTTGTACTACCAGAGCAGTGCCGAGAACAGCTAAAATGAACAGCTAAAAGGAACAAGAGCTTGTTTGGAGAACGTTAGCAGTTTGTGAATAAATTGCAGCATAGTTTGGTCGCTCACAGTAAATGTGGTAATAGCAAAGTGCTGCACACGGTTGTTGTATCACACCACCCCACCACCAGTGTTGTGTTGCTGGAGATGATGTGTGTTAGCAAGCAGTCTGCAAGGGGAGGCTCTGTCAAACAGCACAGAATTTGCATCCACACCATCCTGGTTTTGAGGGGCTGCTTTTGCCTTGGCTCTTCCTAGTCCTGTTAGCAGCTGGAGTGCAGTAGGCGCACTCATGGCACATCTCTTCTGCTTTGGATGCGTCCAAGAGGAATGGATGAAGCTGAAGCAGCCCAGGCCATTCCACAGCTCCAGCCAAGGCACAGTAAGGAGGATTAATCAGAAGCACACTCCTGAAACCAACTGAAATGCTAATGGACATGCACTTGGCATCACTCAAAGGTCTTTCAGCGCCGTGGCCGAAGCAGCACGGCTTGTGCAGTCGCTGGGATGCCTGTTCCCCCTGTGACTCTCAAACTGGCTGGTAAATTCAGCCATTCAGCATGTGATATTGGGGTGCAGTCTTGGGTGCTCCGTTCCTGTAAGTTTGAGAAACGTGAGCGGGTGGCTAGGGAAAATCCAAAAGGGTGACCTTTCTGAAAGTGAAGGCTGAGCTGTAAGTTCAGCCATTAAAAAGAGGTTGCAGGGAAGCCAGAGGGAGACAATAAATACCCCAGCAACAGCAAAAACTCAGATTAGGGCTCACACCGTATTAGACACAAACTGATCCAAACAGGAGGCAGAATACCATAGGCATCATCTGATCCATTCCTCCCCAAACGAACTGCTTCCTTCCTTGCACAGCAGCCTGTGTGTCTGTGGTTATGAGGTGTAACTTTTCCCTGTCCTCCCACTTGCGCGCTGGATTTTACAATGGCGAGATGAGCCACGTTGTTTTGCACAACTTCACTGCAGGTGACAAAGTTCAGAGCCAAGAATGGTATTAGAGAGATGAAAGAAAGCAGCCCACATGTGCCTGCTTGCCCCACGCTTGGTCCTGCAGAACAGGAGGGTGCACCTCAGCTACCTACATACAAGGGCAGGTCCAGTTTTCACCCACAGCCTTGACTTCACTGCTGCGTTCCACGCAGTGTAAAAATACCCCAGGTTCTTAGATTACACGGCGCTATTTATAATCTTTGTGTGATGCCAGACATGTGCATATATAAGTGTGACACTTTCAGAAAGCAATGCTGCTATTTTAGCAGCTCTCTAATGAACAGCGTGGGCAAAGCCACCTAGACAAGCTGATTGAGAAAAGTGTTGGGGAGGGAGGGCTGTGGTGGTCTGCTGGGTGTTGTTTGTTGCTTTTTTTTTCTTAAGTATTACGCTTTTTTTTTTTCTTTTTTTCACACTTTGTTGCCATTAAGAATAATCTTAAATGGCCTCTTTCTTCCCTGGCAGTCTTCCCTCCCCCTCCCAGCCAGCACCCCTCCCCCAGATGTCTTGATTAGTGGCTGTGTGTATGCTGGTCAGATTCTGGGATTAATGATGGCTAATTTGTCTGAGGTTGGTACAGCCTAGCCAGCAGGCTCTCTACCACCAGCTTTTGCTGCCATATGGGTAGAAGCAGCTGTTTCAATTACTTTCTGTGCCCAGATGTGTCAGACGAGACACCAGTGCTCTGCGGGGTACGTTCAGCCGCTCGGCAGCTAATTACTTCAATCGCGTGTCGGAGCATGATGCTGTACACTGCAAAAGGGGGGCTGAGCACAGCCGAGTGCCAGCTGTCAGTGCGGCTCACACCGAGCCCAGCCTGAGAGTCTGGGGCTGCATCGGAGCTTCAGCTTCCTGGGAATCTTAATACACGCAGAGGATGTGTCTAACGACGGGGCCCGTGTCTGCCTGTGCCCCCTCTGTGTGCGTGTGTGCGCTTTGGTTGGAGGGAAACGTGTGCTGGATGGTGAAAACTGTGGAATATGTGCTGTGTGCACGCAAAATACCCTCCTAGCTCTGTTCCCTTCAGTGCTTCAGACACTTGCACCAGCTGACCGTTTCCCTAGGCTGTGCACATGAAACCTGTTCTGTTGTGGGGATTTTTCCCCCTTCCTTCTCACTGGCACCAGTGTAAATTTTGAGTCACTGCCTTTTAGTTAATGCAGTTCCACTGACACAAGGTGAATGTGACAAGGGGGTCAGGTCCATGGAATATCTGTCAATCAGTGTGACAGTCTCATTCTAGATCCTGGTTGCCAGACTCAACAGCTTTGCCTCCATCCTCTAGTTTAACTTTCAGCATCCTTTCAGTGTCACTCCCTGCTTCATCTGGTGTTCATTGTCCCAGGTGGCAGAACCACGTGTGAGTTTGGGCTGGACCTTTCCTAGGGAAGACTTCTTTGCACTTGACAATGTGATAGCCCCACACTTAAAAGGAAAGCCATTAACTATTACGCCAGCTCTAGGATACCGATAAACCAGTAGACCTGGGTTACTAGAATTTCTTTGTGGTCCCTGCAATTCCCAAGAATATTTTTCTCATCCTGAAGTTTAAGTTATTTCCAAACATGTTCAATCTGGGGCGATAAACTAGGCCAGAAAAAGCAGTGCCTAGGACTTCTGGCCGTGTCAACTTCCCAGACATGCTTGCCAGGATCCAGCAAATATTAGCAGTGGCACAGCGGAAGTGAGACAGTTCAGCAGAGAAATCAGATGACATCCTAAAATCATTTGCAGAGAGAATTAAGCCAAGAAGTGGGATTAGACACGGAGGGGCTCAGGAAAAGCAAACAAAAAGTAAACAGTCCCATTACACTACCAATATTCCTACTTCCTTTAACACCGTACCATTTTTTCCTCAATGCACTTAACCCTGCATATATTCTACTGGTTTAAATTCGTATTTTCATTTTTGGTATAATTCCCTGAATACACAATCCCTGAGTGTAAATGAAAATCAAACCTGTGTCGTCGGCTAGGTGAGAGCCTTATAAAAAGGTTAATGGTGCAATGACTAATGTCAGAAAAGTGTTGTGGTCAGCTGTGAAGTGATCAATGAATCCAATGGATATTCAAATTAATGGAGCTGGTGGAGAGTCAGGGAGGGGGGACAGGGTGGGAGAAAGAGTGAGGAAAGAATCTGTTATAAATACACTTCTTACACCAATTACTACAAGCAAGTCTGAAAACAAGTGCAGAGCAAAGCATTTAATGCAATGCCATTGGCATTTTGGGCAAATACTCTGTAATTTGGGGTAGTTACTAACATTATCATCATCATCATCATAATACACGTATTTAGGAAAAATAAACATTTGTTTTGTGCTAATTCTATGGTAATCAGGGTGATTGTACTGTACTTAGCTACTGTTTGTTACCATGGTTATTTCTAGTGGTTCTTGGTTATTAATGTCCTGGAAGATTCAACAGTCTTCAGGGCTGTTTCAGCCTGCTCTCCTGCAGTAGGCACAAGTGAGATATCTGGGGGTTGGGGTTTGGGTTTGGGGTTGGTTTGGGTTTTTTTTTTTTAATACTCTGATGATCTGCCTCAGAGTTCTACAAGCAAAAATAGATTTGCTTCTTGTCAGACGAACATCAGACACCGGCTCTTTGCTTTGCACCAGTCTAGCAGCGTAAAGGGCCTGGAACTGAGTGTCATCTATCCTCGCTAGTAAGCTTTATTTATATTGCCAGATGGGTGCAGAGAAGGCTCCATGTGAAGAGAATCAGCCTTCCCCATGTGTTTTCTGTGGTCTATAATCTCATAAAGATGGACGGTGTAGCAACATTCTCACAAGTGAAGTAGCGGGTGTCGCAAAGAACAGCATAGAAACACATTTTTTTAATGTATTCTAGGAGCTATTTTTAGTCCTCCCAATGAATTTTTAAAATCGCAGTAGTGTATTGGCACATACCTACTTCCATTTAGCATGATGGACATATTTGTTTGGGAATTAAGACTCAGATTTAACAAGTTACTGCTGCTGATCTGTGATAACCAACCACGTACGTGTGTGCTTTTTACGAGGGTGACCGGGGCTCAGTCAGCACACGACCGTGACAGCCTGTCACTTAATGGGCTGTAACCTTTTCCTGAGTCCATGCTTTACCTTCTAATCCTATTTTCCTGCTCACTTTCTTATAACTTCCTATTTTGTTCCATAGGGAATGTGCTGAGAGAGTGTGAATAACAATTGAACACCACTTTACCAGACACTGCAAGCAATAGCTTGTGTACGAATAGTTTGTTTGAACTGCTTATCATAGCTCTGAAGGCAAGCCCAAATGAGAAAAATATAGTTGCATGTTAAAATCTAGGGATCCAACAGCCTCATTTTCCTAATTTTTTTTCACTTAGGTGTCTATAACACAGTAAAGTTTATAGTTAAGGTACTTTGGGTACTATTTTTACAGTGTGACACACTGGTATATTTTGGGGATGTAATATGCCATATGAAAGACTGATAGGGCTCCAGACACCTCCAGACGGGATGGCAAAAAAGAAAAAAATTGTGGCAAAACACCTTTGTGGAGATTTCTTCCTGATGCAATGCATGTGATGCCCTTGGAACCTGCATAGTTGCTCCTCAGCTAAATGCATCCCTTCCTCACTGGTTTCACTTAATGTTGTCCACTGAAAAAATCAGGTTAAATCATGTTCAGTAGGACTGCTAATTGGATCTGGACACATTTGAAGGTAGGCTGAGACCTGAATTGGAATTGGAGTTTGAATTTGAACTGGGGGGTGGCCAAATCCGAATTTATCATTCTATTTCCAGAAGAGAAAAATAATGTAAACAGGCAAGAGGGGGATGATGGCCAAACCTTTCTGCATCTTTCTCACTGTGTTTAGCTCCACAAACCGTAAAAGAAGAGCAATTTCACCTTTTTTTATTTTTTCAGCTATGGAGGTCTGACTCCAACCTTTGCATTCATGCCCACCTGATGCTTTAATGTGGTTTTCCAAGTGTTAAATTGTGGCCAAGACTGTAGAGATTGTCTCCAGGTCCAGGCAGTTATGAAGGTCCCAGTTCATTAGTCGCAGTTCATTAGTCCCAGATCTTCATCAGCTCACTGTCAATCCATTAGAAGTGGTAAGTTACAATAATGGAAATAAAACCAAGTGTAAGTCCAGAAGGGAGTCAAACCTGTAGCTGGGAAGGCAGAATCTTCAGCCACAGGAAAGAACTGTCAAAGTCTCTTCACAGATGGAGCCTCAGTGGTGCAGCAGAGCTTTCAACTCCCATGGACTTGGTCTTAACTGAGTCAGACCTCCACAAATGAATTGTCATTTCCTGAAAGAAGTGGAAGTCAGAAGTACAAATGAATTGCACGAATGTGACAACACTGAAGCCTAAAAAGCAGACAAAAGAGTGGAAAGCTTCCCAGAAACATTCCCTGGGGAGAAGTCAAGAATTATCTAATGTGGATAAATAGGTTAAAAGGATATCCACATCTTGAGTTTTGATAAATTTAGGATTGACAGGTTGAACGAGGAAGAGGTAGCCCTAAGCAGAAGCTTGTATTTAGGGCGAGATGTCAACTGAGGGAAAAACAGGCTCAAAGCTGAGGCGTATGATTTAATCAAGGAATCTGACAGACTCACTGAAAACTCCTTAGATAAGACATTGGAAATAAAAGAGACAGTGTCAATAAATACATTTGATTCTCATACTTGAAGTATGTATGGAAAGGAAGTATGTATGTCCAGGAAGCAAAGTTTTACATTGGAAAATGGAAGTCGAGACCACATTCAGAAGTTCTTTATATCTGCCTTACGGAGCAGTGTAGAGGATCAAAATAGGGAGATGTATTTTGATATTGAGAGAAAAATTACGACCAGGAAGAGCTTCACAGAGTTATCATAAAACCTAAATAGAGAGATGGGTCTTCTCTCTGTGGACTTTGTAGAACAGATGAGGTTGCATGGGTTTGGATATGGATTGCTAATGCAAGTTGAGCTATAAAATGTAGCAGGTGATGTCAAACCATGACAGAAACCAGATAGGCCCAGTTGGATTTGGGCATAATTTGTTCTGTGTTCATTGAAGCCTCACAGCTAGATTTATGGAGGCTAAATGGCATGGGAAAGCTTGCACAATGAGTCAATAGTAAATTCAGGATTTGAATATTTCACGGCTTCATTCCGTGTCCCTATGGCTCATAACATATTTACTTGTATTCTGCTGGAAGAAATGGCTTTTGATACAGGCCTCTATGAATATAGGCATCATATTCAGGGATGAAAGAGTTAATTTGGAGGTTTCTTTTGGTTTATAGTTCTACGGAAAGTATGGGGAGTAAAAAATTACTGTCCCATACAACATTAAATCATGAATTAATGACCTTTAGAGTTGAGTTTGTAGCATCATAATATAATGTGCTTTTGGAAAAACAAGTCAGTTACTTTGTGCAGAGGAGAAGAATTGCCAAGTCCTCAGAAACTGGCTTTACAACACATAAAAGTTGAAGGAAAACACAGGTAAAAATGCAGCCATGGAATCCTCTTAAAAGAACAGAAAGAAAAGGCTCAATGAGTGGTTTACTGCAGCCTCTCCGAGCAGGGAGAAAGGGGAATGCCAGCATTCTTGAGTTACTCATAAAAATAACATTAGTTTTTCTTCTCTGTTTTTACGGCTGACGAGGGAGATTCACTGGTATCTAAGAACTTCCAGAGCTGGCAGATAACTCACAGAGCTCTTTGAATATGCTGCTACTCCAAGAACAAGACAGGAACCATCAAGATAATTGTCTGATACAAATCTTTTGTTAGAGTAATAGATTTTGTACTGTCACGATTCCTGAATTATAGCCATATGTACCAGTGAATGATGAAACATGTAAATGGTAATTCATCATTAACTCTGTGTATGAGAAACTAAATTATCCTTTTCAGTGCTGTTCTTGTATCTGAGACATGATACATTACGCTGTGCTGTAATTTATAGACACAGTGGAATCAGCCAAAAAGTTATATTCTCTTCCAACACTTATAGTTTAATATTTAGGCTTCTCCTCCCTCATTCATTCAATTTTTATTTAATTGTAATTTATTTCCTCGGGGAAAATTAGGCATAGTGGCTGTGTTCCAGAAAAATGGGGTGCAGCTTAATATGGTAATTTTTGGATTTGTCTAAAAGTTTTGGTGCCAATAGCCTGTGTAATTTTGAGGAAATCACTCAGTCTTTCCATGTATGCTTTGAGAGGGAACAATGATATACAACTGTGCCACAGGGGCGCCACTTAAGAGGTGTGTTTAAGGATAACTTAAGGAGATTTCCACCTCCTTCAGTCCCTAATCAGCTTTACCAAAGTGAAGAAGACCTGGAGAAAAAAAAGGGAGAGAAGTCCACTCGGGAATTAAATACCCATATCTAGGTAAAAAAAAACTAAACCAACATTTTGTATTTTAAAAATAACATCACCATTTCTAACTTTGAAAGCCTTAATTTGGCTCTCACTGTTCCACTGCATTAATCAATTCATTAATTGAATTCCTTTAAGTGGAATGTGGCCTTTCAGTCTGTTGAAACGTGGTGCTGGTGGGGCACCACTGCTGAGACAACAGAGATAAAGATCAGGAATAGCTGCTGGTTTGGGTGTCCCAAATTGTGCAATCAGAAGAAGAAGAAAGGCCTGGGAAAGGTATCCAGATTAATGGAACACCACTTCAGAAGTGGCTGTGTGGTTTGACTGTTTTATTTGCATTATTCATGCTGGCCTGTTCTCTGCAAGCCACAGCACACACCGTGGTGAGCAAATAGATGGCAAAGATCTTCTGCCTTTCTCTCCAAGTGATAAGAGCGATGAAATTAAAACCAGAAACAGACTCTGTGTTACAGTTTGAAGGCCAAAGGAGGGGCAGGGTTAGTATTCATGCTCAAGCAACAAGTCTTTTTATTTGTTTTTTTCTGGAAAAAAGTTTTCTGGTTTCAGAAGAGTTTTCTCCAGCTCGATGTCCATCTCCAATGTTTTTTGTTTTTTTTTTCTCTTGCTACATCTGCAAAACATAGAAGTTCTGTATTGTTTTATCTCCCAGGGAAGATATCCTTTCTTCTGGATGTAACCCTACCTCTAAATGACTTCAGAGTTCAGATTCCTGGAGGTGTAGTGGATATATGGCAATCCAGGCCGTAATTTACAATAAACCATCTTCTGACACCACTTCCATGACCTAATGCTGGAAGTATGTTGTTGGGGAGCCTGCCCTACACTGCCATGGTGAGAGAGCCTTACTGTGTCATGGTAAATATTTTATTATTTATCCTGTTGTGGTTATTTCAGATGCTGCCACAGACGTTTTCTCAATTTGTGTTTCTGCCTGGACACGTTTTCTGATATCCCTCCTGGAATAGGCAGATGTTCCTAATGGACAAAAAATTCAGTGTTTTCAGCATACACCAGCTTGTTTTATTATCCTTACACGCTGAAGAAGCTTTTCATCTCTTGAGAACGCAGTTCAAACCCTGAGCCCAAAGTATTGAGGAAAGCGAGCAGAACTAGAGGAAAAAAAAGTGTTCATATTTTTCTGTATAAAAGAATGATTGGTCAAGAATGTTTTCTGCATTTCACTTGGGTTTTTTTATTGTTGTTACTGAGGGTTTTTTTCTGTATTTTGGGGTGAGTCAGTAGCTTATTTTCACCCCAAAATCAGGAATTTTGAAAACACGGCTGTTTCATCGTGAAATTGGTCAGCAAACTGTATTGCAGTGGCCTGTAAACTTAGCAAATACTTTTAGATCAAGGGAAGTAAAGCTGTGCAAAATGACAATATTTGGAATGCATCTCTCATGCATTTATGACCCTTAGTCTTTTTGCTCTGTGTTCTCCTGTAATTTTTGGGCAGGTTACATAACTATCCTATGATTCACCTTCTGCATTTATTATGGGTTTAATGACACAGGAGTGAGTGGTTTGCTTCACTGGTACAAATTGTAAGACTTAATCCAGGGCTGTCTTGGAAGCCTGCAGAAGGCTGGGAGTGCTTTTCCTTGCTATAAAACATTGCAGTGTAATGATCTTTAAATCATCTGCTTTGAAAATCAATTAACCAAAAACTATACCAATAAGAATTATCCTCCCTGGGTTACTCACAGGCATCTTTTGCCAGAGACTTGGAATTGCAAGAACAATGTCAAGGAAGGACTCTGTAGAGGTGAAACTTTTGAAATTCCTCTGTGCATTGTGCTAATATGTATCTCCCGTGCAGCAGATATTTTTGTGTGGGAGAATATACCTTAAAAAATGTTTTACACATTTTTTACACATGGCATTTTAATACAAATGCTTAAAAAGTGTGTAACTTGAACAGACCTCCCTCAGGAGATCTCTTTTGGCAAAGTGAAAAAGCCCTGTTCCAGCATTACAAAATCCCCACAGATAAATTTGAAATATATGTCCCTCTCAGTGTTTTGACAGACTACAACTGAATTACTGGGAATGAAAGAAATCCTGGGGTTAGAAACTGGAGGGGAGGGGACTACTTTCACTTCAGGGATGTTTTCTGTGCAGCCTGATGATACCCAGCTTCATTTGGGTGCTCATCATCACTAATCCTTAGCACAAATGAATAACTGCACTTCTAAACAATCAAAGGTTAAAGACAACTCAGCCATTCATGTGATCTCATTATACTATGCTGATTGCAGTGCATCAGAGTTATTTATAACCTCAGTTCATAAAGTTGGATTTCCAGTAAATGAGTTCCTTTTCAAAGGTTAAATATTTATGTCCTTCTTTTCTGTGTGAAACAGTCTATGGTTAGGAATGTGCACTAATGAACCATCACAGCCATCTTCGAAAAGACAAATAAAAAATTTTGAGTTGGTATTCTGGCTCCCAAGGCTACTCCTTGCTTAAACTGCTTCCTACTGCTCCTGTGTGGATTTTCCAAACAGATCAATGCCATGGCAAATACTTTAAACCATTAGATTTATAAAGTCGGGCTTACCTTTGATTCAGTGTGCAAAATTGTAATAATAAAAATAGTAATATCCTCTGTCTGCTTCTCTTCTACTGAGCTCAAAGGGCCGAAACAGTTACCTCTAAAGGACAGTAATATAATTCATTCTTTCAGCCCTTTTTAGCTCATAGCCTAGGGACAAATGTTTGGCACTCTCAGAAAGGGTAGGTGGGAGAGCAGGTGTCATCATTCCTTTATCCACCAATTAACACAAATTTTGACCCAGCACTCTTTGCTTCATTGATTACTGGACTTGCAGTTCTTGCCCAGCATGGTTGGAACACAGTTCTCTGAGGTTACCAAGAGTGCTTTCTGTTTAAAATAAATCTGTATATAGCGAGCTAAGCTGCACATTCATCATCTTATAAAAATATGAACAACTAGAGGCCTTTGTGAAAGACAAGTACCCTGTTGCTCCTCCTGTCCTGTGAGAGATACAGGGAGAAAAAATGGATGGATTTGTCTTATGATTATGCTGATTTCTGATTCAAAAGTGTATTAAGTAATACTTACAAAACTCAACATGAAAAATTCCTGTAGTAAAGTAGAAAAGCATTAGCATTCAAAAGGCATTTGAGGCATCAAGGCATCCTGCAGTTACATGACACAGATGTATTTATGCTGTAGTTTACTTGTTCTGGTTTTTTCTGGTCTCATAGTGAATTTTCTAAGCAGTAGATACTTGCATGGTTAAGATCTCTGTCATATTTGTGCTTGAAAGGCAAGTCTTGGTATTTATTTCATGTCACACTTGGAGGGCCCGTCTCTGAAAACACAGAGCATTCAAATCCCCCAGCAAACAGGCTCCCCTAAACCAATCCAGCTGTTTTCCAAAATACTTTCCCCAGGTTCGTCTCCAAGATCAGGGTTTTTTCAGTACCTATCACTTCTGTGCTTTTCCAGCCATTCTGTAATCTCTGCATCCTGAATCCAAGGAGGAAAAACGTGGTGAAACTTTCAGAGTCACCAAGATTTTTCACTTGTACCCCAGTAGCAGTAGCTTCCCCTGATGTAAATCTCTGCAGAGTAAAGACTGTTTCAGCTGGGATGATGCATTTATAGGTTGCATGGGTAGACAAAAATCCCAGTTATGGATGTCAAATTAGTTTGCTAGGGCATGGGTATGAATGAATTCTTGCTGTCAGAAATCCCTGATCTGGAGAGGGTTTTGTTCTGGAGGTGTTACACCGTGTGGATGTGCTGACAGTGGAAGTGAGAACCCCAGTGAAGCTTCTTCCCAGTACTTCTTTCAAGCCACATTTCTCCCCCACAAAGGCCCCATGGGTCTTCACTTGACCACTTCAAGTAGATGACATTCAAACTTTTGGGACTAGCATAACCCATGGAGATATGAAGTGTAACCATTATGCACCTTTTTTGCTGAGGCTCCTTATTACGTGAGTTAAACACTGTAACCTTGGTTTGTCTCTAGGAAAGTGCCACAGAGATCCAAGATGTTTTTTGATTATATCTGTTAAGTAACGTACCTGGGCAGTGTTAGAAGGATGGGATGTCCCAGACTCCAGAGAAGGGAGAAAATACAAATAATAATACCTATTGTCAGTCTTGGAAACAATATTCATGCCTTATCCTGCTGCTAGAGTCTCTGGGTAACAACTTTGCAGTCACACCAGCCTTGAATTCCCTCTTTTCCCTCTGCAGAATCAGAGATGGGTGAGCCAGGAGAGCTGACTGCAATTATCCACCTAGCATGAGGTGGCAATTCCATCAAATTGTGAAATCCACTCTATCAAGGCCATAGCATATTTATAGGAAGACATCCAATCTCAGTGTCAATTGCATGGGACAAAAATAATTCCTGGGTTTCAGTGTGGGCAGGGGATAAGAGTGGCATCAGTCATACAGTTGGTGTGGGACTGACCCACAGTCTTTCCAACGCCTTCTTCAGAAAAAACAGTAATCCACACTGAAATATCTTTTGAGGGACTGTTTTAGCACTTCTTTTCCTCAAGTCTGAAAATTATGGATGAATAATGATCCCCCCAGTTGGCCTTCACAATTATGATAGAGCCAAACAAGTTAATAAGTCACCTCTGTAGCCCCCCTCCCTTCTCTGTACAGACATTTTTTACCACATGGGTGAACACAAAGAAATAATCAGATAAGAGATTTTTCTTCTAAATTAGGCCTCTTGTTTGTAAACTGAAAGAGTGCTAATGCAGTTCAAACTCAGCTGTGTACCACATACGCACACTCGGCCCAGGAGTATTATAAAGAGTGGGAGAATAGGAGGTTTTTGTTCTATTCTTCGGTCTCTTTCTATATGAGAGGGCCATTCATTCAATCCCTATGCTTCTCTCTCTCTCTCTCTATTTCTCTCCATAATGCCAGCATTAGCTGCAAGCTGCTAGCTGTAAAAGTGCTTTGATGTTGACCTCTCACTGCCATTGACAGACCCTCATTGGTGGGTGAGTAGCAGAGCAATAAGGGCATGTGTGGGAGAAAAGAGGATGAAAGCCTGGACAGCTAGGAAGGGATAATATGAACAGATTCCTGCCTGTTCACTTAGTTTCTTTTTTTTTTAACTGGGTCTTCTGATTACAGAGGTTACGAACCAGTAAAACTTCAGAAATGACCACTGAAAGCCTGCTGTACATGAAGAATCAGATAATTGTTCCAGCTCTTGCCTTGTAAAATTAAATCAAGCCATGAACTAGGTAGGAGCACATAGGGGAGTTGAAAACATTTTCCTGTTTAAGGCAATGAAATAGTGGGGTTTTGTCTGATACATACAGTAATATTACAAGGGCGAGGAGCATGTAAGTGGCAAGGGGGCAGGGGACACGGAGGAGAGCTGCCTGCTGTTGATGTTGATTATTTTGTTTCTCGTCTCATGCCAAAATCTAAAGCACAAGTCTTGGGCTTTAAAAGGATCAAAACAGAGAGGTGCAGTAAGAGGTCGGGAGGACTCGGAGGGGTTTGTGCCCCGGGGAGCACGTGTGTGCACACACAGGGATGCGAGCACAGGGAAACCTGCCTGCTGCTCCCCACGGGGCGCTGGGCACGGCAAGTGCTCCCACATTCAGATCACAGCAGGGCCCCAAAAGCAGCTTTGCACCCTCCGGAGAGAGCGGGGAGGTTGAGGGAAGGGACAGGACCGTGAAAGCTCAGCCAGCGACGCTGGGAAAGGCGGGGAAGCCTCGCTGCTGCCTGTGCCCTATTGAGGCAGGATGTCTCCAGCCACTTCACCTCTGCTCTCCTCCGTCACCTCTCTGAAAGCTCGGCTTGTCATACTGATAATTAAGCCCTAAGGGTCTAAGTTGAAATGGCCAAAAGGCTCTGCGAGGCCAATGGAGGGAAGAGGAGGGAGGGAAAGTTCACACAAATTTGTATTAGAAACCTTGTTTTCAGTCGGGATCTGAAGGACCAGCTATGGCAACAAAGCTGCTCGCCTGAAGGTTCCCATTGCCCCTGCTCTGGGGAGCAGCATCTGATCTTCTGCTTCTTTGGGACAGGCAGAAATCTGCTGTGCCTCCACTTCTCTCCCTGCTGGCAGCATTAGGCCATCAGAGTTGTTTAACTAAGTCAGGTGAGCTGTAGATCATTGGTTAAACCCGGCCTATGCCACTTGTAGCACAAGTGCTGTCCTGTGGGGTAACCCCTGCCTGGAACAAAATGCACCAGTTGGAAAATGGGGGGATTGGGTAAAACAGGTGCCCATGTAACAAACTGCGATGCAACAGCACGTCAGCAGTGTCAGCATTCAAATCACACCCTGCTCCAAGCACTTGAATAAGAAAGAAGCCATCACTGTTATGATCTGGATTTGATTTCTTCTGTAAAAATCAAAAGGTATTCAGCACGCACTTTTGGAGCAGAGACTCTTCACACATTAATCCGTTAGAAAGAAAGAAATCTTGAATTGAATCACTGAATGATTAAAAATATTCACATTTTGGAGGGGACAAACTTCTACAGCACTTTTTGCCTTGCCGTCTGCATTTGCTATCAGGGAACTAATTCTCCAGTCAATTTCACAGATGGTTTCCTGTCGTTACTATACAATTCTATTTATTTGATAATAATTTTATAGGACTTCTCCAGAGGGATTTGGAATTACATGTTCAACTTGTAGCAGTTTTTAAAAGGTGTGCGAATACTGCACTCAGTCAAAACTTCCTTGCCTAAACTTTTTAAATAGAAAATGGATTTTCAATTCAAGCAAGAAATCTTGCCAGAAGTATCTTGGTTAAAGTTTTTTCATTGCATTTTTCTTCATGTAAAGAGAAGTGTATATAATCCTTTCTGTTCTGTCACTTTGCCTTTTGCTCTTTTCAACCCATCTGAAATAAAAGCTATTTTCCCCTTTCCAACTAGAAATGAAACAGGGCTTCACTGGTTTTTCAAAAAGGTACCATTTTTTAAATTTGAAAGCCAAATGTAGCAAATATTTTAAGTTTCATGTTTGCTTTTGCTTTTTGAGGATAGCCATAATGAACTTAGACTTTGCCAGACGCTGCAGAAAACTGGGTTTTGTGCGAGCTGAAATTTCTCCCAAAAGAGAGCCTATCTACCCTGATCCGTTATTTTTGCAGGAAAGTTCTCTTCTTACATCACCTGTTTCTTGATGAATATTTTACTTGGAACAGTTCTTTTTTAATACAGTCCAGTCTCTGCTGGGGCACTGTGTTGTTGCTAAGCTAGCTGAGATTTCAAGCCCCTGCTATTTGGTGGGACTCCACTGAGCACGGCGTCTCTGGGGCGAGCAAGGAGTTTCTGTTTGGTCACCAGGGAAAAAAGGGTCTTCATGGGGAGCAAGCTCTGTACCACAGATCCAAAGAGAGGACATTTGAATCTGGATTAATCTCCTTGAGAGCTACATTACAGAAGCCTCTGGAGCTTCTGCACTGTGAGCTTGGCCCACAATTGTGAAAAAAAAATAGAAGGTGCCTTCTCTAGCGTTTTCAATTAACAAAGCCTTGGGGGACCTGGATAGGCAGTTGGAATCTCCATTCCAAAGGATTAAAAATATATCTTTGCCAGAGGTACAGCAGCTGTTTTGGTAGGTACTTTGTATTCTGCCTGTCTGTGGACTGCTGGAATCCTTACTGTTCCCTGATGTGTCATTTCACTCCAGTGAAAATCACAAGCGATAACTCAGGAGGCAGTAAAATTACAGGGGTCACAGAGTACCCCCAGTATGCTTGAAATCAGGTCACCAACCTCACTCAGCTGGCCCTCTTGCTGATAACTCCCCTTTTCCCATTTCTCCTCTCCCCTGTTCACTCTGCATCTCAATTATTTAAAAAAAAGAAAAAAAGAGAGAGAAAAGAGCCAACTCCCCCGGGCCTATAAAAACAAGTGGACTTGGGCAGCTCCAGCAGTGGGCAGTGCTGGAGTGAGGGAGGATATATGTGCTACCCTTTGGGCTGATCTGGCCATGGGTCAGTGGAGGGAGAGAACAGAAAAGGGATATGGATGCAGAAGGATGGAAGTTTTCAAGTCCCGTTCTTCTCATGGTGTTCACAGAGGAGCCATAAGTGGTGCAAAGAACTGGATCACTCTTCAAAACTCAGCTTTTCTTCCAAGGTCAGAACAGTCAAGAATCAATTAAATTTACAGGAACTCAGAATATTGCAGAGGTTTTTCCTTGATAATAGTGTTTGTTCCTTGAATTTTCTCCTACTCTCTACAGGAAAGTAAGGGCTCCAAACTGAAGGGTACTGGGAGAACACTCCAAGCATTCATTGGATATTTCCAACATACCTGTTACTCTGTTGATTTCTTCTTTAGTAAATGCTCTCTTTATGTGGCCTTTCTGATACCCAGTCTTTGGTTTGGGCTTGTACAGCTTTAATTTTTGATGATTCCTTTTTTGTAACAATTCTCTGGAAAATGCTGAGCTGGACTACTTTAGTTTTGATATATGGAAGCACAGGTACGAGATGCTGACTGTAACAGGCGTTTCTGCTCTGGGGGCCTCTTCTTCCTTCCTCAGAAGTCAGTCCTCACCATTCCTCACTGAGATCAGCTTTGTGGTTTTGCAAGAGTCCAGTTTCACTGAGGGTTTTTTTTTTTTTTTTTTTGGTGTGGTTTGAGTATTTCAAAGCAAGAAAAAAAATACAGCGATGGCTTCTTTTTCTGAAAGCCTCCAAGAAAATCTGGAGAGCTGTGAGCCTTTCTGTTCCTCCTCACTCCAAGCAACCTTCTCCCTGCTAGTTCTTTGCAGGAGGAGCTCAGAGATCACCGTGCTTTGCTCGGAAGCCAGAGGCAGCTTTCCTTCCTTGCAGTGGAGGGAAGAGCTGCTATAAATCAGTCAGGCAATGAATGCATTTCAGTTGCCTGCTCGGTTGGATGGGGGCAAGGAACTGAGGGAACCACCTACAGATGAGGCAGTTGTGTGAGTCATGAGAAGAGAGGAACGTTCAGCACTTCTCAGGAGGTTTTTTACCAGCCGTAGAGAGGGAGCTGAGCATTTAGGAGCACTTTTAGAACCTTGTAAGTACAACTCTCAGAAAATACTAAGCTGTGGAAGTGCATGGGCAGCCATGAGGAGGCCAAGACCCGGGGTTTCCTTCTGAGGGGTACTTATCTTACCCAGGGAGCAGGAAGGCTTTCTTGCAATGGATGTTATCCTGCAGAGCTCCTCAGGGCAGGTTCATTCCCTTGACTTTTAATATTCCAGTTTTCCTCTGTTTGTGCCAGAAAATAAGACTTGGGTTTCATTTGATAAAAAATAATAAAGCCAGAAAAGGTTGAACTGAGACTTGGCCTCTTTGCTTTCTAAAAGGCAGCAATAGGCCATTTCAAAGGACCAATTCCAGGCTTTATTACAGCGCTACAGGGCCCGCAGGAGGGAAGAGTGTCACACCCAGCTCACAGCGCCGACAGAGAAAGATGGATTTTTAAATTATCTACCTTTGCTTTGCAACGTGAACGTTTCAGGGCAATTATCCTGAGATAATGCCTACAAATTGCAGAAGACTTTGGGTTTATAATTGCTCGTGTTCATTTAAGGTTCCCAGCAGACTCGACCAGGGAAATCACTGCCAGTCAAGCCAAGGCTGATGGTGTACGGTAACTGAGTTTCTCTTAGCAGACAGACAAGCAAATCAGTTTTCTTTAAGAGCAATAATTCTAACTAATTGTTTGGTTTCATTGTGCTTCCGTGGCGGGAGCTGTAGCGCTTGGCAAGGCAGAGCAGTGACACTTCCATTCGCAGACACATCCCTGTGAACGGGCAAATTGAATTCCACCGCATGAGGTTACTCCGTGCAGCAGGAAAGAGCAGCGCTCTCCAGCACATCCCCACATTCCCTTATTTACACACCAGTGGCCATCCCAGTTGCCTCAGAAAGCGAATCATGAATTTACAGTGAGATAATGTTATCGTGTCAATGCAGGGAGAAATAACTGTAGCTGCCTGCCACGTTCGTAATTAAAAATCACTTCTTAATGCAATATTTAGGTGAGGTTTCAAATCAGCAAGAGCATTCATAATGAATAACACAATTTCAAAGTAGGGACGTGCTCGTGTATTCCCATCGCACACATTTGACTACATTCATACGCACACCTATTACCTATTTATATACTTCTGTTCCTATTTGTATTTATAGACCTCTATTCCTATTTGTACATGTGTTTTGTGTGGAGCCTGACTCCCCACCAGTTTTGCTGTGAAGCTCTGATATCATTCCTATCACAGGCATCCTCCAGGCATTAGTTAGACAAATTCATTTCATCATTATTACTTGCTAAGCACAAGCAGCATTGGCCAGTTTAGGTGTCTACACTCCAGCAGTGTAAAACCTCCCCTTCTGTCCCTCCAACTGTTGCTATTAGAGCAGCTGAATAACTGATTTTTCTCATCCAGTAACTAAGATTAAAGAAAAAAAAATTATAAAATAGGCTTAGCTGACATTTCTGACATTTGGGAGAAAAAAAAGAAAAAGATGCTTTACACGAGAAAAAAAATCCTCCCTCCCAAAGTGCATCGGCTTATCAAAAATATTTTGTTTGACCTATATAAAAAAAAATCTCTGGGTTGTTTTCATGTTATTTTTTAATGTGTTCCAACAATATTTGGACTGAAAATATTGTCTGGAGAGAGATAGCAATGTATATGGTTAAAAAAATGTTGAAAGTGTGTGTGTGCATGTAGACTTTTCTGAATATTTTTGCATTTTTGTTGCCTTATTTATTAGAAATTACAGATAACAGTGGTCAGTTTGAAGCGGGGTTTTCAGTGAAGAAACTAATTTTCTGAAAAATTCCATCTAGGATTAGGAAGCAAGGAAGATGCCCTGCCACAGCATTGAAAATGTCATTAGTATCCTGCTTATTCCAATTTTAGGGGCTTTGTTGTAATGTTCAGTGGGAGAAGTTTTTGGAGCTTGTGCCTTTATGAAGTTGAGGGATCATATGCTGTAGTTGGATAAAATATTGAAAGCTATTGGGTCAATATTCATCTTCCCAGCCTCCAAAAATAAATGTCTCCTTTCTGCTGAGGTGCTCCTTCACAGCCCTTCAGCCTTTCTTGCAAACTGTGGCAAAAAAATAATAAAAATAAAAATAAATTTTAAAAAAACCTTTTATATATAATGGAGATTTGAGCCCCAGATACTGCCAGACTGTTTTATCACTTTATTAATATTTCCTTTCACATGAAAATGAGTCTGTAAAAACCAGAGCTGTTTACAGTGGCCTGTGTGAGCACCAATAGCTGATACATGTCATAGACAACCAAAACTAGGACTTTGCATAAATTATTTATATCAAGACATATTTCCAGAGAAAACCAAAGAACGTGTGTTACTGCTGGCAAGTGGGCTCTTAGAATGAGGAAAAATCCATTTTTTATCCACAGTTCTTCTCAAATAAAAAAAAAAAGTAGTATCTTTCCCTCAAATTAATTCAGGCTATGACACACATACAAATTAAATTTTTCATTATCTTTTTAAGATACTTACTTGACTAACTGTAATCTCCAAAAGATGCTTGTGTTGTAAAGTCTCTCATTTACTGGTGTTATCCACTTGAATGGCAAAGTGATGCTCCTTCCCATTTTCGTGGGCATTAAAGGAATGACACAAAAGATGACTTGTAAACCTAAGAATGTGTGCCTGGAATATCACATCCACTTTACTGCCCCATGGCCACCCTGTTATGTTTATGGTTATGTTATGTTATGTTATGTTATGTTGTGTTATGTTATGTTATGTTATGTTTGTTATGTTATGTTATGTTATGTTATGTTATGTTATGTTATGTTATGTTATGTTATGTTGTAGAATTCATAATCTGTTCAGATGATATTCTAAAACTATCTTAATGCTCTGGGCAGGGATTTTGTCCTTCTCCTATCTGCAATTACTGGAAAGTAATTTCAGAGGTCTGTACTCCAATGGTTAGAAACATCTTGTAATTCCCAAACTAGCTGAATTTAAAACCAGTTTATAACCATTTCTTCCTGGGTCACCTTCACACACATATATCCTTACCCTGCTGGTATGGACACCACCATTCCTGAATTGGATCTGTGTCCCTTTAAGCCACCATTTAGGTAGGCTGAGCAAGCAGAGGCTTTTAGTTTCCTCTCAGAAGCCCTCCAGTTCCTTGATCAATGTAATAGTCCTCTTTGCACCCCTTGCTCCAATTTGCATGCATCCTTCTTGGGCATGGGTAACTAGAATTGACGCTGTATTTCAGATAATGCCTCACCAGTGCTTTGTGTAGTAGCATTAATATTTTCCTCTCATTATTAGCACTATTACAGGTGACGAATCCCAGGATTGCATCTCTCTTTTCAGTTGCATTATATTATGGCACATATTTATCCTGTAATCAACTAGGAAACCCAGGTCTTTCTCTTCCTTTGTCATTCCCAACAGCTTCTAGCAGAAATTCTCATTATTAGTCCTTTAGTGCATGACCTTGCATTTTGTACTGTTCAATTTCATCCCATTTCTATTACTTCTGTCCCCAAGGTCATCCAATTCTTCCTGCACGATATTGCGATTTTCGTTTGTGTTGATGGTGCCTCCCAACTTTGTACAATCTGCAAATTTCATTTGAACACTCTTACTTTTTGTGCCAAGTTTATTAATGAAGCGTTAAATGAGATCAGCCCAAAGACTGATCTTTGAAGAACTCCCCTAATATTTTCCCTCCAGCCCCCTATTTCCCTCCGCAGCACATCTCATCCTCCCTTCCCCGGTCACCAACCCAGACCTCAGAGTTCTGGCTGAGTCTCTATTTTCCCCCAGTGAACTGGGTAGTTCCCAAGTGGCACCTGCTGAAACACTTTAATGAAGACTGGATAGCTTTTTAGAATTTTAATTTAACAAATATTTTTTATCAGGGTAGCTGGGCACGGTCCAGCTCCAGGAAACCCATGCAGTAAATGTCTGCCCTTTACTCCTTTTGATTCTTTCCTCAAATTTGTTCTAAAATCTAGTAAGCTATTAAGGTCTGACTGACAGGTCTTCCCTAAATCCCCTTTATCTACTCTAAGGAGAAGAAAATGATACTACAAGGTGCAAGAAGTGGGTACAAAGGGTGTGGGTGCTGCTGTTCCCTCTCCATGTTACAGTGCAGCACTTCGCTGCTCTATTAACCACTGACAGTGGCTACAGGATGTGCAATTTCATGTGTTCATCCTCAGTTAGGGATCATGTTGCCACTCTTCAGAGATAACAGAAGGAAGGTGTTCATTTAGGCTTGTGAAACTTCCTGCACTCTCAATCCTTTCCCCCACAGCAATTTTCATTCCTTCTTCCCTTGTTCCCCTTCCATTCGCTTAAATCATGTTCGGATCAATTCATTTCCTTTCCAAAATCCAACACATTTCTCTGAAGTTCCCATTTCTCTCATCTCCCTTCCACAACATTCTTATGAACCACAAATTCCTGCTTGATTCCCAAAGTTTTGTGGCACAATCAAAAATCTGGCTGCTCCAAGCCTGTCAGCGTAGAAGGAAACATCACACACTGCATTAGGCTTTGCAGCAAGAAACACAAGTGACCAGAGTTCCATAAGGCTCACCATGACCTTTAATGAGCCTTGATGTGTTCTCAGGGTTCTCTGAACTCTTGTTTTTCTCCCCTTTCTGGCTAGTAGCTGCTTGGAGAGGTTTTAGGAGCTCTCTTGTCACATCCATGCAGATTTGTCTCTCTCCGGAGGAAGGTCGTGCCATGAGAGTCAAACCCCCATTTTTTTACAAAAGCAGTGGCTACAAAAGGTGCCCTCTCAGTATTCAGGAACAGCACTGAAATAGCATTTGCTCATTTCCAAAAGTGGAGGCTGACAGCACACCAAAAATTAGAGATCCTCCCTCGTGAGAGAACATGGCAGGAACTTCTGAACCCAGAAACAACCCTCCTTCCTTCCACCCTGGTATCTAACAGTGCCTTTCACCTGGATAGATTTCAAGCTGTGTCAGATTTCCCTCTGTATTTGACCTGGAGCAGTCCTAGGGTGTGTGGAAGGGGTGTGTGGAGTTCAGCAAGCCGTGGCGCAGGTGAAGCAGCACAGTGAGCAGCATTCCCAGAACCTGCACTTGATAAGCAGCAGATGAGCACCTTGCTGGCCTGGCAGGATAGTTTAACAGGGTAGGTTGCATTAAAGTTTAATTTCACCTCTGGGAAGATGCATTTGTTTGATGGCAGCAGGCTCTGGTCTTCTGTGGCGTTGTGCACCAAACATCTGAGGTGCACCTTGGAAATTAGTTTCTCATCATTCTCATCTCAAAACCTCTGGAACTACTGTGCAGGCAGAGAAAAGAGCCTGGTGTTTTCCTTTGTGAGCTGGAGTCTCCTGCTCCTTATAGCATATGCTGTTTGTTAATTATTCTCTTTCTCTTGCGCCGTCTCTCTCCTACCCTTGTTCATCCTCCCCTGTGTTTTTCTCTGATGGTTTGATCTCTTGTGCTGCATCTCCTCAGCCCCAGCGTGCTTTTTTGCATGTTGATTTTGATTTTCTTTTGCTGTGTGGGATTATACATTTATAACAGGCCTTTACAGAGCCTGAAAAGGAGTCTGTTTTGATAGTCGGAACGAGGAAAGCATCATCTCTAAATCATGATTCCCTTATGTTGATAATTGAGCAGGGGGGGAAGAAAAGTTTTAGAGCCATGCCCTCAAACTCCTTTTTCGTGGCCTGAGCTGCTTTTTTCAGTGTCAGAAATACTCCACTTGTCTCCTTTGCTGATGCCACTGCTGCTGGCGTGTGGCACCACAAGGTGTGGTGACATAGCAGCCCTGGAACTTGTCACCATGGCTGTTTTCTATTTCCCCATGAAGGTACATTTTGAAACGAGACCTTGGCCAGCAGAGCCCACACACTGGAGCAGTCTTGCTGAAATCCCTGGTGCAGTTGTGGGGATGGGCTCTGGAGAGATTGCTCCAAAGAGGCCCCAGGTCCCATTCCAAGGCAAAAATCAAACCTGGTTTGCTTTAGTAGTGTTGTATTGTTCTGCAATGAATTCTGGGCTTCTCCTTTTTAAATCACCAGCACTCCAGAAAGGATAGATAGGTGCAAATTAATGAAAAGAAGAAGACAGAAAAATGTCTAACGTACCAGTCAGTGGAGAAAAGAAGGGCTCTGCCATCAAAACCTTCCCCAGTGAAAAGACCCAGCAGGATACAGTGACTAAATGTATTTGCCACAGCACTGAGGGTTAAAGAAAAGTTACTTTCATTCACCTGAAGTGGAAAAAGAAATCTGAAAAAGCTCTTCTCCTTTTTGTTCCCTTAGTTCTTGTCAACAAAGTGACGTTCTGAATGGCAAGGGGGAAAATCATCTTCCTGCATTTCCAGGCAGTGCAGCCAGCCTGCCGTGTTCCTGGACATGGGGAAACGATCACCCCCCCGAAGAGTGATTACAACCCGAGCAATAAAACGGTGACACTGTCAGTCCAAGGCTGTATTTTGATACTGTGTTTCCTGCATTTCATTTCCTGTGTGAAGCCCAAGGAGAATTTTTCTCTTCTTTTTGAGCGTCTGGGGGTTGAAAGACTGAAATACTCATCAAGGTGCTTGAGGGAAGTAGGAAAGGAGAGCAATCTCCTGTTGCCATCAGAAGGCTGTGCTTCCTTTCTTTGTGAATCTTGATCCAAGATTCTTCTTGATCCAAGGTGATTTCTGGGCCCGATTCCTGTTCCCTTTCCATGGCAGGCAGTAGGAATCATGCTCCTGTTCTCTGAAATAACGGGACAGGGGTCTCTATCTTTCTCCAGTTCTGGAAAGATCCTTATAGTCACACAGTTAATGGTTATTTGGACTTATGTAGCAAAACACAGTCTCAAGGAAAGAACTGTTCAGAGAACTGGAATGGTCCAGCAGCGCCCCATCCTTCTCCAAAGACCTTCATAAATGTTCCAGGGGCTCTCACACCACAGACAACTGAATCTTGGCCCTTGGTCATGCTGAGATCTCTGTTTCTTGCATCGCTGTGGAATATGTGGAGCATCTCAGAGGCTAGGGAATTTTGCTGTAGTCCCTGGGGTGTTGTACCACTGCCAGAACCACCAGGCTGTTCGGGTGATTTGTGTTTGAAGCCCTCTGCTCCCCGAAACATCTCTTTCCGTATGCTTTGCATTGTAATGCTGCAGGTGACACTCTGCATTGCACTTATCCGTGTCTTATAGCAGAGAGCTCCTTCTCATCTTCTTTCATGGATGGGAGCAGAGTGGTTTAAATCAAAGCATTTGACTTTGAACCTCTCTTGAGCTGGCCTTCAGGCAAGTTCTTTCTGATCAAAGACAGAAGCATACCAGGGTCCAGGTATTAAGGCTGAATAATTGGTTCAGACTAAAATAGGAACTGTCCCAAGCCTCCACAGAATAAGTTTTTATCAAGTTTAAAAAATGTATAGGTAACTTTACTGGTAACTTTTTGGGCCCTTGATATACTTCTGCATTTTCTAAAGGGGGTGCCACTGCAGAGGCTGCTAATGCAGTATGGGACCATGAAATACCAGTCAAATTTGGAAGTCAGAGATGATCAGATTACTGGAGAGACAGGTAGAATTAGGGGTACTGAAGCAGGAAGGCTTTTCATATGGCAGAAGATGGGATACTATCAGCGCAGCACAATATAACTGAGGTGGTTTTGAAGGATCCTGATTTCTTCTGCCATGCAGGATCCCCCATTTCTCTGAAGAAATGTATATTTCCACACATAGCACAGCACATATAGCTGTGGCTTTTCTGAAGATATCACAGGCCCTTCAGGCTGGGGGGAGAGAAACAAACCAACAACCAGGCAATCACAAGCAATTTACCAGACGGAGCAGGATGCCTGTAGCATCCCAAGCAGCCTGAGCCTGTCTGCCTCTGTTTAGGATAAATACTGAAACCGCACCTCCGTGAACTCTTCTGCCTCTGCCCATCAGTAATGTGTACATAAAAAGTCTATGCCTGGGGATCAGCTAACGGGATTATTCACAGACACAAAATGAAGCTGGCCCAATCCTGACGTCCTTTGCAGCCCTCCCTGCAGCCTGCTGAGAGGGGCAAAAGCAGGCTCAGGCTCCAGGTCCTCATAATTTCGGCAGCCTTTTGGGAATCTGGAAGGAGGGGTGGCAGTGGACACAGACTCCCATTTTTGTTTTTGTTGTTTTTCATTTTTAATAGAGCAACTTTCAGTCCGAAAAGAAACCCTGGTGAAGTGGTGAGGCTTTTGTCTCTCGCTATAATGCCACTGGGCTTTGGATTGACCTGTGTGATACAGTGACACTGTGTGGTTTGAATTTTTACATACAGCTGCATAAAGCAATTCTCATGTAAATTTTGGAGGTAAATAAGCCTGCTGTTGGTCTGCTGCATGGACACATATGCTCAAACCATTAGGCTTGAAAGGAGATTAGAATTAACCCACCCGTCTCTCACTGGCTTGCTCTTTCCCTCCCCACCATGCAGCTCTTACAAGAGCCTAAGCACCTTGCTATTTTAACGAATGGCAGCAGAGTTAAGGCTGACAGAAGAAGAAAATTGTTGTATCTCCTCCCTCCCCCTTCCCCGCAGCCGCAGAGCCTCTGCTGGAAGCCGTGAGGATTTAGAGGAGGCCACGAGCTGATTCCCCTGGCACAGGCGGGCACGTCGGAGTCGATGCCCTTCCCTCGCTCCCCCAACCTCTGAATTGCACAGGGCTGAGCTGAACCCTTCAGTTCCCACTGCGGCACTGGGAAGGCTCAGAGCCTGCCACATCGGGCCTTGTGTGTGTTTTCTCTCTCCCTGGATAACTCCATTACCTCCTACTGGGTGGGGAAAGCTCTCAGAGCAGCTGAAAAGTCCTTTCCAGGCACCTGCCGCCGGGATGCTCCCAGCTGCTTCTGCAGGGCGTGAACGGGCAGGGTCTCACCCAGCAGCAGGCAGTGGCCACAGGCCACCATCCTGTCTGGAGCTGGCATCTCAACGGCTTCCCCTTCTGGCTGAGGAAGGGTTTTATTGCGAGTTCTTTGAAGGCCAGAGCGGGACCAGGCGTGAGCACACGCACACAAACGCACGTGCACGGAGCTGCCGAGGGCGCGAGCGGGCCGAGGGGAACCTGGCCCGGGTTGTTTGTTTATGCGAACTTTAAATAATTCATTTTTGTCCCTATTGAGCTCATCACAGCGTGACCAAAATAAACGTGTCTCCTTGGCCTATTGTTTGGAGCTGAGGATTGTCGAGCGGGAGGAAAATATTACAGTGACTGAGGGAGATACACGTAAGAGTGTGACCTTTAACTGCGGTACCTATAACCAGTCTCATCAAATTAAAGCACTGTATATTTTCCTTAATAATCTCTGATTAGGCTCGGGGTATGAGCGGACACGAACGCCCGCCATTGCTATGCAGCGGGAGGCCTGCTAAGCACCCGCCGAGCGCTTGGGAATAAGTGAGCAAAATGCTTTAATTTGATAGGGTTAGAATCCTGCAGGCTCCGGGGTGAGAAGTCACCAACAGCTCCGCTCGCACTGAATATGCAGAAATAAAAAAGTAAATTGCTTACATCTGCTGCAGGCAGGAGGGAAAATGATCTGATTGGACAGGCCGAGGGCTCTCCATCTCTTTTGGGTTAGAAAGAGGGGTTTGGAGCATCAAAAGCTCGTAATTGGAGTAATTCTGAATTAATGGACATATACACACACACACACAGAGGCGCGTGCACCATTTTGAAGCAGCTGGTCACAGGATGCACATGCTCAGGAATGTTTGGAGATTGCAAAAATGCTGTTAAAAACGTTGTCCCTTATTCCTAAGATTACTGACATTTGGATTTCATGACCTGTAAGAAGTGCAGTAAGTACAAAAAGCCCTGCCCCTCTGCCCGATAGAACTGCCTGCCTCAGCCTAGGTCTGTTTATTCACAATACAATTATTCTATCTCTGTGTCTGTCTCTCTATCTCTGTTGTCTATCTGCTCTTTCATGTCTGAGGGTCTTCGCTGTACACAGAATCCCAGGCTTTAGCCTTGTCATCTGATACTGTATTTAATCTATGTATTTGATCAATAAGAATCAAAGACAAGGCTCAAGGTCTTTTTGGCACCAGGCATCCAGCTTTGTGCCGGGTGTCAGAGGTTGTCTACAGTGTCACCTTGATGGTGTCACACTAATTTGTACCCTACTTTGCTTGCCTCTGTGATCACAGAGTGCACTGGCTTGTGGTTTGTTTTTTTTTTTCCTCTGTATCTCTTTTTTTTAATGCTTGTTTTTATTAGTTTGGGAGGAGGGGGGAGCTGAGAGGTGGGAGGCTGAAGACATTAGCTTAGAGATTTAAGGAGCGCGCTTCCTGACCCTCCTCCTCCACCTCTCTGCCTTCCCCCTGCGAGTCACTTACGCTCCAGCGTGAGGGTGTTACCTCCACCTGACAGGCACCGTGTCCCAAGGGGGGAGATGTTACTAAATCCAAAATGACCAGGGGAAGAAATCCTGCAAGGCAAACTTTCAGGAGAGATTTCTCAGCTTGCTGCTGACAGGGAGAGGCAGGCACACCAAGGCCAGAGCCCAGGCTTCAGCCCACTTCTGGGTAAATCCACACAGTAGGTACATCTCTAAATTTCGCTGGTATTTTTCATGGAGCCAGGGTTCTTTGGATCTCGCACTGATGCACAAACTTGAACAATTTGTTCTTTTATGGCTGCCTAAGGCTGTACTGCATCATTTCAATGGCCTTTTGTCTTGTGACAAGTATTGCAATGCCTATAATGTACTAAACATTCTAAAAATCCATGTAATTAATGCCCCAACATATCTAATATAGAACTATTATCTTGAGGACAGATAAATGCAGTTTATTATCTTTTTTTTTCCTTTGCCTACACCTCTTCATTCTCTTCTCTGTGCTGTTATTTAACACAGAAAATAATAGCACAGTAAATGTATTATTTAAGTCTCTCATTTAGAATTGTGTGCGTGTGTGAAGGCACTGCACAAAATGAGGCTGTGTTTAGACCCAGATCCTTAGCTGTAGACTGCAGGCTCCATCATGATTTCCTGAGGTGCCTTGGAGAATCAGCCAAGATTTTCACAAATGGGTGACCGACCCCGAGCATCCATTTCTGAGTTTTGTTTTCAGAGGCACCAACCACGCACAGCGGCTGCAGGAATCAATGGAAACTGGAATGTTTCAGTACCATGCACCTCCAGCCACTGCCCTTGGCTCTTCTGCTCTTAAGAATTCATATTACAATACTATTTAATGATTTAGTGCAAACATTAGGACTTAAGAACAGCAGAAGGGCCGCCTACCTTGGGATCTTGTCCCTAAATAACAGCTGGGGTAGATGTCTGAGGACAAAGTACCTAAGAGAGAGCAAACAATAACAGGAAAAATTCTGGTTGTGCTTTTTGAAAACCAAAGGCTCTGGGAAGAGGACGGGGCTCAGTGCAGAGTTTGCTGCTATGATTAAGCTGCGTGTTGTGATTAAGATGCATTTTGAAGTTTGAGGTTGTCTAGAGGAAGGGACACCCTGGCTGGATCCCACACAGCCGTCGGACAATGCTGCTTTTTATGTCTGAGCTGGCTGTCAGCCACCACAGGACGAGAACGGGGTCAATTTTACAGGTTTTTCCTCCAGAAGCTTCTCCGGGGAAGCAGGTTATTCCCTGGGTAAGGTGCCACCTCCCTCAAACCGCTCGGCTCCGCTCCCTGTCCAAGGGAAGCCTCTTTTTCTGCCAGCCATGCCTGCCACAGTCTATTGGAAGGTATTTGTCAACAATTATATGTCTATTAAGGACAAGTCAATCAGGCCATGTGCAAATAGCCAGACCTCTGGGGTCTGCCTATTGATAGGGACCTGTCGATAGCCAATCCAGGCTTTTTTCAACCAAACAAGAAATTAAGCACTCACCAAAATCATTGCTCCTCTGAGTCCCTGTGGCCCATTTTTATTCTCAGAGTGTTGGTCCCTCTCCTTTTTTTTTTTTTTTTTTTTTTTTCCCCTGGGCTAATATTTATTTGGAATAAACAAAAGAGACTAGGAGGCACTTGTTAATGCACTGCTTTAACTGTAAGAGGAACATCTTCTCTTTATAATTAAGAATATTACCAAATGGTTGTGCTTGTAGGTGGCTGCAGTTAATCCCAATGACAGAGAAACTATAAGGGAATTAATAACAGAAACTTTAAATTAGCCCAACTGTAATTAATATCTACAGTATATAAATATCCAGTCTTTCACCAGCACAAATTTCAGACATAGTTACCTTTATTAGGCTGAGGAAGACAGTAATATTATACAATATTTTCATGCATATTCAATTTGTAAACTCAACAGTTGATTTTGTAATTTATATTGCAAATTACGCTGCTGTTTCCCACACGTGAGCAGGAGGGAGAGCGGGGGAGAGGGAGCAGACAGTGTGTGGGAAGCTTTAAACAAAAGCCTCTAGCAAAAGCCACGACATCAAAAAGATGCTCCACAGGGCCATCTCCTTTGAACCGGCAGAGCTCCGGTATCACAGAATGCGCCGGTGTTACACAACAAACGGCAGCGTTAAATAACTTTGCACGGGGACCCGAAATGACCAAAAATATTGAAAGCACATGTAAGTATGCAAAGCAGAAGTGATATCTGATCTGTGCTCTTTGGGTACAGCACAGCTGGCTTTGTTAGTAATTACCCAAACAAACGTTCTGTCCTTCAGGGCTTTCTTTCTTTTCATTTCTACCCTTCAGACAGGACAAATGCTGAGAGCTGAGCATTTTTTCCCCTGCTGTTCAAGCATCAAATTAATAATTAGTAACCTAATTTATTAAAATTCAGTATTTACCCAACAACATCCTTAAAAACACCTGTTTTTGAACTAAGGTGATGTATTTCTGCCCCGCAAGATTGGTAGAATACAAAGATACATTCTTTGCAGAATACTCCCCAGCCACTGGAGGATTGCTAGGTATGGCGATAGTTTTTACTTGGTCACAAACTTTCTTATACTTTGAATTAAATCTATACCAGGGGAGAGCTTTCAACCTGACTTTTATTGCTGGTTTCATCACAGTCTTATTTTAGGTACTTGTTTCATGTTTGAAAAAAAAAAAAAAATTACCTTTTCAGTTTCCTATTTCAAACCCAAAAAATACTTTTTAAAAAAATCATCCTGATTGCAGCTCCTTTTTTAATTCTCCTCCCTGCCCCCAGACATGGACCCTTTAGGAAACAGCTTTGGTTCTTCTTTAATCTGATTTTAGCAGGTGCAGCACGTGGATGAAAGCTTTTCAGCAGATGCTTTGGGAAAGTGACCATTAAAGGCAGGCGATTTATTTCACTGTAAATACGAGCTATTTTTGCTAAGGAGCCCTAAAAAAGAAATTCAAACATGTCAGTACACAGGTTTAGCACCTATGCCTCCAGCTTCTCTGAGCTGTGTCAGCTTTCACATGTAAAATCAGCTTTCAAGAGATCATTTATGTAATAATTTAACTTCATAGGAGAGGAATCTCTAACCTTAAAAAGCCCCATGTAAACAATCTTTCACATATATATATATATACATGGGCACAGCACTGTGACACCTCTCAAATAAGTACTAACCAAAGGTATTTTTTCTAAAAGCTTTTCTTTCAACTTCATTTTTACCTCCCTGAACTCAGAGGGATAATGACTTCATAGATAACTGCAGCAGTTCCTAAATTCATAAATTTTAAGACCACAACAGACCAAGTCATCTGACACTGTCCTCAGCAGAGCCCAAAAATCCTGCCAGCCCCTTCTGCCAGCTCCTACTGAAAGCAAAGCACATCAGTTTAGAAATTATATTTAAAAAAAAAAAAATCTGCCCATTCCATCAGCATTTGATGTTTGTCTGGTTGATGAACTTCCTTAAAACATCCAGAGGGAAGCTGTTGAAGGGCTTTTCCTTTTCAGCTTTTATTGAGGAGGGAAAGGGCAAATTTTCTATTCAAAGAGCTTAAAGTGCCTGCTAAAGGTCTGCCTTTAAATTCCCTAAAATTTAGGGAATTTAGCGAGAAGGGAGATGGCTTTTCTGCTCTGCTTCATGTGTACACAGTGCACAGAGCACGACTCTCCAAACAGTGTGAGATGGGCTGTAATACCTCACTCAGAGGGGTGAGCTAAGGACAGATTATTTGCCTTTGAGTTTTAGGGGTTCCGTTTTTTTGCTTTTGGTCAGCTTTAGCCAATTTACTCCCTCTGAAATAATCTTCTCGCTTCTAAAATTGCAATTTTTGCTTTTTTTTTTTTTACCCTTCGTGAACAAGTTATGCTCTTAATCAATATTCGATAAGAAAAAATAATGCAAGAAAAAGCTCTGGAACTTGGTGGGCAGGGATCTAACTCAGGGCTGGATGGAGGGAGCTCCACTGACTCCACTGTCCCTGTGCTGCTCCGAGCACTTGCAAAATTCAAGATTACCTGAGGAAAGGGTTTAAACATCTGATGAGGAATAGCACAGCATGTAATAACAAAGATTCAACCACTGCGTGCGTTATTTTCCACCTCTTTGACATGAAAGAGAATGCAATTTTAATAGGCAGGAAGCGATTATTTGGGGACGATTTCGTAAGAGAAAATGGCAAAGAAAAAGAAATTATGTATGCAAAATATACACAGTACGGGCGCCCCAGATTGGGTAGTCTAACAACGGGGTTTATTTTCTGCGAAGCTGGTATTTGCATAAGGTGGTTTTTATTTGAAATACCTGCTTGAAACGGAACAGGGGGGACAAATCAACAAACAAAGGACAACCCTGCCGCAAAGCACAGAATTCCCTGTGTTCCTCGGGGATGTGAGGCAGTGAAAAGGGAAGGGGCTGCGCGGGCACCTCCAGCGGTTCCCTCCGCACCGCCTGCAGACACTGACTCGGGCCAGAGAGAGCTTCCAAAAGGGTAACGAGCTCTTGCTGGGATTTTAAACTCTCCACGGGCAGCGTCTGTCTCTGTTTTGATGAGTTGGAGAGATTCTTCTCCACGAAAAGGGTTGCTCCCCTCTCTGCCCTGAAGTTGCGGCGCGCTCGGTTCCGTGTCCCGCGTGTCGCCGCTCTGCTTGGCGAGGACACCCCGCACAAAAATCACCAGCCATGAAGTTCGTCCTGCTCCAAAACCCGCTTCAGGGAGCCCAGGATTGCTACAGATGCAAAACCTTTAAATGTGTGTGAGAAAGTGGACGTAAAGTCACCATTTGAAAAAAAAAAAAAAAAAAAAAAAAAAAAAAAGAAAACAAAACGCAGAGAAATGCAACAGCAGCATTTTACAACAGATGACATCCAGATAACAACCACAGTTAGAGATTTCTCTGTGAGTCAGGGACGGTGCTTTAGTGTGCCCTTACTCAAAACGTGTGTAGACAAACAGAAAACGCAATATATTTGCATACAGTGCAGTGCCAGTACACAGAGAGCGAGCTCCGTGTGCTGGAATACAGCTCGGAGCCTGCTAAGGAATTTTTCTCATTTTACAAATTGTTAGGACTCAGGGGTTTGCTAAAAATATTCTTTTGAAGCTTGTCTAGTCCTTGGCGAGGGTTCCAATTTATCCTGCCTTTAATGGTGTGAAACTGGGTTTTGTTAGGGCTGGGTACATGATCTCTGCTGCCTGGCGCTCAAAGGCAGCAGGGAAAAGCCTCTGATGAAGATACGTAAGAAGGGGAGAAAGAAGCAGCTTCTGATCTGGTCATTTCGTGATCAAAATTGCTCGAAATGAACTTTGATCCAGCTGCTATTCTGAAGAATTATAGCTAACAAATAAACAAACCCACTGGAAAAAAAAAAAAAAAAAAGAAAAAAAAATTCCTTAAAGCTTTTATTCCCTCCTCGGTTTCCGTGGGCATCTTGTCGTCAGCCACAGCCTGATTTCAGGGAAAACTTCCCCAGATCTGGCCCAGGCCTGTCCGTTGTAGGCTGCTGGCAGGAGGGACCAAGCCCTGCCGTGCATGGCTGGTACCACACGGAGCACCCGGAGCATAACAAGGGATAAGTAATAATAATAATAACTGTCCGCTAACCACATCAATGTTTTAAGTATCTCACGTAAGTGGATAACTTGATTTGTAAATAAGCTACATTTCAGGAATATTTCATAAACATCCTGTGCTAGGTTGGTGCCTGGGGTAATATAGATTTTCATCCATATTCATCTCCGCGCAGGAATTCCCGGGAGTTGCTGGGGGGGTTGCAGCAGCTCGGGCGTTCATGGTAACTTCTTTTTCCGCTCTTTTTTATGCCTTCTTTTCGTGCTGCCAAACCGTGCTCCGAACGCCGTACGGACCCGGGGCCGGGCGGGAGCGGGCCCCGAACCCGCGGCCCCGGGAGCGCGGGGGGCAGCGGGGCCGCGCGCGCTGCGCGGTGCGCCAGCGCCATCTACCGGCCGCGCGGGGGCGGCGCGCCGCTGTCGCGACTGTCGCGGGTGTCGCCCGCCCGCTCGGGTTTCCCGTCGGTTTTCTCGCCGCCCGAGTGCGCTTCCCCGCGCCTGGCGCCTGCTCGTCCTTAGG